>JAGXJF010000303.1:0-541406 GCA_019208055.1 Stipa capillata | reverse complement strand
CCACGATATGACCCATCAACCAGGGCGACATGTGCTACTGTCCCGTCTTAGGAGGCAGCTCGACCTGACACCGCTCCCCTAAGGACGATGAGCAAGTCCTAGCCGTGATATGACCCACCAACCAGGGCGACGTGTGCTACTATCCCGTCTTAGGAGGCAGCTCGGCCCGATGCCGCTCCCCTAAGGACGATAAACTACACCAGGCGCCCAAGAGGCAACGTGCGTCCCGATCCTGTCAAGTGGCATCTCGTCCCGACGCTTCTTCGCTAAGGACAAAATTCCCTCACTCCCTCTCAGCGGCGAAGTGCTCGGGCAGGCGACGCACTCTTGCGACTCAACCCGACGCCTCAATGCATTAGAACGCCTGTGCCACGCCGTAATTTGCGTCACCCGCAATTGGAATCTGACGACATGCTACTGAGTGGACCGAGGAAAGAACGGTCAAAACGATGAGATTGCACCAAGTTTGTAACACAAATGAATCGAGCACTTAAATGCACTAGTTTACAAACAAACCAGGGCGACCACGAATACTTCGTGGTCGCTAATTATTTTGGTGGGAGGATAATACCTCATGCTAAGTTACAACAACCGCAATCTACGTGACAAAAAATAACTAAGTCCCAGCCTCTGGGACATGTGAGCTACATCAGACGACATGGGAAGGTTGGTCGACTAAAGCCCCTATGTCTCGGCGTCCGCAGCTAGGTCGGCGGCGAGGGCCAGGAACAACAAGTCGCTTCCGCTACCCTGGGCCATCGCCAGGACGACACCTCCCACGGTCCCCTCGCCAACCACGAGAGACAAGTCACCCCTGCAAGCTTCGACCATCACTAGGGTGACGTATTCCGTGACCTTCTTCCCAACTACACAAGTCTCCCTCTTCTTGACTAATAGGCCGGGCGAGCAATGCTTGTGCGATGTGGCCACAAGGGACGAGTCCCATGTTGCCCGGCGGGCGACTTATACTGCAAAGGCAGGCTCTACAAACAAGCATGATAGAGAATGAACGTTACAACCTTAACATAAACCAAGGTATAATATCGCGCCAAGAGGCGAGTTCACAAAATAGCCACATGCAGCGAGATTACGTCGACGCAGCGATGATGGAGTAAAAACTTCCAAAAATAAGGCTGGCGGCCGACGCAGGTGTAATACCCAGATTCGACAATTAGGGCTTTCCTCGCATTCATGCATACATGTCATCATATTCATGCATGTAAACATCCACACACACACACCCCTTATTTAAACTAAGATAAAGTACGATGAAACTTATAGAATATGTACATATCTCATCCTCGGTAAACGATTTTATAAACACCAATCAACTTATTTGAAGTATCAGATAGCAACTCTAACATTAGCATGTGGAGTGATCAGTGACCCCGTCGATGAATCACCTCACACGAACCTTTCCTCTCTTCTTCCCGGACTCCTTATCCCGAGCCCTCTTGCATCGTCAATTAAACTTAGGGTTAGAAAACAATTGGGAGAAGGAGGACCAAATCGTAATGAATCGACCAGGTCAAGCCCCTGTGGATGAAAAGTGCAAAACAATATTGTTTAGCCTCGATTATGCAAACCCTAGTCCCACTTAGATATTAGAGGTTTCGGAAGAGTTTAGGACTCGATTTCCTTTCAGATCTACTTTGAAGTTTCACTAGAAGCTTGATTTGAAATGGGGTCAACCCTACTCCAAAAGATCTGAAAATTTTACAGTGGGCCCCATAACCCATTTCGAACATCCTGGTGAAATTTAGAAGGTTTTGAAGTCCGCAAGACCTAACTCCAATTCAATCCTAAAACTTGGTCAAATTTGAACTTGAGCTAAAGATTAGGTCAAACGAACCCCAGACTAATTCAAAGTTGTACAGTGGACCCCACATGCCCTATTGAACACCCTGGAGAAATTTTGTAGTCCTTAGAAGTCCAGAGGGCCCAATTGCAGTTTCAAACTTCAAATTAGGTCAAGAAATGGGATTGAACTGGAAACTAGGGCAAACACACTTCAAATCACTTCAAATTCCTACAGTAGGTCCCACACAACGGTTGGAAGGTCCTGTGAAAATTTCAAAATTTTTGGAGTTACTTTGGAACATAAAATGACGTAGAATATAGCACTGGTGTTAAAGAAATTAAAAGAAAAAGAAAACCCTAGAAGAATTGGGCCTAGGCCTGCACGGCCGGCCCGCGAGCCAGCCCACCAGCAAAGCCCGCTTCCCTCCTTCCCCCTTTACACCTTCTCCTTCTGAAGGCACCCCCGAGCCCGGTGCGCCTCCTCTCTCTCACCCGACGCCAGGGCCCGCGTGTCAGCACGCGCTCTCCACATCTCCGCCGCCCCTTTCGCCTCGGTGGCCAGTGCGCCGCTCCGACAAGCCACCTCCCGACTAGCGCGCCGCCCTTTAAATGCCGCGTCCGGACCGCGCCTCCCCCTCCCGACCGAAGCCCTAGCTCTCTCCCTCCAGAAAACCCTAGCTTCTCCGCGCCTCTGCCTTTCTTCTCCAGCGCCGGCCCCTACTCCAGCGAGCTCGCGCGGCCCTCTCCGTGGTCCTCCGGCTCCCTTCTTCTCTCCCCGAGCTCCCCCTCCATCTTCCTAACCCATTCCCCATCTCCTCTCTGCAGATTCGCGCTCGGAGCCCCCTTCTCGCCGACGACCGGAGCATCTCGCCGCCCTTGCCCGCCGTCAGCACGCCTCCAACCTCCCCGTCGCCTCCGAGCAGCTCATTGAGCTCAGGGTGAGCCCCTCGCCCCTTTGCCACCTTTCCCGAGCCCTGGCCTGTCCCCTAGCTCCCTCCGGCGAGGTCTCCGGCGTAGCGCCGCCGCCTCGGGCTCCTTCTCCAGCAGACCAGAAGAGTGAGAAGAGAGAGAGGGAGGAGAAAAAGAGAGTGAGGTGGCGCCCTCCCATTGGTCAGGCTTGCCACCTAGGCAGCTGACTGGGATTTAGCTGCCCAGTCAGCACTGCAGCCGGGCCCCATGTGTCAACCAGAGTAGAGTTAGGGTTAGTATGCTGTGGGTAGGTTTAGTCGGGTGCGCTTAGGGTTTAAGTTTTAGCTCTGGGTGCACCTCGGGTGGGTTTAGCAATTAAGGTCACGCAGGTTAGGGTTAGGGTTGAGTTAAAAATCCGCAAATTTTCAAATGCTCATAACTTTTAAACCGTACGTCGGATTTTGATAAATTTTATATATCTCGAATCCTCATGAAAATCTCTACGATTTGGTTGAATCAAAAGTCCAATTCGAGCACATGCACTGAAGGTCACCCTAGGGTTCGAATCGTAGTTCCTTATATTCTTCGATCGTCCCGTAAACCCTAGCGTGACGACCATCACCCCGTTTTCATCGATTCTAGCTGCGTTAGATCTGTGTCCCATCATGCTTTCAAAATGCATACCCTTGGAGTCTAGTCATCAACTAAAAACTACCACCTTAACCCTAACTTTGGACTAAAACAATTTTGACGCATACACACGTTAGGTCAGCATTATAACTCTGACCCATCCTCGCATGAACTATAACACACCCCTTGAGTAGAACCAGTACCTAGGTTCATCATGTATCACCCACTAAAGCACTCGCTAGATCCTATTATCCCATATCGGTACAAAACCCTAATTCGACAGATCGTAGCTCCGACTCAGGAGGTTACAAGTGCGTTGAACTCATGCTTCGCCTTACTTTCACAATACCAACCTATTCGACATCGTCACCCCGTCCCGCCACTAACGGCGTTAACCCTAAGTGCCGTTGCACCATAACCTAACATGCATGCATGGTAGGATAGCGACAGGTCGGTTAAACCTAAAACCCGAGCGTGTCAGTCAACCTAGAGTTATACACATCCGCACACCACCTTTGACACCTACATCTAGCATTGTCCATTCACCATGCATACATGCTGAGTCTTATGGCTTTCTTTACCATTTCTTTCTGGCACTTCGAATCGCTCACAACAGAACTCGAAGAGAGAGACCACCAGGCTCACGACCTCACGCAACATCAGGAATCCTACGACCAAGGCAAGCAGAGCTTGTTGCATCTTTTAATTGTTCAGTACCTATTTTTATTTATCAATATGTTGGTGTTTGTATCGTCAATTGTACCTTATGATGAGTTCGGTTAAACTAGCATGGGTAGGGTATGCTGCAAGTTATGTCTAGCTGTGGTTGAAATTAACCTGATGCACTAAGGATTTGAACCCACTAAGGTGAGATGTGAGAGCCGAAGGGAAAGTGTCCGATGGATAAAGTTGGTATCTGTCACGGACCCAGAATCCGCATATGATAAATCCCAATACGACGGTAGCTCCGATTCCGTTAATTCCAGTGGCGTTAGAGTCGTGTCCCCACATACTTCCGAGGTATCCACCTTATTAATATGATCACCTACTAGGAACCACCACCTTTAACCCTAATTCGACACTACCCCAGTGAGCACGCATGCATAATAGCTCCACCACGTAACCTTAACCTAATCTCGTATGAACCTTAACATGCACGTTTGGCAGGGCCAGTATCTAGGTTTATCTGGTATCGCACACTCAAGCACTCGCTAGTTCCTAAGTATCCCAATCTACACAAAACCCTAATTTGTCGATAGAAACCCTAACCTATCTATCGACGCTCTAACCCATCTGATCCTAGTCGCTTCGAACCTACGGCTTAAAAACCACCTTCACAATACTAACTTAATAGGATCTGCCATCCCACCCCGCCGCTAACGGCGTTAACCCTAAATACCTGTTACACCATAACTTGACATGCATGCATGGTAGGGTAACAATTTGGTAGGTTAACGATAGGTCGATTAAACCTAACACCTGGACCGTGTCAGTCGACCTAGAGTGATACACCTCCGCACACCACCGTAGACACCTACATCTAGCATTGTCCCTTCATCATGCATACATGCTGAATCTTATGCTTTTCTTTTACCGTTTCTTTCCGGCACTTCGAATCGTTCGCAACAGGACTCGCAGAGGTAGACCACCCGGCTTACGACCCCACGCAAGACCAGGAACAACCAGATCGAGGCAAGCAGAGCTTGTTGCATCTTTACCTTCCGTACTCTTGTGTATGCCCTGTTTATGTGTGCTTATCTGTGATTGTTGCTTGAATGTCACATGTGAGGTTGAGCACACTAGTATGTGTAGGATGTGTCTTAGGTTGAGAACATCTGATGGCTCTTCAACTAAATTGTTAAGTGAGATGGGAGAGCCGAGGGCGTGCACAATGGGTACGGTTGGTGTTCATCGTAGTTTGATGGCGACCCAGGAGTAAGTAAAGTTTTGTCGTCACACCAACCCTATCTTCAGTGTGTCACCATCCCTTATCACGCGTGGACGTTAGCGGCATCGAGGCTGGGGTGTAGTTGAGGTAAGACTAAGACCCTTGGAGCCTTATAACCTCCAAGGGTTAAGGCACTCTTTGCACTCAGGGTGATCGGTTGCCGGTAATGATCCGAGAGATTAAATGAAAATGTGTGGATGCTGGATTGATTTGGATTTGACCTAGGGGATGCCCTAATTGGATTGGATGATGTTTACTGGATTCTTTTGGATTGGACCCATGGGCTGCCCCCAATGAACTTGGAATTGTTGAGTTGATCTCGTGGTGACTTGTTTACAATATGTTGTACTCTGAATTAAACTGTTATTTATCTCGTCTTTACTTCCCCTTGTTTAGGCTATGTTCTGAATTTCTATATTGTTACTCTGAGAAGCATTCATGTTTAACTTGTTGCTGTACTAGTATGGGTAGGACATTTAATCAAGCACGAATAAGTCTTGCGAGTACTTTTGTACTCACCTAGGTTATTCCTAGAGCTTGCAGGTGAGCCAGTGGTCGAAGGCTATGATGATGACGCTTAAACTTGTGGTTTCCTTGGTTGGCTATCGATTCAGGGATTTTAGTGGCTTTTGGTCAGCGGTCAATGCGCCGCTGTGGGACTCAGTTACCTTGCTTCCGCTGTTGTTTTAATTACCCCGTACTCGGATATGTTTCCGGCTATGCCGAATGATGTAATCTTATAGTCCGATGCGGACAACTAGTTTATTATCGTAATGTAGTGCTTTGCTGCGATATCCAACTTGTTATTCAGGCTGCCCGTATGCAATGCGTGTATGATATGAAGCGTATGGGTACGCCGTGAAGGGTTACTGTTGTTCCCCTTCTTACTATGTCGAGCAGGAATCAGTTGAGTGACCCGCTGGCTGAGATGCTGTGCCGGCCAAGCAGGGTGTGGGCGTGTTCTACCGGGCCTTCGGGTGACCCACTAGCTTCCGAGCTAGGTTAGGGTGTGGGTAGAATCGCCGGGCTCCTCCGACCTTGCTTTGCGTGGTAGGATCCGGGAACGGCTCTAAACCTTCACCGGATCAGGGAATCGTATGTGGTTCGGGGAAGTCTAGTCACTTCCGACCGGCTCGCGTTGTGCAGGTGTCGGATCACTCCGCCTCGGTGTGTACGGTGTAGGTACCGTGCCACCAGGTCGACTGGTCCTTCGGCCCTTGGCAACCAGACGTTCCCCTAATCATATGCAATTCCGGGTCCGTGACCTTGTGACCACTGCCACGGTCTTCCACAATCATATGTGATGCCCGGGTCCGTGACCAAGTTTTGTATCAGATCCGAGCTGACCCGTAGTAGAGGCCAATTGCATGTGGGTCGTTGTTAGGACTTGGCAGTGTCGAGAAGACTATTTGTAAACTACACCCTATATTTAAAATTAGTATGATTAGACTTGCTTTTTATTCCTTATCCTGCGCCCGCTCTTAGTTCTGAAGGCCCTTCCCTGTCTCTTTGGTTTTGTGTTTGTGCGTGACTTTAACCTGTTTGTCCTGCTCTGCCCGATGGATTCCCCACAGCTATGCTGCCACCCCATGCCTGGATGTTGATGGATTTCCGATGTGACTCATGTACTGCTCCGAGAGCTTTGCTTCCCACACCTCCCGGAGTATCTGATACATAGAGCTGACCCTAGTGTTTGGGACTGTATCGAGTATCGGGCACGCTTGTCCATCAACCCCCGTTGAATCAGTGATACTCCATCAAGCCACGCGTTCTTCAACGGATATGGAGCTGAGTTGGAGTCCTGCCGTCCGAGATGGCGGCTACTCAGCCATTTGGTGCGTCATTCGCCTGAACTTCCGGCCTTGCCGAAGGCCCCCTTCGTCTACTTCCCAGTCACGCAGCGGTTCCGACGGAGGAAGGCTCCATATGAGACTTCCCCCGGGAACCCAATGTGGCCTTGGCCCACTTGGGGCTGTCTTGTCCTGAACCTTGGACACGGCGTATCGAGCACCGTGCTTTCGGGTTGAGAGCGTATCGGCACCGCTCCTCATCTCCCTGGCTGCTCCGCCAACACCAAGGAAATTTCTTTAACCTCCGCACCTCCACACTTCTGGACCGTCGGGTCAACTACTCGGTCTTATGAAGTTGGCTTAGTGGGAGTAACCAATACCCGTCGGTGGGCCGAGTACAGGAGGCTTCGGTTTCGCCGCGCTGATATTTTACGCTCCAGGACGCTGGCGGCCCGCACCCCGACGTGTCCCACTGTCCTTCCTCCGCATGGCATGTGATTCCGTTGTTCCACACTCTGCTTCCTCTCCTCCGATGATTTGGAGACCTATGAGATTCGTCGCAGCAGTGCGGTGAGCTCCACATATATCCTTAGTGTGATTTGTATTTTGGAATGGTAAAGGTGAACCCCGTGATGTCAGAGTTCTTAGTAGGGGATCTTTTTGCAGAATTGTATTGATATCCAGGCTGCATTTTGGACATAGTACCCCGTTTTATTTCACATAAAATGAGTGACGTAAACCACAGCGCTTTGGTTATGACCTTGTTGATCGTATTAATACCTTTGGTGTTTCACGCGTCGACCTTTGTCCTGCAATGTGTACCTCATTTCGTCCGTGAAATGTGTATCAATGATGTGCGCATCTTTGGTGTACCTTGTTATACCCTTGGGAAATATCCTTGAATTCCCATCTCCAATTCCCTTATCTCATCGGTGTCCCTCTATTTCAGCAGCATGGCATCTGTGAAACCTGGAGCCGCCTCGCGGGCGTCGTGAGCATGAAGAAGAAGAAGTGTCACCTCCGACACCAGCAGCAACCACCTCACGAAACTGCTAGCGACTCAGACTAGATTCCTCGATACACGTCACACGCAACATTGCCCATCTCGCTGGCAAGGCCATCTCCTCGCGCCCCACCTTAGCCCTCATACAAGCCCCCCTGCAAGCGCGTGAGAAGACCGACGCCAGATCTGTTGGAGCAGTTTGCAGAAACCCCGTGTGTGGCAGTCGTCAGCACCTCGCTCTTTGGAATCACCTCCGCAAAGGCGCCGCAAAGTGTGTTGCTCCTCGTCCCCAAGAACGGACAGCGCGCGACCCTTATTTTTGATGAGGGTGAAGTCCAAAGGACATGCACTAAATTCAGCTCGGTTTGCACGTCCGTGATCAATCTGTTCATAGTTTCTGGACTCCCCCCCTGCCCTCCCCCGGTACTAGAGATCGGCTGCTTTTTAGCGGGTCTAAGGAGCTCTGTGGCGGGATTGCCAGGATTTCAAATCATGTGGCCCATCCCAGAGGAGGGGGTCGGCGGGGGGAAGGTGGGGGCTTTATGAGGCCTATTTTCTTTTAAAACTTCCCTCCTCCCTTTCTCCTACACTTTTTTAATCGTTCAACCGTTAACACACTTCACTTTTTTCACTTTTATTTTTTTCCCCCTTTTTAATCATTTTTCTTTCTTGTTTGTTCCATACGTTGTTTTTGTCCATCTTTGTTCTGTCTTTCCCCCCCTTTTTTCTCTCCCAATCTTTTCCTTTCTCTTTTTCTCACTTTTTTTCTCCCTCCCCGCCCTTCATTCCTATCCTTACCTTTTATTCTCTTTCCCCCCCCTTCGTACTTTATGTAGTGCTCCTCCTCCATCTATTTTTTTTTCCCTTTTTCTCTTTCTCACTTTTTTTTTTCATCCCCCACTCCCACCTTTCCCCCCTTTTGCCGGGATTTCGTCACTCTCTTCCGCCTAGCATTTCGGCCCCCCCTAGTCAGATATACATCTTCCCGACGCCCTCGACCAGCTCGAAGAAGCCCGCGAAGTCGCCCTCCTTCGGTCGGCTAAGTACCAGCAGGCCCTACGGCGCTACCACAGCCGGCACGTACGTGGCCGCTCCTTCAATGTCGGTGACCTGGTTCTACGACGAGTCCAATCGAACAAGGAGCAGCATAAGCTCTCGCCGCCATGGGAAGGCCCGTACATAATAGCTGAGGTGCTGCGCCCGGGGGCTTACCGACTGAGGGACAGCGACGGCAACGTCTTCACCAACGCGTGGAACATCGAACAGCTACGTTGCTTCTACGCTTAAAGCCTTTTTCTCAGTGTATCAGACATAATAATAGAGAGTTCGCCTTTGTTCAAAAGTATCACTCTACCCGACTGCCTCGCCGCGCCCGTTCGTGGCAGGCACTCGGCGGATTACCATCCGGGTCACCATCAACGCAAAATACTTAAGTACTGTGTATACAAGTCTAACGTTCACTCCTTGACTCCGGTCGCCGGTCTACGCCACACCCTTACGCTACTCGGGACACACGCCCACGGCTAATCCCTACGCAAAGGAGGCTACGACGGATCGGCAAAGAGCACAAACGCACAAACTTACATACACAGGAACACAAGTTTTTCCGATGGGGCCACAACTTTACTTGTTAAAACTTGCAAAGTTGACACAAGTCACTCGGCCATCCCGAGTGCACAGCAAAGCAACTCGGCACCCCCGAATCCTTTACAAAATCTACTCGGCTATTCCGACCAGTTCACATCTACTCCTATTACCTACAGGCCGGAGCGACTCAGCAGCGACTCGACGGTGGGCTCGACGGACTCCACCATCCCCGGGATGTCTTCGTCGGGCAGGTCCGCCGCGTACCCCTCCCCGATGGCCTCCAGGTCCAGCGTCGGGTGGTGGGACCGCGCCACGGCCAAAACCAGGCCGCCCCCCGTCCTCGCGCTCTCCTCCTCGATGAAGGCCACTCGGGTCGATACTTCGTTCAGCCGCTCGGCGACCACCGCGACGGAGTCCGGCGCCGCCTCGTCCGGCCAGAGGGCGCCGCACGCCGCCTGCCCGGCCTTCATCAGCGACCCGAGGATCCCACGGGACTTTTCAAGGGCCGCCTTCGACTCTGCACCACAAAAGGCAATTGAGCAAAAAGGAGACAGCCGGACGGGCCAAAGCCAAGAAACCACACTTACTGGACTCCGCCGCCGCGAGGGCCTTCGTCGCGGCTTCGGCGGCTGCCTCCGCGTCCGCGGCTCTCTTGGCCGCCGACTCGGCGTCGCGTCCGAGTTGTTTCTCCATCCTCTCCGCCAAGTCGGCGCGAGCATTCTCCGAGGCAAGCGCCGTCTCTAAGTCCACGGCCTTCTTGGCCGCAGACTCGGCTTCGCGCCCAAGCTCCTCCGAGCGGGTTTTTTCCGCCGCCAGCTCCTCCTCAAGCTTCCGAGCCTGCTCCCTGGCGGCGTCCAGATCGCGGGCTCGGGCCGTCATCGCCTCGAGCTCCGACCTCAGCCGAGCGACCTCCTCTTCGGCTGCTGCAGATGACAACATGTCAGCACAACGACAAACAGACGAGCGACAGGTACCAAGGTCACTCGCTCGACTTACCTTGGGACTTCGCCATTTCCTGCGAAAGGCCGGCCTTCAGGCCAGTGATCTCCACCCCGCGCTTGCGGGCCACGTCCTCCGCCGACTGCCGCTCTGCGGTGATCTTGTCCCATTCGGACTTCCGCAGATCCAGACGATCAAGAACCGGCAGTCGGTCTTGGAGAAAGGCGGTCTTCTCCTCCGACCGCCGATACAGCTTCTGCGCCAAACGAAATGTCAAAACATGAAGTCACCCGGGAAGATCAATTAAAACCTCCACTTGGTCCCCAGGACCAAGCGGAGGCTCGGGGGCTACACCCTCTGGGTGCACTGTTCGTGCACCCCGAGTCCGACTGACAAAGGACAAAAGAGTACAACTATACCCTCCGCCCGACTATTCTAGTCAACCGCAGGCTCGGGGGCTACACCCTCTGGGTGCACTGTTCGTGCACCCTGAGTGAAGACTACAAGGGAAAAGCAAAGGACCCTCCGCCCGACTACCTCAGTCGGGCATAGGCCCGGGGGCTACTCCCCAAGGGATCTACTCAATGGGAGAACAAACTCACCTCCATCAGGGGCAGCAGCCTGCCGTTCAGAAGATTGGCGCCCTCCTTCGCCGCCTTCATCAGTGCAGGGAGGATCTCCCCGATCTCCTCAGCGGCGGCCGCCGCGTCCCGCCACTCCTTCTCCTCCTCGACGTCGTCAACCGTCGAAGCCGGATCCCCACCGTCCGCACCCCGGACTCGGAGCGGTCGGCGTACCAGCTCGGAGCATGGCTTGGGAGGCGGAGCCGCGCTGATTTCTTGCATCGGCGAGGGCGCGCGGGGACTCGGACTTTCAGCCGTCGCCGCATCCTTGCCCAGCGCCGCATCTTCACCGGCACCCGCGGGCGCCACCGGCGTCGAAGCTCCGGGCGAGGCCCTCCCTTGAGGAGCAACCGGCGCGGCTGGCTGCGCGCCGGGCCGCTCGGTGGAAGGCTGGGGAGCACCCGCGGGCGGAGGCGACTGCGGCCGGGGCAATGAGGAATCCGCCACAGCCGGAGGCGAGGACGCCCGGGCATCCGAGATGGCAGGGCCTTCACCCTGGTTGGACCCTGTGGCGTCCGGGACCACCTTCGAGATGTCCCCCACCCTTCGCGTCCTGCGGAGGCCACGCCGACCGCGTCAGCGCATGAGGAAATGCAAGAAACTGCAAAAGTGCTCGGCAAAAGGACTTACTTTGAAGACCGAGGGGCGACGAGGCGCTTCTTGGACCCCGTGACCCGCGGCCCGGCTGTAGCGGCAGTCGGGGTCGGCGCGGTTCCCGACCCGCCGGCGGCCCCGAAGGCAGCATCGGCGTCTCTCTTCTCCCCCCGACTGGGGGGAGCGTCAGCACCAGCCGCCGCCGGACCGCCGCTGGCGGCAGAGACCCCTGGTCCCGGTGGCGCGGCATCAGCACCAGCCGGCGCCGCCGGGCTCGCGCCCCCGGCAAAGCGATCGACCGACCTTGTCGGCGCGACCCCTGCGGCGGGCGGAGCCGCCGGGCGGACGCGGGAGGCCGGGGCGCCCCGTCTAGCCGGAGCGGCGCCCCGCGCGGCGTCGGAGCCGCCTCGCGTTTTCGGACCGGTGCCCGCTGGCTTCCTCCTCGCCTTCACCCGGAAGGCGCTGCCATCATCTGACGACTCCTCCTCCTCGTCCTGGGCGGCCGTGCTCGGCGGAGGGGGCTTTACAATCGCCGGGCCCTTCCCCTTGGAGGGCCCGGTGCTCTTAGAAGACCCGGCCCCCGTCGAGGGGCCGGTACCAGAAGGGGGCGTCCCCGCCGGCGGGGCTCCGCCCGCCGGGACGTCTGCGTACCGTGGCTGGTTCCAGATCTCGTCCTCCGGGAGGGGAGCGCTGGAACAGAAGCCGAACAGATCCTGCAAAGAAATGAAGACAGTGCCCGAAGTCAGGCTCGGCCAGCGGTTTAACCCAAAAGGCACGGCTTCGGATACTTACGTCGTTCAGCGCGTTCGCCCGGCAGAAAGGGGCCGGCCGGTCGGAGAAGTCCAGGCTCGCTCCCTGGGCCAGAAGCTTCTCCAGCCGGCTCTGCACTTCGCCCTCCGACAGCTCGTCGGCGGCCTCCCGAGTCGAGTCCTCCGGGCCGGTGTACTCATACATGGGGTGCGCCCGGAGCTTGGCCGGCTGCACCCGCCACCGGACGAAGGTCGCGACGACGACCGTCCCGGTGAGCCCTGCGTTCATCGCCTGGCTGAGCTTCCCCATCAGCACGGCGGCGCTGCCTTCCTCTCGCTCCGGAGGCAGGTCCGACCAGCTTGGCTTGACTACGGGCGCTTGGCCTGAGAAGGCCGGTAGCGCCGGATCGGGGTTGGCGCAGTAGAACCATTGGGCGTGCCACCCCTTGAGGGACGTCGGCATCGGCGGAGCAGGGTAACCCTTCGCCGTGCCGGATCTCAGCTGGAACCCGGCGCCCCCGACTACGGCCGGGTGATCCCTGCTCGGCTGCGGCTTCACCATGAAAAGGTGCTTCCACAGCGCGAAGTGTGGACGAATGCCGAGGAAGCATTCGCAGAGCGTGATGAAGCTGGAGACGTGCAGAATGCTGTTGGGGTTGAGGTTGTGCAGCTCCAGCCCGTAGTAGTAGAGGAGCCCGCGCAGGAATGGGTGGACTGGCACCGAGAGCCCCCGCTCGAAGAACAGGCTGTGGACCACCAGCTCGCCGGTGTTTGGGGTAGGAATGTCCTCTCCCAGGGCGGCGCGCCACTCGACTAGTTCTTTGGGCGGTAGTACCCCCATCCGGACGAGGGTCTCCAATCTCGCCTCCGTCGTCGTCGATTTCTGCCAGGAGGCCATCGGTTCGGCGGATGCTCCTTCTCCTTCTTCTCCGGACAGCAGCTTCCAGACCAGGGCGTCCTCCTCGGCTTCGTTAGGATCGGCTTCCCAATCCGGAGCTTGCATCCGACGGAGCCGGGACGGGGATTAGGGTTTTGGAGCGCGCGGAGCGATTGGGGGCGAGGGGAAGACGAAGCGGCAAGTGCAGGGTGAGTGCGGAAGTGTTTGAGAGCGTGGGTCCCTCCCGCAGCCTCTGCCGAATATAAAGGGGAGCGACCGGGCGGTTCGGATTCCCCACGACCGCACGTTCCGGATTCACTGCGGCCACGTCTGCGCCGTTTCGGATTCCGCCGCGCGTTTCGGGCGGGCCACGTTGCGGGTATCCCGCACCCACGACTTGATGGCGCCACGATTCGTGCGGCTTAATAAAGGAGATCCGACGGTTAGCCCTCCAGGCTATTCAACCCATCGGAATGCGTCTCCGCTACATGGTGGCTAAAGCGTATTCTCCGAGAGTCACTAGCTGGCTGCCGGGTAGAACTCGGCGCCGGGCGCTTTGGCTACAAAGGGTATCAGAGGCTGGCCTCCAGCGAGGAACGCAGTCGGCTGATCACACCCGAGTGAGGGACAGAAATGGCGTGCCTTCCGAGGGCCTCGAGTCGGATGCTGAGCAACTCGGAGCTGCCGGATTCTTCACCCAGGCTCATCGGGCGCTCCGGCCTCGAAGCCTTGGTATCTGGGGTCCCCAGATTCAGTGGAATGACCCGGCATAGGACTTCGAAACTCAGGAACCTATGCGCCGTGACTGTTTTCTCTGGTTCGGACTTGGAGTTTCAGAGGCATTCCTTCAGGGGACACAAGCCGGCCTTGACCTGCTCGGGAAGGCTGGGTGCTACTCGGGAACTCAGTCGGGATTGATGGCAAGCCCCACGCTGGGTTATCAGCCGGTCCCTGTCCCCAGGGATGGACCGGATGCCACCAGAGATTACCCGTTAATAGTTCACCTGCCTTTAACGTTCCTGCCTTACGGGTGAATGTTACTTGGCTTTAATTATCTTTTCCACAGGAGTCCAGTCAGCCCTTCGCGGTCTCCCAGCAAGCCAAGGCCAGTCGGAAAACCTAATCGGGGAAGAGGCAGGTAGCGGCAAGACCACGAAGGACTCGGGGGCTACTGATGGTGATATGCCACCCGGGTATCACCAAGGAGGACGAATCCGGCCTCCCGGCCACGGGATGGGCCGGGCCGACTACTCGGAGTCCGACTACAACACGGGGGCACCTCACCGACGTGGAGTACAAGACAAGGACTAGTACCTGTCCGGCTTACCCGGAATCGGTTGTAACCAAATAGGAAACATATCTGTTAACCCGATCCGGACTCTGTAACCCTACCCCGGCCGGCTATATAAGGCTCGGTAGGGGACCTCCGATCGGCATCGCTTTACATCCAGCATCATCTCCACTGTTTCATAGCTCAGGCCCCTTCGAGATCGATTCTCTAGGGCCTGCGGCACTCGGGATACAGCAATACCAGCCACCAAACACAGGACGTAGGGTATTACCTCTCCGGGAGGGCCTGAACCTGTCTAAATCTTGTCTCCCGTGTGCAGCCATCCTGATTTGCTGTGCTCACGCCGCCCCATAATTAGTATTGCCGGAATAATACTCCGACAGGGCATGCCATCTAAATCTGCAAGGGGACAAGCAGGTACCACCCACAAAGCAAGGTAAGGGAAGAACCTATAACGCAACATATATCTTAACCGATAATACAACAACTCCAGTAAGAACAGGGAACATGTATAATGTTGGACACCTAATAGGACAGGTACCTATTACAGTGAGACTCACTACGCCATAACTCTAGACAATAATCATCTCACAGACAACCAGAAGACCACTAAAATGTACGCATCGATGAAACCAACTGAGACCATAACTGGGTAGGTAAGTTGATATCTGCGACATCATTCGACGCACCGGCATGTCCAGTGGACCCCAACAACCTGGCAAACGAAGAAGCAAGAAGAACGGCCGAACGCGCTAGGTCCCTGTAAGCCAACATCCCCTCATAATTATAATCGCACACCACAAACCCATAAAGTCCCTGTAGGAAACGAATGGCCTGGAAAGCAGCTTGCTCATACGGACAGCGTGAACCGAGGGACGCGGACGCCCAGAAAAATCGCCTCTCAAGTAGCGTTCCCTCGTGAACAAGAGGCAATTCGATCTCGACACCTCCAAGGACAGAACCATCAACAGCCACCTCGAGCAGATAAGAATGAAAGGGCAGACGAGAGTGGTGTGCAACAATCTCCAACAAATGCACATGGGAAGAATATAGAGCAAACATCCTGCAATAATTTTAAAACAAAAAGGAAGCACCCCACGGACACAGACGACAACGAACACCCGAGGAGAAACCTCGTTAGTCAACACAAACAAAATAATAAAAAGGAGAACAAAATCGTTGGTACGAACAGAGAGGAATATAAGTACAGGAAAGGTAACTACCTGATGAAATGCAGCGGGCTCTTCGTAGGGGAAAACTGACAGTGGAAGGGCACGGCTCGCAAACTGGAATGACACAGGGCAACGTACAAAAAAAATAGGAGACGAAGACTAAGAAAGAACAACAAGGAAACCAGTGGGAGCAAAAGAGACAAAGAACCGACGAAACAGCATACCTCAAGACAGGACGACGAACAGAAGGCTGCACGCAAACAAAGACACAGAAATAGCTTCACCTGCAAGAGAAGAGACCAAACACAGAACAAAAACATGGAAAAACTCTGATTAGTCCAACGAACAGGCAAAGGCGACGAAGGCCGAGAAAGGAACAGAACCGCGGTCGACCAAAAACGAACACAATGGGCAAACAACAAAGGGGAAGAAAGCGATAAACGACAGGACACTGAGGAGGCTAAATCCAAGAGAGGTAAAATCACAAAACATCACAGAACAAAATCCCCAAACCAAACCAAAAACCGAACACGAACGGAATGCCCCTCAAACCTAACCAATAAACAGATGATCAGATAACCGAGAAAGCGAGGAGCAGACGAATCTTTCCCCGGAGGTTACCTCAATCGACGGCGCACCCCATAGCATCCACTGGAAAGCAGATGAGCAAGAGCAGGCGAAACCAAGGAAACAAAAAGGCGGAGACGACGAGGCGGAACCCAGCAGCCTTTTGAAGAGAAAGCGAGCATGCGAGAAGGGGAGGAAGGACTGGAGAGGCAGACGGCATGTGAAGTAAGCTGGACTACCCCCACCGACGCCATGGAACTGTAGAACCGTACCCTCCACCAAATCGCACGAAGGCACGGTTGTACGGCACGGCAGAGCCGAAAGGGAAAAAAAAGTGAAATCCCCAAACAACCCTGAACGAACTAGCGAAACCATGAGGAAGAGCCCCTGGAGCAAACACGCAGCACCAAACCGCGGGGACAAACCAAGACTGTGTAGGCACAGTAGCAGCGGGACGAAACCGACGATAGAGATAAAGAAGAGGAGACGATCGGACGGCCAAAAATTCCAAAGCCCGGAGAAGCGCCCGAATCCTCCCCCCAGTTATGTATTTAGATTAGATAAGAACTCAATCTCAACGTCAACAGGAACGTAGATTCGGTGGAGCTCTGGAGGAGCACCGGGCCGGGGCGCTCTCGTCCAGCTCCGTTGCCGTTATCTGCTCATTTCTTTACTCCTTTCTACGACATTATTTCAGTTCTTTGGTATCGCCGGACAGCCAGCCAAAGTGTTTGACGTGCCCACCGTGCTCTTTTTTCAAAAGCTAATACCCCCGATCTTCTACGCGGCATTCTCTCGTGTGGTGCAGTGACGATGACCTGTCGGCGTGTGGAGTTCGCAACATGCAGTCCCTTTCAGCTGATATAAAGTCATGCATGCTGCGCCACAGAAGATCCGGCACCTTCCGGCCACGAGGTGGGCCACGCCACGCGGTACAGCTCAAGTGAGCTCGACGTCTCACGCCGCTCGAGGAGCCCCGTGGGGCTGACTGTCGACGAACCGTGGGGTCTAACCTACGGATAATGCGTCCACCTCTCCCTTGCACATCCTTTTCTGATTTTATTCTCGGTCGAAGGGCTTAAATAGCTTATTACTAGTTTCTATCCGTTTTGATCTAAGTATAAGTTCTCAACTTATATGTTTTCCTACTCACATTGCAGGCACCTAGTTGGTTGAAAAACTTTGTTACTGTGTAGGTCAACTACCTATCAGCATCCGTTTACTTTTCTTAAAATCATCAACTTGTTTGATTAGGGAAACGCACTACTCGTAGTATTTAATATCTGAGATCTCGTCCTGTACCACATATATATGAGGACATAATTTCTGTTTAGTGTGGCTTTTAAGTAAATGGTCGTTGTGTGAAAACTCTTTTGCCTTCAGTCACCAGGTATCACGCAACATTACGTGCTGGAAGTGAGTTCTCTAGGGTGACAGACTTGTCATAGAAGCAAGGGACAAGGGACTCTTTGAATCTGCAGTAAACAAATCGAAAGACTTGTCATATTAGCAAAAGACATATTCGAAACAACTAATGACGCAAAACTCATCGCTCATACAACAGGCAAATCACCACCAAGAACAGAAATATGCAGAACCAAGTTGGCCACACAAACAACTTACAGTTGATTGATGGAGGAAATGGAAGCAATGTAGAAACATATGTTCCTAGAAACAGTCAGTGTGAAGGAAGAACCGAAGAACACCAGCAGTCGCACGCGGATCGTGCTGCTAGAAACCTTATGGCCCCTCCGTGCAGGAATTCTATACATTAAAGGTCCGGAGGTAGCCACCCCGTTCTTCATGGTGCACACCGAGAGAAGGCTAGTAAGGTGAGGCGTCACAACACAGCACGACAGTTATACAAAGAGGAAGATGAAAATGCGTAGAATTCGTTGTACAACTTTGAACATCTCGGTCCCTCGTATAGACCTGTTGCAGTTACTCAATGGTACCTAACATAGTTAATCTGAATCAGTGTTCACTAGTACCTGACGAAATTCAAACCAAACTATGAGCGGATTCTATCGTTTCGATCCTATCAAATCAAAATGAATTAACAGAGTGAAGCACGGTCCAACAATAAAAGAAGAAACAAAAGTAAAATTGACTTGGTTTGCCACGTGGCGGTACCCATCACAACATGGTTGCCCTCCACGCACCACATTACAATACAGTCACGATTCATGACTGACACGGTTGACATGATGAAATATCAAATGCACGCTCGTGTTCAGTCAAGATCCTTATCGAGCCATCACATGACATGCGGCACATGATTCAAGTGGTGCCAGGGCAGCCAGGGTGACCGTCCTGGCCCCCAAAGGCTAGGGCCCCGGCCCAGAATGTACATACTAGAGTGTAGCTCTTAGCCTAATGACCAATTGGTCAAGCACAACAAGCAGCCCAGCAAGCAAGCGGCGCTGCTGCCGCACTAGGCCCATCACGTAGCTCAAGTCAAAAAATAAAAACGTTCGCTGCTGCTGGGTTCCTTGCACAATAGTTGCACCCTATGAGCCCATCTCCGGTTCGCTATTGCTCAACCCCCAGGCCCCAATGCAGTTGCAGCCGCAAAATTGCTGGCACTGCAGACGATGCGAAACCCTTGAGCAATCGAATCATCGATGTAGTCTCGTTCCTCTACTCTTCTCTTTCGTGAAAGCGAGCTAACCATGCCAAGTCTAATCATATTTTTTCTCCCGTTTAGCAAAACTAATGGAGAAAGAGGACCTGATTTCACGATTCCGTGAAACCTCGCCTTCCATTTGCAGCAGTTAGTCCTTCAGTTTCTTTTGCTAAATGTTTGTTGGTTCAATGCGAAAATATCCGGCAGACACCACCTATCCGATGAAAACTCCATGATGACTACGTGTAGAAGTTTTAAAAAGTTCTAATAAAATTCAATACGTTGGGGAGGTGAAGTTATATAAACATCTAAAATTTCAATATCAAAACTCAATCGCATTTAGAAGCTATGGAAAAAGAGAAAAAGTGAGATAAATAGTGGCGGATAGTGAAAATCACAAATTCATGCTGAATTTGCTTTTTCCCTAGCTTCCAAACACAATTGAGTTGAACTTGAAATTTTACTAGTTTACATAACGTCTCCTCACCAACATATGCTATTTTAAAAGATTTTTCTAGAATTTGTACACATGTTTTTCACAGAGCTTTCATCGGAAGGGTGGTTTCCATTAAATATTTTCCCTCAATCTTGAGTGCTTGTGTGTGAATAAAGTCCCCACACCATGTCTTGGTCCAGGGCCTCCAATATGCCACCCTGAGTGGTGGCACCACTTCATAAATTTCTTTCTCTCATGGGCTTAGAAATACGGGGCTAACATTGCACATTGCATACTATGAAATTTAGAAAGTAAATATAGTCCACTCCGAGCAAAACCGCGTCCACGGTCTTATAGAAAAATCCCCCTCGCTCCCCCTTCTTCTTCCCTGACGGTCTCTCTCCCTACTATATCCACCAGTCTCGTCGACCAGGGAGGTGAAGGAGGAGGGTCTCAACACGCCCTACCTTATGTATGTTGGTGAAAGGATCAAGGCTATCTCGACTAGAAGGGGGATGAATTGGTGATTATCAAAAACTATGACAAAATCAAATCCTATGCATACTGGTAAGCAAGATGTGCAGAAAAAACAAGTATGTAGGAAGGGAAAGTAGCACAAACACAAGAAAAACAAGAATTTGTTGTCAACATTTGAACTTTTGGCGAGGCTCTACGTCTCCCTGAAGAAAGTTTGATCCAACGATCGAAGTCGGCACCGAAACGTGCTCTTCCCTCAAGAGGCTTGCCAATGCGAAACCTCCATTCTCTTGTGGCAGCTCTGTACCTTGTAGTAGGCGAGCTCCAAACCCTCACAAACTTGATGGGACGTTTCACAACTTTTCTTGAAGGCTCCTGACGACTCCTAACCATCTCCAAGAGTAACAAACTTTGATCAAGACGGCCTAAAGATGAACTCTTGCTTGATGCTCAGTCCAGCGTTCAACCTCTCTCTGTAAAAGAATTCCACACAATGATTAGATATTTTGCTTGAGGAATTAGGGCTTGAGGCTTATGAGAGCAAAGAATGAAGGATTCAAAGAGTTATCCATGCAAAGATGCTTAGAGGTATATATAATCAACCCCTAAAAAACTAGTTGTTGTGTAAAAAGCGAAAAACCCAGACCTTCCGATTTTGAAGACTAAGGTTCTAACATTTTGAAACTAACGGGTATTTTGTTGTCCAGAAACAGATATTAAAATATTCAGAAAATCCCGGAGGTTCCGACTTTCAGAGCACATGAACAGAAGCACATGTCGGAGGTTCCACCATGGAACTCGGACCTTCCGGGATATAGGATTGCCTTAGCAAGACAACTCCAGAACAAACATCTGGAGGCTCTGACATGTACTCGAAACTTTTGAGATTTCAAAAGACTTAGAGAGATTTCACAGAACAGAAACTCGGATATTCCGAAAATAATCTCGGATGCTCTGAGATTTCAAGGAGAGGTTCATCACAAAGACTTGGAGCATCTAGGAAACTTCTGAAGGCTTTGACTTTTGAACACATAGGACTTAGACAGTTACAGAACCGAAACTCAGAGGGTCCGGAAACAAATTAAGATGTTTTGAGATTTCAAAGGAGAGTTTAGAACAGAGATTCGGAGCAACCGGAAGTTCAGACAACTTCCGGTTGCTCCAACATTGTAGCATAGTGGACTTGAATGATTTCAAAACTTGATCTTGGAGGTTCCGGGAAAATCTTGGATCTTTCGACTATCAAAAATTCGGACAGGAAGGGCAACTCGAAGACTCCGAGTTCCCTAATTCCACACACAGAGCTAGATCTCAAAAGCTTCGAGATCCGACTTTTGCTAAAAATGTGTGTAAAAGGGTTTCAAATGCCTCTTTAGATTTAAAAATTCATTCCTATTTAAGCATTTAGTAAGGTATTCTCACCAGCTACTTAATCTCAGTCTCCCTTAACAGTATGGCTTGTCCTAGACTCAATGTGGTTCAATCAATCACCAAAAGTGCTAGATAAATGTTATTAATCTTTTATTTTTTCAAGCCTTCTTTCCATTGGAACTTTTAGGAGTTACCAAAGCTGACTAAAGCACTCCTTCATGGGACTAATAACCTGATCACACTTGATGCACATATTAGTTCCTTAATCGTTTTGTCTTTAATCACCAAAAATCATTTAGGGATCTAGATGCACTTTCAGTTTGCCTTATCACTTTGTGGTTGTTCCTGTCATGTGATTTGCTATCCTAGCATGGGAATTCATCGCTAGTCATGGAACTACAGTCACCGGCTATGGGAAGCAATCTTCCTTTTCCTCATTGCCTTCCTTTGCATCCTCCTCCAATGATAGTCTAAATAAGTGCCAACTCCCATATGTGGGAGGGTAGCCATAGTGTCCTCGTTGGCGCTGGTCTTCTTGGCATCACCGGGAGTGGGGGAGGTGCTTCAAGTGCGGTTCCGCTTCGCATTCTTGCCCTTGCTAGTAGGCTGAGGCAGGAGAAGATCAAGGAGTTCACCGCTGCCTCCTCCTCCAAGTATCCTCTAACTATGTGTGACTACTGCGAGGGGATCCAAACGGGTGTGGGACTCTACTTGTGGAACTCCTCCAATTTTGTTTTTGTTGCTTCAGTTCGTGTGCTTGCTCAGAAAAGTTGCTCTAATCGAGGTCCTTTGCAATTCTATTAGCGATCACCCCTACTTGGTTGCGATCTGTATGGCCTCCTTCGGCGCATCACTTGCACATCCATGCTAATTGTCCGAGGAGAAGGCAACCATTCTAGAGTTGTGTAGGTGATGTTCAGCTTGTTCATTAAGGGTTGTCATATTGCCAATAATCTTCGACTGTGCTCAATGAAGCTATCTCCGAACTTGCAAGTCAGTCTCGTGCACATGTCAGAGCGACCGATGGGAGAGCTGTTGGTGGGGCATCAACTGATAAGCATGTTTGTAGAGGCCTTTGAAGGTTTTGGTAGCTGCTTCATACCGGAGTTATTTACCGGCCCATCGTTAACTCTGGCAACTCTTTTGTGTCTTTTGTGTTCCATGTTAGTCTGTTTTGTGCAACCTGGTGCTGATATGAGTTTCTTCACATCGTTGTATCCTCGAATAATAAAATATCTTCTTGTTGATATTTAATAAAAAACGAAATGTAGTAGACCTAATTTCAACATTATGCGCAAAGATATACTTTTGTTTCAGTGAGAGATAATTGCGCAGATGTATACTCCCTCCGTTTCAAAATAGATGTCCCTTTAAGAATTGACACAAGAGTTAAGAGTGCGAGTGAAAATGTCAATATTGCTCTTCAATCATTTTTATGTCTATCTACTTTCTTCAGTTTTAATGATATTGATGAAAGGCAAAATATGAGCAACATGACTAAAACTATATTGAAAGTGTAGAAGAACATTTAGAAAAGTTGAAGAAGATAGAAAATATATCTTTTTTCAAAAGAGTACCGACCTTTTATTTTGCACAATAGGCGTCTACTCAGGTGGTGCACACTGCACCATTTTGTCTTAGACGAGTGGTCTTTTCATTTGATTGCAGCATTTATCGCTTCAACCGAGCAAGTATTTGCTGGGTAAGGTTAATATATGGAATCATCGCATGATTGTCACACTATAACACCAGGGCTGAGCCAACTTGCGGTTATGTATTCTCACCAAAGATTTAAGAATGTGCATTGGAATAGTTTGAGTTTTCCGTTTTGATGATGCGTGCTTTCCAACATCTCAATTCATGAACTAAAATATCTTACAGTTTACACCACATGCTTCCAGCTCAGGCATTATGCCTGAAACTTCTGAAACCGCTGTAGAAGAATACTCGGTAATATGGTTGATGAAATCCAAAATTTTCACATCATGATTCGACACGGTGCATAATCCCCACGTATTGGATACTATTGTGTGAGGTTTTTCTTCGTCAAAATAATTTTAAAATCATAACTTGGCACATATGTTTTTCCTGCTCAAACGTCATATAATGGACGGAATAATCATCATGCACCAAATCATCCACGAAATGCACACAAAAAAGCTAAGTGAGATAATTTTTAAAATAAATTTTAAAAAGACTTATAATAAAGTCAAATGATATTTCCTACAACAAACACTACGGATAAAGGGTTTCTGTCTATTTTGATGCAAGTGGACTAGGTCTTTAGCGGAAGTGTCAACATTAAAATAAATGACCCCTTATAAGACAGGAAATCCGTTATCGTCAGTCCTGTTTAAAACTGTAGCGGATATATCAGGCCAGATAGCGGCCTACATCTTGCCCTGCTGTATGCCACATTCCCATGTTTTCTCTTTGCTGACGTCAATCAGGACTCAGGAGAGCAAAGCCCGAGACCCGAGTTCATTTCCATCTCGGATTCGGCCCGTGATCTGGCCTATTAACCGACCTCGCAGGCTCTCTCGCACCACCAGTTCGTTTCGTTCGCTGCTTCCCGCAATTATTCGGTCATGGCCAGCGCTCCTCGATCAAGAACCCGAGCCAGAGGCACCACTTCCGGCGATCAACCACCTGATGCCATCCATCATCCTTCGGTACCTTGCCGGACACCAGGTTATCGTCGTATCCGCCAGGCCAGGCTCAGGGAAGTCGTCGGTGCTCCCCAGGTACCTAGCCAACAACGGCTACGGCCCAGTCATTTGCGCGCAGCCTCGCCACTTCGCGGTGACCGTGGCCGCGGCGAAGGCCAGTGAGGAGTCGGAGCACGGCATCGTGTTCACGACCACCCGGGGGCTCCTCGACGCGTTCGGCGTCCGGTCGCCGGTCCTCGCCATGTTCGGCGTCATCATCATCGACGAGGCGCACAAGCGCACGCTCAGCACCGACATCCTCCTCGGGATGGTCAAGGCCGCCGTGGAGACGAGGAGCATGGAGAATTGCAGGGTGGTGGTCTCCTGCGCTGGCGGGTCAGCCGACGACATGCTCTGCGAGTTCTTCGGCGCACCCACCATCGCGTGCCTGCCCGCGGCGCACCCGGTCGAGGTGCACTACTCGCTGGGGCCCGTGCTCGAATATGGTAAGCGCGGCGGTCGATGAGGTGGCGGCCATCCACGTGTCGCACCCTCCCGGCGACGTGCTGGTGTTCCTTCCGGATATCTTCCACATCAAGCAAGCCTACGACAGGCTGAAGCTGCTCAACCCGCCGGGGCTGGTCACTCGCTTCATCCACGACAACCTCCCGGCCGCGTTCATGGACATTATGCTGAAAGCGCCCGTGCCAGACGGCTCGAGGAAAGTCGTGCTGGCGACCGACGTGGCCGAGACGGCCGTGCTTGTCGGCAGGATCACGTACGTCGTCGACTCCGGGTTGCTGTCAGAAGAGCCGTTGGAGAGGATCTCCAAGGAGGCGGCAGACAGGCGGGCGGCAGCGGCTGGCTTTGCCGGCCCGGGGCGCTGCTGCCGGCTTTATACGCACAAGGAGCACAATGTTCTCCACGAGCACACTGCTCCACAAATCAGGCGAAATGGTGCCCTCGCCAAGTTCGTGCTCATGCTCAAGAGGCACGCTGCTGATGACCTGCCGGGCTTTGAGGTTTTTGACCCAGCAATAGAGCCGGCAGAACTGGAGAATGTACTCGGCCAGCTGGTGGCCGACGGCTACCTGGATAAACTTGGCAATCTGACAGAGAAGGGGGAATGCGAGGGATACGATGAAGACTGATGTGTGACGTGCCATCCTTTTTGTTCACCGTTGCATTGTAACTGAATAAACTACCGCTAACCGTTATGAGATTTACTTGCTGTAAAAGTTTTCCAAAAGCTGCAGACCGTGCCTACGCGGCTAGCTCGACCTACAAAGTGCAGTTCATTGGTTGTTACCTTAAGTTTGAGACTTCCAAGATCGGGAGGGCCATAATAGCCGAGCTCAAATGCAAGCTCTTTTCTTAACTCGTGCTGCATAACAGGATCCTCGCGACGAATGTTCTTGTCATGTGTGGGTGGCCGCACAATCCAATTTGTTAGCTTTGCCTCAGATATCTGAAAATGTCAGGCCACCTCGACAAGGACTGCCCCTTCATGGCGACCGTTTGGTCCCTAACCAGTGTTTGGTGCTAGATCAACAATGCGCAGATCCAAAGCCTCACTGCAGTCCATCAACGAGTGGTGGGACGACTTGCTAACAGTCACTCTATCGGCACGTCGGCGTCGTCTTAACGGGATCAAGGGGTTCACCTAAACTATGTAGAGGTGGCTTTCCTTGTGGGGGAAGACCTGGCCCAGAACACCATGGCAGGGAGAGCGGCCGCCACTAGTGTTTTAACCGGTAGCAAGTAACTCTTTTTTGGGGTTGACCTTGTGCCCGTCCTCTAGAAACAAGTGTCACTCTGTAATTATTAAAAGCAGTGCTCTTGCTGGGTTACTGGAAAAATGAAAAGCTGCAGATTGTATTGAGGATCAAGTGCTATGGATTTTCTCTAAAAAGAAGTGCTATGGAAGGGTCTTTTTTTCTTTTTGGTCAGTCATGTCTTTCAACTACGGAGATGCTATACATAACAAAATTTGGAAGCAAAACAATAGCCCATTTTATACATGACAACATGGACAACTCATCTGAGAAGGTCTGAGGTCAGGCTGTATGTGCTGTCTTAGAGTTCATTGCTAAGGCCCAGTTCGTCTTCAATGTCGTCTCCCTCTTCGAAGAGCTTGAGGAATCGTAACTGATCTCGCTCTCTCTTCTTCTTCAGCCAGTACTTGTAGCCCCCGAACAAGGCGAGGACAATGATAACGGACGTAAGAACGCTTATTACTATGATAACCACAACAGATGTCTTTTTAGCTTCCACCTTCGAACTAGAGTCATGTTTTACAGAATCACCTGGTAGTGGTAGGGAAACAAACATCTTGAGCAACAGCTATGTGGAACTCAAACACACAAGGCATTTCTTTAACAATCTATCAAATTCAGCAGAGTAAAGTCCATATCAAATATGCTGCAAAGAATCATATAAATAGCCTTAATGAACAGAAACTATAGGTATTGGATATGAGCCGTACCAGCAGAGGCAGTACAGTTTGGGCATAGAAAAGTCGCATTGAACTGGCCTTCCTTGAAATGTGTGTACTTGCCGCCTTTGAATTCACTAGAACACAGCTCCCATTCATCAAACACATCATGTTTAAATGTATCCTCTTCGTACAAACCACACCGCTTGCACTTCTTTTCTGGAAGTTCTGTTAAGGGCTGCCAAAAGGATAAAATAAGGCATTCGATGCATAATTTAGTGCTTAGAAAGACAAATGAGAACACCACAAACAGAGAAACCCAGTATCAAGTGTGAACTACATGAGAGGAAGCCACCAATATGCTACACTAAAAGTTAGACTGACCTGCCATGATTCTTCACCCTTAAAGGTATATATCAAGTTTGCCTCCTTCACGTCAGGCAAATATATCTTGTTATCTCCACCACAATGGAAATACACAGTTGGCTTGCTGGAGAACCATTCATGAGTGGTAAATATATCAATGGTATCAAGTGTGACAAGCCTCAATGAAAAGGTCCCTACAAATTAAGCATAATTAGTGATGCACAAATAATTATTGCGGGAAATAGAAGGAATATTATTAAATTCGACAACCCTGTCAAAGTACATTCATGACAACATAAAAAACAGCTACAATTAAAAATTGTACTATTCTATGTTTTATCATAGCCCAGAAACACCACACAGAAAGCATAGAAGAGTTTTAGTTCTATGCATTCTCACTTCAGCAGAAATATCAAGGATCATTAAGCCTTACTGCTCACAGAAAGCCTTACCGCTCACAGAAAGCCTTACACTTCAGCAGAGATGTATTGATAATTCACAGTATTTCCCCCACGAACATTCCTTTTTCTCAACTTGAGTCACATCAGGATCTGTTACTATCCAGTATTCACCATAAGGAGTGGCTTGGATTATTTTTCTTTTCTCTCTTTACCTTTATTTTCCTCTAAAGCTTGTTCATTGGAGGTTAACCAAAGGTGACATGTCAAGTTACTAACATGAGCATGCACTATAGAATCCACCAGCCGAGATAATCAAATCAATCTTTCTTTTCAAAGTTACTTGTATTAGTCTAATGAGCAACTTGAGGTATTGTTGTACTGAGCATAGAATTTTTTACTAGTTACTAGCACAGTAGACACTCGCCCAAATCTTATACTCCACACACCAGCCATTGCTTTGATATGGTCAAACAGCCTCCTTTTTGACAAAGGCAGTAACCCAGTTTGATTAGAAAGCAGGATCAAGAATAGTTCTGAGCAGAACTGGATCCTTATCTGCAAAGACACCCTCATCTAATCACCACCACCAGTTCAACCAAATACCACGAAATTCTCATTCTTAAACAAAACAAATTGTATTGTTGACTAAAATTTTGCCTTATTTGAGTTTAGTGATCTAGATCAATAGGCCCCTATTATTAAGGTTTACATTTTAACTTACCACTTGCTTAGCAAAGCATTGCTGATGAGTACCTAACCTCCTCACATCAAGTCTATTGTCATGCAGCTTTTGAAATGCAACCTCTTGTTTCATTCCATTTTTGCAACTATAACTAAGGAAAATTCTAAACATACTATCGTGTAGAGCAGTAGCACAGCTACTGACACCTTTGATGAAACTACACCAGATAAGTACCAAACAAGCACAATCAGATGATAATCAATAGCTTATTTCGACAGCCGCAAGGTTATCCAGAAATGTGTTTGCTCAATTACAGAACCCAATGGATGTCCGGCAATGAGAACATTTGAATTCTATTTCTAGTATAACAGTCCTGGTTTCCTCAAGATAGAACGCATAGTAGCAATATATTGACATGAAGGAGACAAGTAACTCAAATAACCTGATTAACAAAAATCCCCAAGAACATGGAACATGCAAAGAAATATGACTGTTGGGTTTATGGATTATATTGAGTATTACTAACACCTCAAAAGGAAACTGAGTACTAACTGTACACAGAACATCACAATACTCGCAAGTTTTTGAGTCTAACGAAAATATTTCTCTCAGGGTGAACCGATAAATTATAAATGTGTCACCATACAGGTTATTTTGGCTCGGATGATCCAAATCAAACCAGGAGACCATCCAATTGTTTCACAAACAAGTATACCTAATGACCTTTCCATTTGTCTATACCAACTTTGGAAGCATTTCATCATTAACGCTATTTTTTCCATCGTAACCTGGTTTAATTCCTCTCCAAACGAACCGCACAACCTCCCCACATTACAAGTCCTATTGCTAATAAAACTAATTTGGTGTTTCTCTGGTTAAAATTTTACTTTCATATCTACAGTTGCTTTTTCACAAGTCTATAAATTATTAAATACCCTTCCCCTCGTGGCAGCACCAATACAACTCAGGGCGATAACCACACCTCATATCTTACATTGCAGCCAATTTTTAGCAAGACACAAATCCATTCGAAAAAATACAGACTAGAAAATGGCTACTTCCCATCGAAGTAACCACTCTTCATCGAGAAAAAATATGGTAGCTTAGTTCGGTCAAACTGTCCACGCGAACAAATTGGCTCCTATAATCCGAAACAGAAACCATTTGGGAGAGCCAAGAGCCAGATCTCACCAGGAATCGAGCAGAGGGCGACGAATAGGAGGACGAGAAGGAGGCGGCGAGGCGAGATCGGCGGCGGCCACCTCATGCTACGGCCGCGGCGAGCGCTACGGTCCTGGCGATGGGGAGACGGAGCTCAGAGCCTCGGACGCGCCTCGCCTAGTGTCGCGTCGCCGCCGGCAGGCAGGTGCTCGCTGTCTCGCTCTTCTTCCTCGCCGTCGTATACCCCGCAAGGGAAAGAGAAAGGACTAGTACCTTTCTTTCATGGCGATGCGGATGCGTGATAACCAATACTTGTCGAACAGGGGTGGAGGCGTAGTTTTGGGTTTCTGTAACTTGCTCATGTTGGCGCATACCATCTGAGGGAAGCGTACCCTTCGGCCCAAGTCATGAAGTCCATTAACTCTGAAGACCAAACAGGCCCACTTGGATAAATGGGCCCAAAGAAGCCCATAATAATTGTTTGCCACACATCAGTGAAATTCACTCCATCCAGGTTCCATTCGCGTCGTGCTCCTGAATCCCAACTCCGCCCAACGCCACCCCTCCCCTCCGCCGCCTCGCAGCCGGAGACATGTCGAGGTTCGCGGCCGCCGCCCTCCGCCGCGCCGTCACCGCATCCGGGGTCCCCTCCTCCTCGAACCCGGCTGCACTTTCTCCGGTATCCTCTCGCCTCCTCTCCACCGACGCATCCGGCGCCGAAACTGGATCACAGGACGACTCTTTCCTCAAACCGTCCGGCGAAGGTAGCTCTGGCATCATTGTGCCGTGACTTTTTTTGTACCTGTAGGTGTTTTCTCTCTCTTATGCTCGTTTGTATACTTTTGGAGGGGTTCAGGGTTCAATGTTCTGTACCTGCTTTAGGAGTGTGGGAATGTAGGATGATGGACTAATGCAGTTCACTATGATGTGGTGACTGGTGTAGTGAAAGAATTCGTTTTCTTAGTCCCTGTTGCCAGTATGTGATATTAGAGTACCAAAGATGGTGTTGTGGCAATCCTACCTCCCTTTTTTTTGTTTGAGGGATGGAATGGGTTTGTCCATCGCCACCTCGTCCTTCAGAAGCATATAAGTCTGTGAAATGAGGGATCGTGTAATGCCACCAATTTTTTTGAGGGATCATTCTCATGATGGATGATGTGATCCCTCAAACCAAACAGCCCCTTACTGTAGAACATTATGTGGGTGGGGGATGGGGGGTTGGGATTGCAACCAGTAGATGGCAGACAATGGAATTGCGTGTTGGTGAGGTATAAACACGAGAGAGAAATGAATCAATTTTAGGAGACATTGCTGCTGATTTCACTTCCTACCAGGCGCTAGCATAGACTGATAGTGGAAGCTAGGGGGAGAACTCTTCAAGGCTTATTTGGATTGAGAGGGATCAGACCAAATCGTCCCTTCAGATTGAAAGGGATTTTAGTTCAAAATCCCTATGGGTCCAAAGGACTGAGTCGGATCACAATGTATCCAAACAAGCCCTCAAGAAGGACAGTTTTATCTCCTTCCGTGATGATCATGACATTATGTCAGTTAAAAATTTGATGTGTATGACTCTGCTTTATGTAGGTTTTACAGTTTCTACTTCTGACTTCTGAGACATACTTTGTTGGATTTTGTTATTCTATTGAAGAGAGCATGTATCAGCATTCTTTTACTGATAGAAATATCAACTGAAAAGGTCATTTAGCTGTTTTCATGTGCGCTATTCAAACTGGGTGGTCCTTCACATGATATCATGAGGATTTACTATTTGTCTTTTTTTAGCTTTAATGCTCTTGGCTTGTGGGATACTCCACTATTCTATTGATACCTGGAGCTAGCGTGTCTTTGTTTGTATCAAGTGTTTTGGCAGTACTTATACTGTATTCCCCTATCTGGCATCTGTAGAGTTAAGCGGTTTCCTCCATGGTGTTATAACTTTGGAAAACTTCGAGATCTACTTGTATTTCAACACCATCATGTTGTACATTTCAGTAACACTGATCTGCTGCAGCAGGCTTGGCCTATGGAAAGTTCTACAGTGTTATTTCTGGAGGCAGCCGTCTTGGCAAGAACATGCTGAAAACTGACATTATCCATTACCTTGACAAATGTGAATTGTCACTAGATGATGTGAAGATTGATTACAACAGGGGATATTATCCTATGGCCGCGTATGTTTTCTTTTCTGCTCCCCATATTTTTTCTGTTTTTCAACATGAAATATTACACATAATCTATTTATGTACCTTGTTTTCACTCAAATTTTGGGCTGCATATGCATGAGCATTTTATGCTAATGCCTATTGAATTTGGTAATGCTTGAGAGGTTCCACCAAGGTTTGGCAGTTCTTTGTATTACTTTTAGCCTTTTAGGACAGTCCTTGAAATGTGCACCTTGTACGTTGTTCATGCATGAATATTTCCGTAAGTCTTTTAAGAAGCCTTGTCTATGCTTAGTAGGCTATATTGTTTCCGAGTCCTGACTACCCTTTGTTCATTTGTCTATATGGTGTAGAGTCATGATCTATTCATGCATTCTACCAAAGTAAGCATTTATTTTATGTCGTGTAGGCTAGTATGCCCCTCCACATTTCACTTTTCCTTGAATGCTTAATATGCGGGAAACATAGTTTCTTCTTATTAATGTCCCTGCGTGACACTAAGGGCCTGTTTGGTTAGGTTGTGGCTGTTGACAAAACTGTTGTTGGCTGGCTATCTGGAGAAGCGGTTGTGGCTGTGGGAAAGTGAACATATGGCTTTTAGTTGATCCAAACCATTTACAACATTTTGGAAAATGAGCACTGAAGCTTCAACATATTGCAAAAAGCTGGCAGAAGATAGCTTTTCCAAACAGCTGAATTTGCAGTGCAAAGCCCACATTTATCGTTGGCAAAAACTGCTGAAAAGCTGGCCATTTGGTTGGCTGCAGATTTTTCCAGTGAAAAGTTGCTGAAAAGCCCAACCAAACAGGGCCTAAGCAAGCATGTTTAAACACGAGTAGCTGATTTCCTCCTATCGAAATCTCTGTCTTCATTTTAAATGTATGGCATGCCTCTTTAATTCTTTTGGTAGTTGTTATTACTATAGGTTCACAATCAAACATAGTTTTATCTTGCTGATTTCTTAATGTGATTATCAACCTGAAAAATGTGTACACTTCATCAGGTTGTTGAAGTTTCCTTCAGTGGCATCATTTAACACGGCATTCAGGCAAACAAGTCAGGGTCGTCTTTACAGGCTTGAGAGGGTACGGAAAAATTCATTTGATCAGTTTTCTCATTTGGTTTCAGTAAATTCGAATACACCGATATCTTCTACTTTGGTATAGCAGGCGAATCGAGATGAGTGGGATCTCAAGCAGTCTTATGATGGAAAAGCTGTAAGTGGTAAATTTGCTTTTATACTAGATATGTGTTATAAAACTAGGTTTAGCTCTCTTCTTCTCAAATGCTATTGATTGTGCAAATATCAAGAAATGCGATGGGGAGAAGAAAGCCCTCTTTCCCCCCATTCCCAGTTTAATTCATGCTCTTTGTTCTTGCGACCCATAATGCAGCTGTTGATGTCTTCTGAGTGATTTATCTGGAAACACTCATAATGCTCTGCTTCTGTTTTTGCTGTTTTGGTCTATCCAGGTGCTATTGCAAGGAGTCCCTCGAAACGCTCAACCAGAGGACATAGAACGATTTTTGTGTGGCACTAACTTTGAACCTCCTCCATTTGAAAGCTTTCTCAGGTAAGATTGTTTGGTAGCCATCTTTGTTTTTACTAGGATTGGATTCCCTCCATTTGTCCTTGTCTGATTCCATTGATGGCTGCTGCACAGACCTGGTGTCCCAGAGCCCATAAGAATGGTGCTGGTTAAATTTCGCACAAAGACTGATGCAACCAATGCCTTCATTGCTAAAAACAGGAGTTTCTGTCTGAACAATCCTGTTAGCATGCGGGTTATTCAGTAACACATCAAATCTTATCATAGTTGAGTCAACTACTTCCAACGAACCTTTGCTAGAATCTGAAGTCTATCCACACATGTGGTAGAAATGTATGGTTTTGTACGTTCCCTCTTACTGGCAGCCTGATTTATGTTTTTTCTGCTGGTGCTCAGTTAATCGTACTGTTTTCCTTCTCATATTTACATGCGTAACCTGGAAGTTATGCTAGTATTTCCCGTCATGACAGAAGCAGCTGAACGAATTCATCCAATAAATGTTAATACGCATCATTTTTGTCACTGTCACCCTAAGATTTTGTTCTAGTAATATTTAAGCTTGTTTGCAAGTTGCAGACATGCAGCTGGCATTCTGGTGCATTTGAAGCGTTGCATTCAGTGCTGTTTGAAAAATGAAGATGCACACCTTTGTCCGTGCTGGGATGCAGAAACTGTGATCTGTTCCATTCTGCTAATTGCAAGTTTGAGCTTTGTTTTTTTGGTTCTGGGGTACTAGTTGGTTGACTTGTGCTCTGTTATTTGGTTCACTTGTGCACTACCTCGTTATTACTCTTCTTTCTGTTGTTGTTCACTTTGAATTCCAAATGGCACCCGAACAGAAATATATAATCATAGAATCAAATTCAGACTCCGCTAGAATAGGATTGGGAAGCCAATTGAATGAACTAAATTCAATAATAGGGAGCCAAACACGGTGCAAGTCCCATTTGGTTCTGGTAATTGATAACGCTGGGCATTAACATGCATATGCTCTATTGAGAAAGAGACGCGGTGACGATCATGAGAGTGGGGGTGTGCTTGTGCGGGCCGCGAGCTTTGGTACGTGCTACTACTTGAGCTTACTTGAGCTTCGCTACGTGCGGGCCTCGTGGTCGGCCGGCTGGCTCCCGAGCCGCGCGCCTGACGACCGTTCCATCTGCTCCGCACCCAGCGTTCCGGTGCAGCCTGCCTAGCTGCAAATGCTTTAACCCGCACGACGCCGTGGCTAATCGCCATCGGTGTGGCACCAGCTACGGCAGTAGTATATAGGCTACTACTTAGCCCAAGCAATTCGCAAACTTTATTTCGAGATCGTCACAGGCTACTCATGTTGTGCAATATAGTAGTAAGTATGCTGGCCGTGCGTAATGTAAAGCGTATTTTAATTAATTAAAATAATATTTTAATCAACAATTACTTATTAATGTATGGTTTATGTAACATAAAATTGATATCATTATATTCGTTTTAAAAGTATTTATTTATGACTATGACTTTATATCATATAAATCATATATTAATAAAGTAACTGATGATTAAAGTTTTGTCTTAACCAATCAAAATACATTTTACATTATGAGACAAAAGGAGTATTTGACTACCACATACAATTTCCTCAAAAACAAATAAAGAGATTACTGCATACAGCCATTTATTGGGCTCAGTGCATCCCTTTACTGCATACAGCCATTTAAGTGAAAATCCTTATATCTGCAGGTAAAAGCATCACACTCCATCAGTGACACAAGATATGCTAAATTGGTAACATGCTTGCAAAGTAGATGTCACCGCTACTTATTTGAAATTTTTTTATGAAGAAGCTCTAGCAACACTAAAAAAAAAGTCATTTACATCTTATAATGCAGAGACCGAAAGAGTAAGCTCTTTTCACTATTTTAAAAAAAAATTATTAAGAGAGATGTGCACCTATGTCAAGACTAGGATTTAAACCCGACTGGTTGGGAGGTTAAACCACGAGGCTACCGAAACGCACAAAAAAGAAGTTATATTTAGGTGCGAGATGGTCGTATGACATTAATTTAATATTTAGTTAATGACGACTAAGCATTACTGGAACACCTTACCCCAAGCTTCTTTTTTGTGAGAGCAAGCAGTTCTTGAGAGTTTTGCTTCGTCTGCGCGTACGCGGCAATGTTGTTCATTTCCTGTCACACATTTTTCCGGTGTCATGATTAAATCACCAAAATAACCACCGAAAAAAGAAATTATTGTGCTTGCTACCTCGATGAATTTCTTTATGTTAGCCCTTCCTGCAGTGGTATCATAATTCTTTATATCAGCAAAGAATATCTGGAATCCATCAACAACTGGTGCATATGCGATGTCGACCTATTCCAAAATCAAACATCATTAGTTCTTTGACTGACTAAAAACTAGCTAACGTAAGGGACTAAAAATAAGCCCTGCAAATTACCAGACTGAACTGGCCAAGGAAGAAAGGCCATCACCAAATTTGGAAAGAGAGACTTCTATTTTGTCCAGAGCAGCAACTGATGATCAGGAATGCTTCATAGGTGAGTAGTCAGCATGCACATCTAATTTACAACTGAATTCTAATAAATGCTTTTAGTTCTTGCCAGCTTCAGCAGTCACATCCCCCGTCGAGTTAAGCAAGGTGCGCATCGCCTGATTGAAAGTATCTGAATAAGCCAGCAGTTCTTCTGCAAGCCTTTTCTTTTCAGAATACTTAGGTCACCAATGAGGGATATCAATATAAGAGAGCATGCTAGGAGACAAAACAGTTACGATGAACTCACATCAGGAGTCAATTTAGGGCCTTGGAAGTTGCTGTCCATGTACTTGATCAAATCCAAACTCTATCCTATGATTTTGTTGTTGTGCTCTAAGCAAGGCACCTCATAAGGAGAAACAAATACTTATGAAGCAATAAGAGAACATATATTATGCTCATATTCGGATAATTATTATTTAAATAGGAGAATGAATAATATTTTAGTAATCCTCTCCTGTAAACCCTGATGCCGGAAGTAATCGAAACTCAAAACCCCAGGATGAAGTGAAACTAACGAAAGAACGCACCTGTGGAAACAGAGTATCATCAGAGGGTCAGCTAGGTTGATACCTTGCAATTCCTTGTGATCCATGCTCGTTGCGCATATGGGCAACTATACATCATGTACAATCTGTAATCTCAGCTTCCCACATGTGAGCAAGGTAAAATGGAACAAAGATAGATCGAAATGAACATGAAGATGAGAATATTGCAGGAAACTTTCAGAGAGCAAAGCAAGGAATGACCTAGTTGTGCCATCGTACAGAGGTGGCTTCTCAGAAGCGGATGTCAAGGTAGGCGGAAGAGCTTCCTGCGCAGTACTACATTTCAGAGATCAATGAGCAATCATAAAGTAGAAAAATCAATCAACTATATCATATGATCATGGCAGCAGAGCAAGAAACTGTATAGTACCTGCTTGACGGCGATGCCGCCATTGTCAACCAGCAGTGATCAGAAATTCAGGACATGCAAAAGCGCATTTTGTAAGTGAAAGCACTGCCTTTATTTGTTATACTGTACGTAGACTGGTAAACGGGAGTACGGCAGTGGATGGAGCTGACAGGGAAGACAGGCATAAAACTCGAGCTCAAGTGTCAGCGGTGACGAGAAGCAGCAAAGAAGAAGCGAGCGGTAATGGCTGAAGCCGTGTCACCAATGGATCGTGTCACGATATAAGCCACAAATTTGGAGGCGATTAGTCAACATTGTACCACAATTCTTCATGGACACGAGATGGTTACGGCAAGTGCCCGTATTAACTGGTTCGGTAGCCGATTTGATAGTTCGTGACCTCCCAGCGTGCATTTAGTGACAGGTCCTACTTAACCAGCAAATCCCGGCGCTCGATGTGTACAAATTACAAGATACTGGCGGCGAGTTGTACAGTTTTGCATACTCTCGAAAATAAGAAAATAAGCTTGCTTATGATCCATCCGGGAAGTTGCAAGGCAGAATGATAGACTGATTAGGCAGCGACCTTGTCATTGTGTTTCGACAGTTTCTTCTCTCTCTCTCTCTCTCTCTCTTGAAACGGCGCTGCAAATCGCACCGGATGCATTCTTGAACTTCTGATTAGCATCAGTGCTTGACTAGAAAATCACACCCGGAAAATTTTACTATTGATAAGAGAGGAGCATTGATTCATTAAACTCATAGGCATTCAACAAAATATATAACTATCCTCCTTCATGACTTCATGAAACAAGGAAAAAGGTACAGTAACAGTGGTACACTGTCCAACCATAATCACAAGACAACCAGTTTATTCTCAAAAGGCAGGACCTTTATAGCATCAGGCATATTTTAATCAAAATATAGCATATAACAAGCAAGCACACTCCTGAGTGACTGAGTCTTCATCTGCTACGCTGCAGTAGTTCCCTGGTGTGTTGTTCCTCCTTGGTCACATCTTCAGGCAATCTGGAAGTTGCAATGTGTAAACGTAAAATGATTTGAAAATGACGGATAAAATGAAGCAAGGCTGAAAATTTAGGAAATATCTCACCCCAAACCTCTTCTTCATCTGATCAAGCAAAAATTGTGGGTCCAATTTTGTTTGTGTATATGCATCGATCTTGTTCACTTCCTGCACAGCAAAGAATTGCCAAGAAATTGATTTGCATTAGACTATACAACCTTGGCAGAACAGATCTTCCAAACAACGTGAATAATATTAAAATACGGCATAATCTCATCTAGCATCATTCTGAATTACCTCAATGAATTTCTGAAGGTTGGGTCTGCCCTTGGTGATATCATAGTTCTTGATGCCAGAAAAGAATATCTGAAACCTTTCGATAAATGGCACATATGCAATGTCCACCTGGAAAGAAATTAATCATCACAACAAACCATATGTCAACCACAATTCTTTCGAGAATTCTTTTTCAAGGGGAAATTTAAACCACAGTCCAGGGAAAAGGATTCCCAGAATAGTGACATACCAAACTGAACTGGCCAAGGAAGAACGGGCCATCGTTGAACTTCCCCAGGGCAGCTTCTATTTTATCCAGAGCAGCAACTAGTGAAAGATAATGAACGAGAAAATTACCATATGAGTACAAACTGTAGCCACTAGAACTCATGAAATATTTAACCAAGTTACAAGTATTGGTCTGCTCTTTACCAGTTTCATTTGACACATCTTCCTTGGATGAGTACATTGCTTTGTTAAACTCATCGCTATATGCAAGCAGCTCCTCAGCGAACTGCTTCTTCGCAGAATCCTGCCAATTTACGAACGCAATCGTTAATCACTGAGAAATTCTGGACCTTTTACGAGTATTACACTCGTGATGATTGAATATATATCCGTCTTACATCAGGAAGCAATCCTGGGCCTTCGAAATTGCTGTCAATGTACTTGACCAAATCCAAGCTCTCTCCTTTCACCTGGTTGTTATGCTCCAGTGAAGGCACCTGTCGGAAAATAAAGGTAAGTGTCATGAAGAGAAAATAGTGACTGCAGCAATGCCAAAGATTGAGCAGGTGAGAAATAAAGCAGATCAACCATACCTTGTTCTCTGGGTAAACCTTCTCCTTGTACCAAGCTGGCCTGTCTGCCAGATCGATCGCGACTATCTTGATCTTGTCCTGCAAACCCTGGACAGGAAAACATATAAAAAAAAAGATCCATTTTTTATCGACAAGACTACTACTGGAAGGACGAACTGCGCCCGCGAGTAAAAGAACACTAGTACTACCTTGTAATTCCTGGTAATCCAAGCGCGCTGCGCGTACGGGCAGTGATATGCGACATACAACCTACACGGGACCAAAAAGAACAATATACCCCTTGATCTGTGCAGAAGTGGAAAACCACAAGACATATCTGCGGTGCAATTTCATTTCTTGTTTGGTTGGATCTACCTGGTCGTGCCGTCAAAGAGTGGAGGGGGCTCGGAGGTGGTGGTCAGGGAAGGGGGGAGATTTTCTTTCGCGGAGCTGCACATGTTAAGTTAGAGAAAGAAGAAACACGACATTAGGACATCGAATAATTTAATCAAGAATGGGAACGACCAGAGTGCCAGACTAAAGTAGGAGATCCTGCAGTCTCCGCGGGTTGGCCTACTCACATGACCGGTGCAGCGGCGGCCATGGCGACGGTTCGGGAGGAGCTCCTGGCGGCGAGGCGGTTGCGGTGGGCGGTGAGTTGCGCGCGGCGGATCTTTATACGCGGCGATGGGAAGTGAGGGGAAATGAAGGCTGGCGTCAGTGGTGACGAGCAGCAAGGGAAAGCGAGTGAATTCATTGGTGAGGGTGTAAAGCTAGCGGCAATGGTGGATTCGACACGTCAATTCGGGCGCTTGATGGATATTGGATGGGGTCATGTCAGTCGCCTGTCGGCCTCACTTGGACGCGGACTTCCTTGGGGCTGTTCGTCCGGCCTTCTGGTAGGTATTCTGTGGAAGGATGTTATTCGTTGGAACGTCTTGCCTCGGTTGGTAGCCAATTTTTTTTTGAGAAAAACCTTTATTAGCATTAAAGCCACAGTGCGGGGACGAGAGGCCCCGATATTACAACAGAACCTTCAAGAGGGATACAGCTGTCCCATGAAAATTACAGAAAAGCCCCTAAACTAACGGAAATTACAACGAAGTCCCTAGGGCCATCAGCATTGTTCCTGCGAGACGCTGCTACGGCCGGCCGAAGCGGAGGAGGACGATGACCTGTGCGCCACTCGAGCACCTGCACAGACGAGCAGAGCCAAAAGGCTCGGTTGAAACGCCGCAGAAGAAGACCGCCACGAGAGGCGGTTCTGAATCCCCGTTGAACGAGCATCGGCAGGGGCAACGCCCCAGTCTCGAGCAGGCCGACGAGAACTCGCCAGATGCCGACACCCTTCCGCGAGCCAAACCTGAAGAAGCAACCTGCCGGAGCTCGGAGGAAGATAGCTAAGAGGAAGAGAAGCAGGGACCAGAGCACTGTCGCCGGATCTACGCCGGAGATATGCCCGAACCACCGCTTCGAAGAACAAAACTTCACTGGCTCCTCGGTGACGCCCGGAGGGGAAGCACCGAAGCGAGGCTAGAGCCGGAAAACCAAAATGCCGGACGACGCCACCGCCACCGCCGAAGCGACGCCACCGGGGCAACAAACCCTAGATAACCTACTCATAACTATACACCGAACAGAAATCCGAGGTTCCCCTGCCCTTCCGCCGCCGGGCCGGCGACCGGAAGGGAGGGGAACCACCGGAATCGACGGCGAAAGACCGAACCCTCTTTTCGCCTCTCTCTACTGTAGAGAAGGGTAAGGAGGTGGCTTCACGTATATCACCCGAAATGGCTTTAGTTGGTAGCCAATTTTTGGCTACCTGATAGCCACACGATGTGGTTAGAGATGATGTAACCCGTTTCGTGGCCGGTGATCTCGCCGTGTGCATGAATTAATGGTGCGCATCAATTAATGGAATGCGAGCATTCCTATCGAAAAAATAGTTGGCAAGCTTACACCGTTTAGCCATTACCTAATTTAATTTTAAAACTAACAGGATGGTACACATTTTTGCGGCTATATTTATTATATATTATCATATTTAGTATTTTTATTTTTAATTATTTGTTTTATACTGCTAATATGCCATTCAGAATATAGTCCTAGGAATATATGGTTAGAGCTTGGTAGAATAAAGTGTATTACATTGTTAGCCATTAGTTCAAAGCACTATTTTAATATTAAATCTTATATGATTAGAAATATTTTCATTGAAGTTCATGGTTTGTCATACAAAATTATGCTTTTATACTAATCTCTATATTTTTGTCTTCCATTCCTTCTCATTTCGCGGTGTCTATCTTTCCACCAATAATTTATTAAGAAATTTTTCACCAATAATTATATAGACATTGATGGTTTGTACCTAAATCTTGTGTTCTCTTCCTTCACTTGCCTCACCATTGGTTATATTATAGTTTCATTATTCGATTAGTGTAATATCATACTGTCAGATGCTTTCATGCATGCTCCTCCGATCGCTGGATCTCTCCAGTTTGTTTGAATAAAGTCTTGGCTCAGATCAATATCTAGTTCCTTTGCCTCCCCCTTCTTTGCTACTGACGATGGGTTTTGCCGGTGTGCTGTTGTCTCTCCTCCGTGGTTGGTTGTCGACGGCTGTTGGCAGCATGGAGCTAATGTGTCTTTACTTGCTCTTGTTTGACGGCCTCAAGGTTGGGCGCCATCTCTTCTTTGTTGCATCCAAGCTGGTGTCCTCCGATCCCCAAGCCAGTGCCAACAAGCTCTTCAAGGTGCCTGGCATATCACTTCCTAGGCTGCTATGCTGCTTCTTTCCCATGGGAGTACAGTGATGGTGGCTACGAGAGGTATCCGATTCTACTATCGAATAATGTGGATTCGAGTGGCCAAAGTTCATTGCTGACCCTCCATGGTGGAAATGTTTTGCGGTGGACTCGAACTCTCAAGTTGCAGCCTGCTTTCTTGTCGACAGCCTGCGGCGACCCACATACTACCCTCTTGGATAATATGCCGGTCTTTGACATATTGTGGACGAAGTGCCTTCTCATCCATAATATATCGTACAGAGTAGCACTTCAGAAACATTGCAGTGGTCCATATATTACAAACTTAATTTACAAACTCGAAATATAACATAAAGTCTTACAAACTTATTCTCAAAAGTACGAAGAATTTTAAACCGTTATCACTTGGTTACATCAAAAGCCTTTTCTACAACTCTCGACTCACTAGTCCAATACCTCTACTCGGCGGTATTATCAATTGGTTACTGTTATGCTCGATTTTGATGATGGTTCAAATCTGAGAAAGAATTTAGGTATTGATAGAAATTTCTGAAAAAGAAGAAGAATTGATATCTCTTTTGACTTTGTTTTGAGCAATCTAAATTGTCATACAGATGTATATGCTAAGGAATTGTTGTTGCCTTCCCCTAATTCGATCAGTGCTCACCTGTTACTCAAATGCATTGCTATTTGAACCATGCTCATATACTTATGATTTTGACCCAAACTATGGAGATATAACTACTCTCTGATGCTTATAGGTGATTTTTCACCCATGCCAGATTATTTAAGCCGAGAAGATAGATTGCTACACTCTAGTTGCCTTTTATAAGTTAAACAACTATCACTTACTGCTTTCAGCTATTGCTATACGCTGTATATTGATGATTGCGGATTCTAATCCATTAGATGTTATATAAATACATGTCTATACGTCCATATCAGTTTACTTTAACTGATAGAACATATATGATGCTTAATTTAGCTAGCTAATGAGGATGCTAGTCATCTGAAGCACTTTCTTTAATAGAGCTAATAAGAACAGATGCTACAATGCTGCCTAAAAAAAAGGAAAATCCTATGATGATTTAAATCTGAGGGTCTTCTTCCTTTAACACAATTTCATATATATGATTATGCAAGGCCATGATGATTTATAAGAGGATATACCTAATTCCAGAATTGGACAAGGTAAGGGTTTGGCTTCTTCGGCCTTGCTTCTCGGCTTGCTGGTGGCTTTGCTTCCTTCTCTGCTTGGCTACTCCTTCTCTCTAAGTCCTGGTGGCCTTCTCCACTCAATGCGCCATGCTATTCTTGATGAGCTTTTGTAGTTTGACTCTTGCGAAGGAGATCAGTGTCACGGTGGTGTATGTGATGAAAGTGGGGGTCTGCTAATAGCACTTCGGTGGTTGTTGCTATGCACTACTATTCACTTGGTTGCCTTTATCTTTAGTCCTATGGAGGTCTATATATGACTTCACTCATTTCTGTGGTGAAAATGGCCACCTCCTGCTTGTTTTGCTGGAACTTGCAGTACTGAATATTCCTAATAGATATTTTATCTCTAGTTGCCTTACTTGCGAAGAAAATTGACTTCAGTCAATTATGTGTGGCTGTTGGATATTTGCCTCGACGGCTTGCTACCTTATGGTTCAAGAAATGTGACTTTGATCAATTTGGGATGAATTGGTTGGATAACTATTCAACGAACGGCTGCCTTAACTCAATCTTTTGTTTGATAAAACCATTTATTTTCAAAACAAAATCATGGAGGCAATGTAGTATAGGAAAACAAAATTATTTTCACCTCTCACCTCTTTTCTCCCTATATATATACATCATGGATTGGTCCAACGAGAGTCTTAGCCACGTGGCCCTCGGACATTTTAAAAAATAAAATTGTTTTTACAAAACTATTTTCAAAACTAGAAAATTACTTAGGTCATCAGCACTATTTTGCCCCCGCAACTAAAACTTGCGGATGTCGGCGGAACTGTGCCGGTGGAACCGCATATATTTCAAAATACTGCTTTCAAAAACATTTGCCTCCTACAGCAACGGCGTGATTCCAACGGTCTCGAGTGCCCAATACTCGACGACCTCGGGTGTCGCCAACATTTCCAAAGATTTCCCCCTTCCGACTCGCGGTGCTCTTCTACGGCTCAAGACGTCGAAGATTAGGTTTAGCATTGATGTATAGGTAGATATTTCATTATGTAATTTTTCTTCTTTATTCATTTATAACTTTTAATTGTTGTATCACGACATTTGTAATACTTTTTAATTAATAAAGTTTTAATGTTATTGGTATTCAATGCATATGACGATTATGATGTATGACATGAATAATATGAATGCACAATAAATTTTCCCTCTCAGTCTAACTCTCGACATAGCTCAATAGAATCGGGTCAACTCAGCAATTTTTACCTCACGTTTCTCACGACTAACCCAAAACTAGGGTTCTCACACAGCCTTAGGTACACATGATTTTTGATGTTGACTCTATTCATGTATTGCTGTCACACTTCAAGTTTTCACCAGTGGGAAAGATGCCCAAGTCGTGATTATGGCTTTGTTTGGGTTGCTTGCCAAAGGGAGAGGAGAGAGTTTTTGTTGCTGTGCATAAGCGATGGCAAAGCCAGCCAAATAGGACTGAGCTCAGTGATATATATTTTAGATCCACGGCTCAAGCAGTTTCAATCTCAAGTAAATATGCTAGAGCGATTGCCAGGAGAGCCACCGGTGAAACGTCAATTGGTGAGCACAAGGATCTTGAAGTTACTGGATACTGCTTTGCATCGGTTGTCGGCTAGAAAAGCTCCGGGGGGCTCCTGCCGACACCATCAGCAACAAACGTGTCTTTTTTATGCTCCATGTGTTCTTCTCTATTTTATACAACCCTGTTTAACTCCGTTCGTCAGAGCTTTTTGCTTCTCAATCTAGTACTGGATGAATACATACACACACACATATATCTGTGTGTGTCCGCTTTCAGAAAAAAATGACACAAGATCCACCCAGATCTTCAGCAATGGACAGTCCTGTCCATTGGCAATACGGTTTATGGATGATTCTCCAAGCTCTGTTGAGGTGGCACTTGTTCTTTGCTCACGTACGCATGCAAGAAAGCACATACTCCAACTTCTCTAGATCAGCATTCATGGGATCGTGGCCCACCCACTTCCTCTCGCGATACGAACAAATATAGATAATTTCTAGTCTCTTGGGTATGATTGCTAAACTAAAATATGTATTTGATTAATTATATTTAATATCTAACTACATAATAATATCAAGATGATTTTTGCCTTTTTGAGATAGAAATTAATTAACTATAGAACCTACTACAGTGATGTTTTAAGGTACTAAAATATAAAATTTGACTGAAAGGAAAAAAGAGCCACATATCACCACTTAGCTTTCTCTCCAATGTTCAATTTAAAATCTAATGTGCGGAGTTGCACTTAAACTAAACATCCACGCTGGTGTAGAGCCCACTGTTAAGTTGCACCATAGATATTTATACTACAACACTATCCGAAGATATTTAAGAAGTAATAAAATAGACACTAAAACATACATACCGATATATAATCCATTATAGATATATCAAAGCGATGCAAATTCGTATATGGAATAAATTAATTTTGTTGTTAGTATGAAGTGAAAAATAGACAGAAAAGTGAAAAAAAAAGAGACAAAAGTATTAGTGGAGAGGTCAATAGAGAGCGGAGGTAATAAAGTTTGTAGATAGTACCACACTATAAAAAAGGATGAAAACAAAGAAAATATAAAAAAGAAAAGTATAGAAAAATCACTAAAAATTCAATAAAAAAGACAATGAATGATTTTTTTTTGTCATAGGTCCAATTTTCTTCAAAATTTAGAAATTAGCTTTTCAGACATGTGTATGGAAAATTCTAGTATCTGGCATTTAAGAATGGAACAGATAAAAGGAATATCACTCGTGCTATATAGTTTGATAATTCGTTGCATATAGAAATTTAAGATAACACATACATAAATAAGAGAAAAAGAGTTTTATAGATACGTATTAAAACTTTAAGAGGTATATCTGTACAACATAATGTATATATACATGCAAATGAGTTCATGCAAGATGTGTGATTGTCCAGAGCTGACACGTCGCAACATTAGTTTAAGAGGGGTTGTGGGCCTAGTCATGGGTGGGTTTACAAAGTCATTATTCGATGTTTCTCGACAGTTGTGGCCGTCAACAAACCTGACACATACTTTTTAGATAAAGAAAAAATTTCATTACTTCTGACCTCTACATGGCAAGATGCACACAGCCAATAACCAAGGACAAATTTGAATAATAACCAGTATCACAAGGAAAACAAAAAAAACTAAAAAGACGTCATAAACATCCAAATGTCGTCTCCAAAACTAAACAAAAGACCACCAGACTATGAAGCAACACCATCAGCAAGCATAGGTTGTTGCCTCCACGCACTAGACAAGAACAAGTGTAGAACCACCCGTCTCAATCTGTCGCTCCCCACTTTGAATGACTGCCGATGCTCCACCACCTGGAGCGGTATCTATGCACGCAGAAGAGAAACACATAGGAACACCACCTGGTTAGGATGATAGAAAAACTTCTTGTCAAAAATCACATCATTACGACATAACCAAATGGTTGAACACATAGTGAGGGCTCTAGAAAAAAGGCGATCACTGAACATAGGTTGAAAAGAATTACGCCAGGATCCCACCATATGAGCAATCGACCGAGGTGCTGTGAAATTAAAAGCTATTTGTACCACTCGCCAATAAAATTTAGCCACTTTACAATCAAAGAAAAGGTGTTGGATTGTTTCATCATTCATGCAAAAACAACAGGTAGGACAACCCGTCCAATTTCGTTTGATAAGATTATCTTTCGTCAAAACGACCCCCCTTCCCAGGTACCATAAGAAAATCTTAGATTTGAGAGGAACCCTCAGCTTCCAAAAGTGCTTATGACGAAATTGAACATTAGAATTCATCGTAAGTTGATACAAGGACTTAACAGAAAAACGTCCACTAGAATTAAGTACCCATTAAACTTTGTCATGGCTATCTCCAATTGCAACCTCAGCAATGTCATTTAACAAATTATTCCATTCCACTAGCTTAGCACCTCTAAGAACTCAACGAAAAGTCAAATTTAGAGGCATGTTTCGGAATACTGATGCAACCATCACTTGTTTACCCACTTGAAAATGGCAAAGTTGGAAAAAAAGATCATTTACCGCCATAAGACCTGCCCAGAAATGAGAGTCACCCGGTTTGAACTCGGCCTGCGCTGAAGTTTTGGACCTAAGATATTTGTTTCGGAGTAGGCACTGCCATAAACCATCTTCATTTGCAAGCCTGAATAATTTTCCAAACCGGGCATTCCAGTGTTTCCATGCAGGACCATTCGTCCTGGCAACCCCGCCACGACAGACTGAGGCAGCCGCCACAGCCGACTTGCTTTGCCGCGACAGCCCATGGCAGCCGTTGCCGCTGCCACGCTCTTGCCACGGCAACTGCCGTTGTCCCTTTCCTCTGCCACGGCAAGATCTCTGCCACTGCCGTTGCTATCCTTCTCTGCCGCAGCAAGCCGTTCTTGCAGCGACAAGTTTCTGCCGCGCCACCGACTCTTTGCCACGGCAACCCTTCCCTGCCGCGGCAATGTCGCGCCGCTGTTCCTTCCCGCCGCGACAACCGATCTCTGCCGCAACAACCGATCTCTACCGCGACAAGTCTTTTCCCTACCGCGACAACCCTTCTCCCTGCCGCGAGCACCCCTTCGGCATCCCCTCCCTTCTATCTATTCGGTGCCACCTAAACCCACATTTGCCGCAAAGTGCCCTCGCAATACTTCTATGAAATCGGAGCAAATACCTATCCCGAACCTTTTCTGAATGACTTGAAATTTCACCACCTTCGCCATATCCTATCGCGAGTATATGCAAAAACATACTGCTTTGGTAGATACGCCTATACACGAAACCCTAATTCCTTTCTCCCTGCTTCGACGAAAGGGCAAAACCCTAACGCATTACACGCGCCGTATACGCCACCGTATCGACGATACCTCACCACCAACACGTCCCAAGCTGAGATAAATATCTTATCTCGAGTTCCATGTCCCTGCCCCTCCTTGCCGCGCTCCGAAACCCTAGATCCGAGCTCCCGACTCCTTCCTTCCGATTTAAATCTCAATCTCTCTAAAACCCTAACCCGTCGTTAACTCAGCCACAGTCCTAAGCATATATGTGAGCATACCGGCAATATTCCCCCAAGTGTATGTGGGCACATACACCTTGGAGTCCTCGTCATATCGCTGCACGTGTTCATTCGATTTCTACCACCTTTTCTCTCTCCTAGACTATATACACACATAAACCACCCCTGTTGCAGTCCGGTGCATATACGAGAATACCGGCGATATTTTTCGAACACCTTCCATATAATAGTTGTCTCACATGAAATCGCCTTAATATGTCTGCCAAGCTGTTCTGGCCCGTCGTGTGGTCATTCCATACTGCCCTTATCTTTCTAATCCGCATTTAACCTACTGGCAGCTCTTGCCTCACCTGCATACAGTAGAAGTTAAATACCCATCAACCTGGCATTCATGAGCTGCACACACGCGCACTGCTACTTGTGCCACTCGTGCACCCACTGCGGTAAGTATTGCCAAGCATTTACAGCAGCATTATCACCTGCCATCAATGAGCTTAGCAACTGTCCCATCCTCCTTCCTTCCTGTCTCATCGCGGTATTAACTCAACTCCGAGCAGTCACCTCAGCCTCTGTCTCCTAATTAATATACACGAGCAGTCTTTTCTCCCGAGCTGTCTCATTCTCAGTTAATGTGCCCCAGCTCAAGTCCTTTCACGAGCCCCTCTTTCCCCTGCGCTCCTCAAGCTGCCATCTTTTCAATCCCCTGTGCAGCTGCCCGAGCATTACCATCAGCCATCAATTCAAATAGTGAGCAGCAGCAACAGAGCAATTTATTTCACTGCCTGCCACTGCTCTCGCACATGTGCTCATTCATGCCAATATCTCCAAGCCGAAACCACCTCCCTACTTCCATCTTCTTCCTCTCCTCACTCCAAACCAGCTCAAGCCAGAGCTCCCATCTCCTCCAAGCAAGCACTCTCCTCTGCTACTTGCTCCCTCTCCCATTACTCCTCCTCAAGTCCTCAGCACTACCCAAGCCGCCATTGCCATCCCACCCGAGCTCCTCATCCCCATTCTTTCCCCCACAGTCGAACTTCTTCTTCGGGGATTGAACTTCAGCTCCAGCCAAACTACTCCTTTCTCTCCTTCTAAAGCAGCGCCAACTCTCCTTCCCTGCTCCACAACCCCATCCCGAGCCCCCATTGCTCTTCACCCAAGCGTCAGCCGCTTTGCTCCCGAGCATGCCATCCTCGTCTCTGTTCTTGCCGAGCCGACGCACCTGCCAAGGCCCGCCGCCCAGCTCGGTACCGCGCGCCGCTCGCCGGAGCAGCCCCGCGCCTCCATCCAACCGCCCTGAGCCACCCAAGGCAGATCCACCGGTCGCCATGAATCCGAGCTCCTCGAGCTCATTCCGCCCGGTCAACCACAGCACGCCGTTGAGCCTCATCCCCAAGCCACCCTTGCTCTGGACTCTGCCCCAAAGCCCTCTCCCTTCTCCTCCGCCGCCGGGGACCTGTCACCTGCCGCCGCCGGCGGGAACTCACCTCCTCCGGCCGCCCTCGTGCCGTGCCCTTGCCGCCAGTCCCCATGCCGCCGGTAGGTGCTCTGCTAAGCAGCCCCGCTCTCCAAGCCCTTCGCTGCTGTGGCACTATTTCTGCCTCTTTTCATTGCCGCGGCAGCCACCTCCGCCATCCTAATCCTGCCGCAACAACTCCCCACCGCGGCAGGGCTTTTCTCCCTTCCCTGCGCCGCAGCCGAGTTCATTCATTAAGCACATAACGCTACCGGTTTAGGCACCTTAACCCCCCCCAACAGCCGGGACCCTCGGGTAGTTAGGTAAGGACCCAAATTTTCTCTCGGTAACAGCTCAAACCAGCTCCTGCTCTTTTCTAAAATCATGCGAATTGTTTTACCCGTCTAATAGTACCACCTTTAGGGAAAGCAGGACATGAATGATGAATGATTTTAAGTGTTTCTTATTCAACAGTGAGGTTAAGTTAAAGTGATTCCTTAAAGCCACTAGTATAGGAGTAGTTTTCTTTAAAGGTAACATGTACACCATATATGTTATTTCCATAACCCTAGAATAAGTAATTCTTGTTTAGGTGTTTCCAGAATCCTGGAGGGAGTTCCCGTAAGTTTGATAAGTCGAAGGTACGAACCACTATACAAGGAAAAATGTCTAACGAACCCATGCTCATGCCTAGCTACAAATCCTCTTTGAACCAACCCCAAAACCTTGCTTCCAAAACCCTCCAAAACCCTAAAGTCTAGTACACTCGCATGTCATCCGGAAACCCTAAATGCTCGTGTAGGCACGCCGCCTTCGAAGATCCTAGCTCAATAGAAAACCCTAAGCGATGAAGTGCTGTGAGCGGATGTTTTCCACCAAGCTAACGCAAGGCACCCAACCCTAACTCAAACAACTGCTCGAAATCAAGTAACTAATCAAACGCGTCATGATTGCATGTGTTGATTCTTCCGGTTCTATATTCGATGTTCTTGGTTTTTCCTCGTGCCGTTTGTTTATTCGTCGTTCTCTCGACGTGTAGATACCGATGCTAGAGATATCACGCGAAGGACCCCGGACCATTGCCATATCAAGTTCAAGACCGAGCCCCGGACAACTTGCCAGGCAAGCTATTTCCCACTTCGACCATGTCGGATCCTATATGTGCAAAGCATATTTACTTTGATTACGAAACATGCATGCTATGTTTATCAACGATATTTTATGTAGTTAGTTATACCCGATAGATGCATCTGAGCTAGAGTTGACTATCCGATTCCTTGTAACCCTAGTTGATCCGTCGATTGGTTTCCGACCGACGGAAGTTTAAGGTTATAGGCAATAGCCGTTGCTTAGCCCTGCTATAGTTAAAACTAAAGTTTTGACTCAAACCTCCGGGTACGGGAAACCAAAACCCGTGGATAACGTATGTTATCCGCGGTGACTTTCAAAAGAAATGTTGCCAAAACCCAAAATGGAGTTGGAGATGATTTGGATTCGGGTAGGAAGTAAGGTGGTTTGAAGGAAGACGAAGTAGTTGGAGGCTATTCGGTGCTTGCTGTTAAACTGGAGTCCTACTCGAATCAGTTAAGGACCGAACCTAAAGTGCCGCTGAATCAGTTCCCCCACCGTACATCCACATGTCCTTTATGGGAAGGACTTGACTCGGTAACCCGCCTAATACTAGGGTTCGGACCCGTGGGAAGTAAGAAGTATGTGCTAGGTAGGACATTGGGCCCCTAGAGAATTCTCACGACGCTATTTGTGTCAAGATTCCTAGATGGTGAGGCCAAGGCGGGTGTGAGGATTCGACACAAAGATGAGAATAGTCCCACTTTAGGATTTGCGATGCAAAATGTGAAGATCGGGTAAAACATCTAGCGGGTCCGACTCTAGTATGAAAGCAGGCGAAGGGTCTCGTTGTACTCGCTCTGGTAGTATACTGGGCCCGGTATGCCCAGGGCGAACTACATCTTGTGGGTAAAGCCGTACCACCTCTGTAGAGGGTTTAAAAACTATTCGAATAGCCGCGTCCTCGGTCATGGACATGAACTGATAAGGCCACACACTGGTTAGACTGAGCTTTGGTTGCGAAAGCTGGGAAATGGGATTAAGGACGTGGGCATGATGTGTCCACAGTGGGCAATTTAGGCCATGTGTCGGTGGTAAGGAAATTGCCGAAGTGAACCACCGTATTGCCGGGGGTGACCGGAATACGGTTTGGTGATGGAAGACCTAGTTATCGTGTTGTGAAAGCTGACGGTAATGGGTCATGAGCTGTTAGGCGGTGTTTACCGCATGAGATGAGATGTGATGAGATGTTTTCTTAAAGCGATTTAGATTTCGAAATGCTTTTACAATCTAATTATGTGTATTTAAAATAAGAACTTACATTTCCACACAAATTGCAACTTAGGTTAGAGCTATTCCTTGATCTATTCCCTGCATGAAATATCGCCGTATATTTCCTCCTGTGGGAATAGCTTGCGAGTACATTCAATGTACTCATCTGGCTTGTTGATTTGGCCAGACGAAGGAGACTTCAATTCCGAAGATACGTATAGGAACGCGAAAGCTAGGGCGTAACCCCCAGTCAGTTGCCTGTCGGGTATGGCATACTGATGGGCTACCTCTCCGTTGGATTTCCGCTGCAAGTTTATAGCCATTGGGCTACAGGTATCAGATTATCGACCTTAACGGTCTATTTAATTGTTTCCGCATGTATGACAATGATATACAGGTTAACTCGTGAGTATCGGCTACTGATCCAGGGACCGATACAGTAATCACGAGGGCTTACCCGGCCTAAAAACCGGGGGCGCCACACGCCGCGTCGCAACTACACGTCGAGAGAAACAGCGAATCACCAACGGTGCGAGGAAGAGCCATTTAAGAACCAAAGTACACTCGTGCAACATTTAAAACCATGCATTGCTCTTAGAAGGATACTAGGGTTTTCAAAATGTTGCGAGGGAATTAAATCACATGAGGTAAAGGTTTTTACGTATAGGAAAACTAGGGTTTGCATGATTGGGATCACATTAGCTTTTATAAGCTGTTAGCTTTCATATAAGGGTTGGGTTCCGAGGACATTATTCATGTTTCAAAGTTTTAGAAATCTCTATAAACTTGTTAAAGCAAGATTTAAAATGACATATGTGCACATACATATGCATGCATGCATATAATAGCTAACTTGCAATCATTAGGTTTTCAAAACCCTCATTGTTATTATGGTGTAAAAGACTTCAAAAATAAGGGTATACGGAACTAACATGGCATGATGGGTTTTATTGCGACAAAGAATTAACCTGGAATAACTAGGCTAAGGGAATAAATAACATGTATACGGGGCAACCTGTCTTTGTCAGGCCAGCAGGGAATTAAAGGGAAGTTAGAGGAAGGGGATTAGGCGGTGCCACGACAGTAGTAAGGGGGTAGTGGCAGCAGCCGTGGGCTGCCATGGCAGGAGCAGGAAGCAACGGCAGCGGCTTGCCGTGGTAGGGAAAGGGTTGCCACGGTGGGAGAGAGGCTACTGCAGCGCTGTCGTGGCAGAGAAAAGGCTACCGTAGTAGGGGAATAGCTTGCCGCGGTGAAAAATAGCTTTGCCGTGGTGGGGAAACGCTTTGCCATGGCGGGGAATGAGCTGCCGCGACGAGTAGAGGCTTGCCGCGGCGCTGCCACGGTGATGGAGAGGCTGCCACGTTGCTGCCGCGGTGGAAAAAGAGTGGCCACGGGTTGCCGCGGCAGAGCGAGGCGGCAGCGGCAGTTGCCGCAATACTGCCGCGGCAGGGAAATTAGCAGCGCGGGGCTGCTGCAGTACTGCCGCAGCAGGGAAATAGCTGCCACGGCAGGAGTTGGGCAGCTGCGGCAGGGTTGTGGGCTGCCGCGGCAGGGGGTTTGTGTGGACTACCCGGTTTTAAGGCCGGATAAACCCTTGTGTTTACTGTATCGATCCCTGGATCAGTAGTCGATACACACAAGCACTTGATACCATAACCATACCATACATCGTTTATTACAGACATTGACCATACTTGGTCTTTAGATCTTACAAACCGGGCCTATTGGCCGAATTAAAGTAGCAGCGGAAAATAAATACGGTGGATAGCCCATCAGTATGCCGATCCACAGGCAACAGACTGGGGAGAAAACCCTACGCATCGAAGTCGCTGTCGCTATCGCCAGACTGGTATTCCTCCTCATCGTCTGGCCACATAACAAGCCAGGTGAGTACATTGAATGTACTCGCAAGCACTCCGTCGGGGAGCTTAATACGGATATGAACATGCTCGGAATTTAACAATAACATGGCTCTATCCTATGTTTCATGTTGTGCGAGAAAGTAAGTTTGCATTTGGTAATAAGTACATAGATGTAAAAGCGATTTTATCAAAAACATCTCGCCGCAGTGAGATAGGGTATTGCTCAAATACTCGGCCCGTACCCCGGGGGAGTTCACTTTTGTGCTTACTGCTACCTGCGGTACAGCACGGTACTTGCCCGGTTCCACAGGTAGACGACGCTCACCTCGTACTTACGGGTTTCCCAATCACCCGGTTCCTCAGGTAGACACAGCTGACCTCGTACTTACGGGGATTCTAGGGATTTGCCCGAGTCCACGGGAAAACCCGACTTCACACCTCATGACACAGCATGACACCCTGCGAACACGGCGGATCGCGTCCTTAAACCCATAACCCAAAGATCCTTTTTGGGGCTCAGAGAGCCAAAACTACTTTAGTGTGGCCCGACCAAGTTCGTCCATGACCGCGGACACGGCTATTCGAATAGTTTTAAACACTCTGCAGAGGTTGTACGACTTTACCCACACGATGTAGTTCGCCCTGGGCATACCGTGCACTGCATACTACCAGAGCTAGTACAACGAGACTCTTCACCGATGTGAACCCAGCCACGAACCCGTCAGAGTGGACATGTCCCAAGCCTAACCCGAATCAGTACCCCTGCTACGAGGAGGTTGGTGTTCCATCTTTGTGGCGGCGAAAACTCGGTAGCCCCGGGTTTTGCCCTCTTCGAAGTGTACCCCACCCCATCTGCACTCTACTAACTGCCCACGGGTTCATGCTAGTCCAGGTCGGCTACTAGATCAAGTCCTTCCCACAAAGGACATGTGGTCGTACGGTGAGACTTGGCCAAACGGCACTTAAGACAGGTCCTTAGGTGATCCGAGAAGGACTCCGCACCACTCCCGTAAACGGGCAGCGAGAACCACGACGGGCCTTACCTCGCTCTTTAACATCTCCCTTCCAACACCCTTCATTACCAACCCGGATCAAAATCTTCTCCCTTTTTAGCTCGGTTCCACAGAACCATTTCACGGTAGAATATCCCAACCCATGCATATCCTACCTTCCATGCACCTCTACAACCGGACGCGACGGTCCGTTTCGATATTCCATCACATGAAATATAGGGTGTTGCTTTCCTTTTCCTTTTCGAAAACCTAATTCATCTATTGCGGGGCTAAGCATATACATATATGTATATCTACACTACCCTAAGTTTCTGGTAATTCTCCGGAATACAGTAGTCTTAAGGCGACAAGGTTTACGGGGTCGGACTAGGGTTTCCTATCATCGGTAATATCTACTCTACATAAGATAACAGGGATAAAATATAGCATGCATGGTTTGAAAACAAAATAGTATTTCGTAAAACTGGGATTCAACATGATCAAGGGCGGAGGGCTTGCCTGGCAGGTCTTGGCTCGGTTCCGGACGCGGAGATGCTTCGGGTTCGTCCTGGCGCACGTACCTCACACCGTCAACTACACGTTCGGAAAAACTTTGGATAAGAACCGAGCATCACGAGAAACAAATAATAAAGTTCAGTATGCATGCATGCTAGGCTCTAATATTTCCTCGAAGATCCTAACATGATGGTGCTAATACTAGGAAGAATAAAAATGCATGAAATGCCGATTAGGGTTTCTAGGGTTTTGAGGGTAAGCACATGCTTTCTTTGGGCTCTTGGACTCATGCATCTCATGAACTAATGGGCTACTGAAATGCTTGACAAAGTTTGGGTTTTAAACCTACTGGATACCTGGAATGCATCATCTATTCAAACTAAAATCGAAAAGGTTTAAGGATGCATATGGGTGTTTAGCTTAGGGTTTCATCGCTCATCTATTTCCTTTTAATCTTGGGACTAGGCAACATGGATGCATGTGTATGCAACTGGAGTTAGGTTCTAAAATGCTCATGATCACATGCTGGAACAACCTAGAATTGAACCCATATTCAAAAGGAATTTAAAAACAGATTTTGAATTGAACTGGCTACTGGACTGGGGCTGTACAGGTGAAAATATTGGGATTCTCGAAAAGTGTCCTATATGAAAAAGATGGGAAATGAAATTCTGAGAAACTTTTATTTGGGGAGTTTCCTAAGAATCGGCCTGGTTCATGGCGAACCGGCCGGACCAGAGGAGAGGGGTGTACTGGAATGAAGAAAACCGGCTGGTTTTATTGGATCAGAGGGGGGGGGGTGACGTGGAGAAGTCGGCGCCGGGTTTATTTAATCTGACAGTGGGGCCTGGCGGCTGCTCGGGCCCACTGGCAGAGGCAAAGGGGCGGCGTACCGCTTCGGTAGAGATGGCCCGCCGGTCAGAACAGAGAGATGAGAGAGAGGAAGTGCGCGGGGGAAATGTCCGGCGAGAAATTAGGTTTACGGCGAGAGCTCCGGCGAACCAACGGCGAGAAATCGATCTCGATCCAGAGGGAAGGAAGAGAAAAGGTGGCTACCCTCGGGTTCAGGAGAGGAAGACGGATTCGTTTTTGTGGTCAATGAGCTCGCGAGCTTGCTGGGGCTAGGAGTTCTTCAGGGTCCAGAGTATGGTAGGCGGAGGTAATGGCGGTTGGGGGTCTCCGGTGGTTTCAGCTGTAGAGGAAAACCTAGAGGAGATTAGGGAGAGTTCCAGAAGGCTTAGGGAGGGGAAAATGGGGAAGATTCTTCACTGGATGTGCTCCATTTTTACTGGAAGCGGTGGCGACTGGTTTTAGAAATCGAGGAGGAAGACGAGGGATTAGTGGTGCTTGGGGGAGAATGATGCTGGAGCTTCAGTGGAGTAAGGCGGATTTGCTCATGTCCATTTTGAAGCTCGGGCAGCCGTTATATAGGCGGGAGGCAGAGGAGGCCGAGCGATCGGCTGCTCGGGCCGCCGTCCTCGCCGTGGACCTCGCTCCAGTGGCTCGAGGACTTCGCCAGTGGTCTTGGTCGGCTCAGGAGGTGCTAAGGTGTGACGGTGGCGCGGACTTAGCTCAGGCGAGGCAGTGGCCGGCGGGGAGTAGAGCTCGGGTGCGCGCGTGGCATGTCTGGCACCGGCATGGGCGCGTCCAGAGCGCGTGCACTGGCGTGCCACGCGTGCCTGGGCGTCTCTGGTGTTGGCCATCGTGTCAACTTGTGTCAAACCATGCCACTGCTGGACGTTGAAGACTGTGGAGCTCAGAAGAGAAATGGACCTCGAGGAGATGGGTTAGAAATATGAAGAAAGAGCTGGCTCATGTTGGCATGAGCTGCTGCTAGGGTTGAATCCCTGTGCTGGTGACTTGGCACTGAGATAAGGGATGGTAGACAAGGCTCAGAGATGAAATGTTGCTGCTGGACAGCTCCTGGAGGAGTGGTTGGCAGTTGGGTTGAAATCAAAGGGGAAGAGGAGATAGAAGTAAAGGTGTTCGATAGGAATCCTGGTAGATTTTTGTACTGGAGGTGGAGGCATTTTTACAGAAATGGACTGAGATTACAAAGATGAGTGTCGTGTAATTTTTGTAGAATTTTCTGAGTAAGGAGTGGTGTAGCTGTAGTTCAATTGGGGATTTTGACCTAATTGGAATTTTGAATACAATTCAAAATTTCTGAACTGGGCATCCCAATTTTATTGCATAAGTTGGTGAGGAATATGCTCAAGGGGTTACTGGTAAAATTCTAGGCCCTTTGGAGAAATAAAAGTGCATGCGATAACAATTTCTTCATTTCTGAGGTGAGAAAACCTAATTAGGGTTTTGAGCGACGAAGGGGATTTTTAGGGTTTTCGACGACGGCAGGGTCGTGGTAGGGTACAGGGGAGTTAGGGTTTGGGTTTTGGAGATCGGAACAAAAATGGGTAGGTTGCCACTAGGTTTAGGGTTTGAACGGGCTCGTGCCTCTACGGCGCATGAGCTCCGATTAGGGTTTAGGGTGTAGGTTCTATGCATGCGATGACATGAGATGATGTGCATGAAGGGATGCTGAAGATCCAAACAAACCGACAAATAAGTTTGAAACATATACGCATATACGCGCTTAGGGTTTTGGTTTTCGAGTAAACCCGATTAGGAAAAACAGGGCGTGACAGTTTGGCTGCAGTGGTTTGCCGCGGTAGGAGCTGGGCAACAGTAGCAGTAGCTTGCCACGGCAGAAAAATGGTGGCAGCGGGGTTGCCGCAAGCTGCCGCGGTTGGGAAAGGGGCGTTAACTCCTTGCCGTGGCTGTGGGGAGCTTGCCGTGGCAGGGAAGGCAGCAGCGGCAGCACATGGAGCTGTCGCGGTGGGGTGGCGTGGTGCTGGTGGGTTGCCACGGCAGTGCTTTGGGGCCGGAGGGGCTGCCGCGGCTTAGATTCTTGGAGGAGAGGAGTGAGCTCGGGAAGACTTGGGAAAGCTTGCTGGTCAGGAACAATGAAGAAGAAGCTCGTGGGGAAAAGAAATGGCAGCTTGAGAAAAGGAGGAATGGGGAGGGAGCTCGGCTTTAAGCATGAAGGGAGCAGGGAGAAGTTTTAGGGGATGAATGGGCAGCTCGGGTAGCAATTGGGCTAAAGAGAGGAGCTGCGGCAATGGGGAATGGGGGAAACTCAGCTGTGGTAGGAGCCGTGGAATGGAATGGGGAGCAGGGAGAGAAGGAGAGGGATGGCTCGATGCTGGAGTTTGAGCAGAGGAAGCTCGGCTTAGAGAGACCAGGAGAGGGAAGTAGAGCTTGGGGGAGGAGCAGTAGGAGAAGTCTGCCTGCTGCTCGGGCAAGGTGGTGAGGAGGGAAGAGGGAGCTGCAGCAAGAAACATGAGGAGCTCGAATGGGGAAGGGCTGGAGCTCAAGCAATGGAGGAGGAGAGGTGGGAGTAGCTCGGCTTTGGCCAGCTCAGGGGTGCGAGCCTGGGAGTTGGAACTCAGCTTGCTTGGAGGAGCAGCCATTGGAGCAGTGGATGGAGCTCGGCTGGGAGGATAAATGGAGGAGAGAATGCCTGGCTTGGAAGAGGTGGGGAGGTGCTCGGGTCAGGTGAGGAAGAACCGAGGAAAAGGAGCTCGGCTTGGAAGATCTCGTGGCAGAAAATGGTGAGCAAGGAGAGGAACTAGAGGAAAAGGGGAGCTTGCTGGGAGCCAAGTAGAGAAGATTAGAGGGAGGAGGGGGAAGCTCGGGCTGGTTGGGGAGCTGGCCATGTCGCATCAAGGTCAACTAGGGAAGGGAGTTGAGTGTGGGGAGGGAGAGGAGTGGCGGCTCAGGTTGAAGACGTGGGGGGGAGGGGTAGAGCTGCTTGGCAGAGAAGGAGATGGGGTGAGGAAGGAGCTGCTCGGCTGTTGCAAGGGAGCTGGGCGCAGCTTGCTGTGGGCAGAGAAAAGGTGGCGTGCTCAGGTTGATGGGAAGTGAGTGGTTGAGTGCTGCTGGTATTGCTCAGGGAAAAAGTTGACTTTGAGGCTGAGTGAGTTGAGGAGCTGGCCATGGTATAGCCTGCTAAGGAAAAAAGTAACACAGCACATGGAGTGGCAGTGTGGGCAGCAGCTCGGTTAGAAATTGAGTGAAGGAAAGGAGTGAGGTTGGAGCTAGTACAACTGCTGTAGAGGCATCTCTGGTAGCAGTATTGGTAATAGGAGGGGTAGGTAAGTAATAGAGAAGAGGGGTTGGGCATTGAAACCAAGAGGGTGGCGTGGCCTGGTGCTGAGTTTGGTTGATGCAACCGGGAAAAGAGAAACCAGAAATCGAACATAACAATGGAGTATACCCGGGAAATGGCAGAGATGTTCGAAGTGTCTCTACTGAATTATTTGGTAGATCAGCCGAGTGGTGGAACGAGGGATAGCAAGGAGGCTTTGAGACCTATAGCAAGTATGGTCCCGAATTGAGATGGAGCTAAGAGCTAGGGTGTAACACCCCAATTTTCCGAAACTTAAAAATCAGGGCCATCAAAAACTTTTTGCTAATGATATCAGTTAAATTTCACCATAGTAAAAATGTTAATCAAAACATGCATCTGGTAACCCTAAAGCAAGGCAACCAAAATCATTTTCCCCTATTCCTGCTCCCTTGATCTCTGCTTTGTCGGAGACCTGTTCGGCAATGTTCTCAAACACTGTTCTACCCTTGTCCTCTTACGCGGCTAAACACCTTGCCATCTCGCCACAATTACACCTTCGGCATCCCCTTTCCCTCCCTCCTCGTCGGTGCAACCTAAATCCACACCTGCCGCTAAGTGCCCATTCGGTACTTATGCGAAATTGAAACATATACACATCTTAAATCTTCTCCGAATGACCTAATCTTTTGCCACCAATTTCGATATAACCTATCGCGAGCATGTGCAAAAATATACTGCTTTTATATATGTGCACATACGCAAAACCCTGATCCATCCCTTCCGAGCAACGGGTCAAAACCCTAATTCATCGTTCGGCTCTGCCACAGCCCCATGCATATACAGATGCATATCTCGGTGGCAGCATTCAACCCCAACTCTTTGCAACTTCGCGTGCCCATTCTACCCACATACAAACCCTATATACGCTGAAAATTCCAAGTGTATGTATACACATACGCTTCTCACCCTAATTCATACTTTCGGTAAAACCGTAACAACCACGGTTATCTCTCCCCTTACCAGATGTCATCTAAATATTTCCTCACCTCTACCATGTTACCATGCCGGGGAATAAATATCCGCCCCGTTATATTTCTACCAAATAACCATTTAACCATTCATCTTCTTACTGTGGTCAAAACCTAATTTACCGTTCACCATACTTGCCCACAACGCCAAGAAAATATCTACAGCCATTCCTTCATCCCTCTTTAGCAAGAGATGTATATATATATTTATTTATTTATTTATTTATAATCTTCACCCTTAATTCTTCTACTTACCACGTCACCTTTTATCTCTCTACATGATGAGACTTTTGATATTTACTTCGCCATGTTTATCCGTCCCTCCGAAAATTCCCCAAAATTTTAGAGACATCCTGAGACTTTCCATAACATATCCTTATAACAATATTCTGAGGTCCAATGCAAATATTTCCAATCACTTCGCGTTTAGGCTTAAATCAAATATTGAGTAGGTGCAAACGAAGCTCAATCTTATTGTACCAGCCAGTACGCTTCCGTCCCTGATTCATTTTCCTCTAACCTACACCATTGACCAGCTGAACTTCTTTTTCTTCCTCCTGCCAACACCATGTCGCATGCTGCCACCTTTATCCTTTCTCTCAGCATTGGTCACTTGCTCTCTCCTATTCCTTGGTCAAAGCTGCTCCCCACGCTGCCTTTTCTATGCCTACTGCAAGCAGAGTACTACCACAGCAGCCCCTACTCCCCAACTCCTTCACTGCCGCACCACACAGCAGCAGCAACAGCAATCAACTGCCCATTTCTTTTTCTCTCCTTATCTCGTATCCTCACTCCTTTCCATCTTCTGCATGCAACAACTCCTTTTTCCCCTGCCAAGCCTGTGCTGCTGTGTACTTTTTACACCAACACCAGCTCCCCCAACACCACTCCTTTACTTCACTCTACCGAGCAATCCTATCTCCCTCAGCTTTCCTTTCCTCCCTGCCGCACCAAGCATGCACCCCATCTCACTCCCTTCTTTTTCTTTAGCTTAGCAGCAGTACCACAGTAACAGCACCAGTTAGCTACTCCCAGGAACCAGCCATACCCGAGCTAACCCCCTTGAAGCTTCCCTCCTCAAATGAACTGAATGCTACCCCTTCTTCCTCCTCTCTTCACTGCCGCACCAGCTAGCTAGCTAGCTCTCCCTTTGCCTTTTTTTCGTCCCAAGCTCCTGGCCTCCAGTCCGAGCTGTTTCTGAGCTTCCTCCCACTGCCGTGCCCAAGCATTTCCTGAGCTAGTTCGTGCCATCCTGCTCAACCGAGCTGCTCCTCCCTAGTTTACCAAGCAATGAGCTCCTACTTTCTTCCCATTTCTTACTTCCTCCAGCTCTAAGCAGCCCGAGCCAGCCAACTCTTTTCCTCCCGAGTTCCCTGGTCCGCCTGAGCTGCCCAACTCTCTAATCCAAGCTACCACAACCCTCTCTCCCTTCCTCTAACCTTCCTGGCCGAGCCCCTCAAGCTCCCAACTCCGAGCTCTCCCTTATCCATCCTCCTCCCCACAGCCACGGCAAGGAGTTGACACCCCCTTTTCCTACCGCGGCAGCTTGCGGCAACCCCGTTGCCACCCCTTTTCTACCGCGGCAAGCTACTGCTGATGTGGCCCAGCTCCTACCGCAGCAAACCCTGCCACCAAACCCTCTGCCGCGGCAGCCCACAACCCTGCCGCAGCTGCCTTTTCCCTGCCGCGGCAGCCACGTGGCAGATTTTTCCCGCCGCGGCAGCAACTTTCCCCACCGCGGCAGCACCGCGGCAACTCCCTATCTCACCGCGGCAAGTATTTTCCCACCGCGGCAGTCGCCCGTTACCGTGCCACCCTTTCGTCTCTACCGCGGCAGCATTTTCTCCGCCGCGGCAGCCTTTCTCCTGCCACGGCAGCCCACGGACTGCCGCGGCAAAGCCTCTGCCACTGTCGTGCCACCCTTAACTGCCGCAACAGCCGTCGCGCTTCGCCGCATCCACCGTTTTGCCGCTCTGTAGACTCCGTCCTTAATCTTGTGTTCACCCTAAAAAAATTAAAATCTATCTGATGACACTGATTTCATAATTCTTGTAATTATTTAGGTTTCAAGTTTAGAATCGTTTTATTCATGAGCATGTTATATATATATTCCTTTAGCTTAGTTAACTTGGTTAATCCCTTATCGCAATAAAATACATCATGCCATGTTAGTTTCAGTATATATTTGTTTTCGAAACCTTTTACACCCTAATAATAACAAAAGAGTTTTGAAAACCCTAACACCCTTCTGAGGTCAATGCATGGTTTCAAATATAGCATGAGTGTATTTTGGTTCTTAAATGGTTCTTCCTCGCACCGTTGGTGATTCGCTGTTTTTCTCGACGTGTAGTTGCGACGCGGCGGTACCTCACGCGCAGGATCCCCGACGTTGTCGTACCAAGTTTGCGACCGAGATTCGGCCGATAACGCCAGGCAAGCTCTCCACCCTTGATCATGTTGTAACCTAGATTTACAAAATATTATGTTGCTTACGAAACATGCATGCTATGTTTTATTATCGTTATTTTATGTAGCATAGTTATACCGATGCGTAGAAAGCCCTAGTCCGACCCTGAATTCCTTGTAGCCCTAAGGACTATGTATTCCGGGAATATTATCGGAAAACTTAGGGTAGATTATAAACTTATATACATGCTTAGCCCTGCCGTAGAAAAAATTAGGGTTTGAAAAAGGAAAAGTAATAATACCCCATATTTCATGTGGTGAACTTTTGAGAAACGGACCGTCGTGTCCAGAGGTGTGTGAAGGTAGCATAGCCATGGGTTGGTATGTTTTACCGTGAATGGTTTTGTGAAACCAAACTGAAAATGGAGAAGATTTTGATCCGGGTCGGTAATGAAGGGTGAATATAGGGAGTTTGTTAAAGAGCGTGGTAAGGCCCATCGTGGTTCTCGCTGCCCGTTTACGGGAGTGGTGTGGAGTCCTTCTCGGATCATCTAAGGACCGATCTTAAGTGCCGTTTGGCCAAGTCTTACCGTGCGGCCACATGTCCTTTGTGGGAAGGACTTGACATAGTACCCGGCCTGAACTAGCATGAACCCGTGGGCAATTAGTAGAGTGCAGATGGGGTAGTGTAGCCCCGAAGAGAACAAATAAAGCAGTTTAGCGAGGCATTGTTCGCCACAAAGTTGGAACACCAACCTCCTTGTAGCGATGAGACTGACTCAAGGTAGGGTTGGGACATGTCCTTCGGACGGGTTCATGGCTGGGTTCACACCGGCGAAGAGTCTCGTTGTACTAGCTCTGGTAGTATGCTGGGCCCGGTATGCCCAGGGTGACCTACATTGTGTGGGTAAAGCCGTACCACCTCTGCAGAGGGTTAAAACTATTCGAATAGCCGTGTCCGCGGTCATGGACGAACTTGGTCGGGCCACACTAAAGTAGACTGGCTTTCAAAGTCAAAAACATGGGTTATGGGTTTAAGGACGCGATCCGCCGTGTTCGCAGGGTGACTTGAGAATGCCCGTCGTAGCAGAATGAGTGAAGAAGGGATTTCCCCGTGGACTCGGGCAAACCCTAGAATCCCCGTAAGTACGAGGTGAGCTTGTGTCTCCCTGAGGAACCGGGTGATTGTCGTTGGTATCCCCATAAGTACGAGGTGAGCTTGTGTCTCCTTGAGGAACAGGGTGATTGCTGTGTTTTCATTGGTATCCCCGCAAGTACGAGGTGAGCTGTGTCTCCCTGAGGAACCGGGCGAATAGCAGGCTTTGCCGTTGTAGCGGAAAGCACTGAGATGAACTCCCCGCTGTGACGGGTTGAGTGAATCGAGCAGGTACCTCATCTCGCTGCGTTGAGATGTTTTATTAAAATTGCTTTTACATCTATTTACTTACTGCGAATGCAAACTTACTTTCTCGCACAATATGAAACCTAGAATAGAGCCAAATTCTTGATAGTTCCCTTGCATGCATATACCTGTGATAAACTTCCAGGTGGATTGCTTGCGAGTACATTCAATGTACTCACCTGGCTTGTTGATTTGGCCAGACAGAAGGGCAACCATTTGAAAACGTCGATGATATCCACGATAACTAGGGCGAACCCCCAGTTAGTTGCCTGTTGGGAACGGCATATTGATGGGCTCATCACCGCTCGATTTTCCGCTGTAAGATTTCTAGCCGTTGGGCTAAAGGTATAGTTTTTCGATCTTGAAGATCGAATTACGTATGTTATTCTAATAAGTGCATGTATGATTTTGATACACATGTTAACTTGTGGGTATCAGCTACTGATCCAGGGACCGGTACCGTAAACACAAGGGCTTATCCGGCCTTAAAACCAGGTACGCCACATAGGGTGTATAGAGTTATGTGTTAGATTTAGGTTTAACTCATTACTAGAAGAGAGAAAAGGTGGCATAGGTCCTGGGGAGGATATGTACCCATATACATGCACATGGATAGACATAACACTCGTATCCGAGTGATGGGTAAGTATGGCGAACGGTAAATAGGGTTTTGACGATAGAAAAGGATAACTGGATAATTGGTTAGTTGGTAGAAATATAACGGGACGAATATTTATTCCCCGGCATGGTAACATGGTAGAAGTGGAAAGGTATTCGTAGGACGTGTGTAAGTAAAGGGAGAGAAACCATGGTTGTTATGGTTTTACCGAGAAAATATAAATTAGGGTGTGAAGTGTATGTGTCCACATACACTTGAAGATTTTTGTATATATGGGGTTTGCACGTGGATGGAATAGACATGCGAGGTTACGGTGAGTTAGAGCTTGAATGCTGCCGCTGATATATGCATGTATATATGCATGGGATGGTGGCAGAGTCGAACGACAAATTAGGGATTTGATCCGTTGCTCAGAAGGAATGGATCAATGTTTTGTGTATGTGCATATACATAAAAGCAGTATATTTTTGCACATGCTCGTGATAGACCATGGCGGAGTAGGTGGTAGGAGATCATGGCATTCGGAAGAAATTCAAGACGGTATATGTTCCAATCTCGCGGAAGTACTGTGTGGGCACTTTGCGGCAGATGTGGGTTTAGGTTGCACCGGCTAGATAGAAGGGGTGGGATGCCGAAGGTATGTGCGTGGCGGGAATGCAAGATGGTTAGCCACGTATGGAGACAAAGGGTAAAACAGGGTTTGAATACATTGCCGGACAGAGCTTCGACAAGCAGAGATCAAGGAAACAGGAACAGAGGGGAAAGATTTTGGTTGCCTTTCTTTAGGGTTTAACATGAACATGATTTGGAATAAAAGTTTTAGTTTGGTGTATTTTAATCAGTATTATTATCAAAAAGTTTTTGTTAGCCCTAATTTTCGGGTTTCTTAGCCCTAATTTTCGGGTTTCGAAAAATTGAGGTGTTACAGTGTCTCAACTGCAAATTGCACCTCTATCAAGACTAGTATTTATGATTAGTGATGCTTTGTAATTTACACTACTCTAGCTGTAATATATTTTTTTCATGTACCAAAAGCCAAGTAATTTTTAGCGAAATGCATGTTCTTTCATTGTTTGTCATTTCCCCTGCTCCTTTGCGCTTTGACCAAGCCTAACTCATGAAACAAGATTCCATTATCATGACAATAGCCCAGCCAGCAAGAACAAATATTGAGATGGCCGTGCTCGTCTCCTTGACCCATGCAGGCTGGCCATGGACCGCCTCCTCATTTCCATCGGTGTCCACGCCACTACCTCTGTCCACTCCGCCGCTTGCCTACAGGCGGTTTGCCTCTAGGACGAGAGCTCGTCCTACCACTTGCTAATAGGCACATAACTCTTTCGTGTGCTAGCTATTTCTACTTCAACGAGTTAGTTCATTTAAAGTAATGTGGTTGGATTTGATTCCTTCTTCCACAGGTTGCTATTCCTTGAAAATCAAAATTTGTATGTACCGAATTAAACGATTTAATCGAATGCCTACCTCTACATTAAGTTCTACCTACTTGGGTTTTGCTTTCTAGTTTATATAATTACATGTCATCGGCCTAACTAGCTAGTTTTCTTAACCAATTAAACTATGAGCCGGACTCCACCACTCGGTAATTTAACCACAACATATTATTCCTTTTCCCGTTTGTACCCGCTCCCCAACAAACAGTTCTAGTATGTGACTACGTGAGGTTTAAGTTCCATGTTCACAAGCATCTTTTTATTTCTTCTTTTTTTCTCTTTTTGGGGTGGGGAGGAGGGGGTATGAGTATATTTCAAAGTAACTGTTTGTTGAGAAAATTAAGAGTGTAATTATTGTAATATTTCTATTTTCTACTCCTGTTTTAATACTTTGGGAGATGTTAAATGCTTGTAACATGTTATTTAATAGGTGTATGTATAATCATTTCTCATTAGCTCCTTTTTAGATTTAGTGTTTTTTTTTGTAAGTACAGTGAAATGGAGTGAGTACTAATTAACGGCCAAGAGAAGAATACTGAACAACCTTTCCACCTTCACCGTTGGTCTGCCAAGAATTACATACCGACTACATTAAGTTTATCAAAAACATAGCCCTTACATGTTATAACATGCCATCGTTTATTGGACAGAAAACATGTAACTACTCATTGGTATCATGGTATGGCAAGCAAGCCCACTCACGAGGCTTGAGCCTTCGTCCGCTATTCCCTGGCAACGACTCCCATCATCTTTGGCAACATCTTCACTTCTTCAAGCAATCTGGAAATTCACAGGTCACAACGTGCCAGCGTCAGATGATAGTATAGAATTGGCAGATCAAACTGAGAAACTGAGAATTTGATTAATGTCTTGCCTTAAGATGCAGCTTCCCCAACTCAAGCAAGTACAGCGGTTCATTTTTGGTTTGTGTATACGCTTCAATCTTGTTCATTTCCTCCACGTATTTCTCAAGGTTGGGCCTGCCTTTGGCGATCTCATAGTTCCTCAGGTGAGAATAGTATATCTGAACCCTCTCCAAGATAGTCACATACGCAATATCCGCCTGCAAATTAAGGGAATTGAACCAAGCATTACCACAAAACATTCGGGGAACATTCAGGAAAGAAAAATTAACCACATTGCAAGCTGGAATGGGTTGCCATACCAAGCTAAATTGGCCGAGGAAGAACGGTCCGTCACTGAACTTTGACAGGGCAGCCTCGATCTTGTCCAGAGCAGCAACTGACGAAGAGAGGATATAAGCTTGAGCAAAGTAGCACGTGAATAAATCCAAAGAGATGATCTTTTGATCTAGAAAATAGTTTTTTTTAGAGAGAATCTAGAAAATAGTTGAACAGCTGCTACATAGCCTGCTCTTACCAGCCTCATCTGACATGTCTACTTTGGAGATTAAGGGTGAGTACAGCGCTTTCGTAAACGCGTCAGCATACGCAATCAGCTCCTCAGCAAACTGCCTTTTCGCAGGATCCTGGCAATTGACACATACAAAGTTTGTAACATTTCTGATAAACAACTGCAGTTTTTCAAGTGTTAACACCGATGGAATATATATCAGGCTTACTTCAGGGAGCAGTGCGGGGCCTTCGAAATTGCTATTGATGTACTTGATCAAATCCAAGCTCTCTCCGCGGATCTTGCCGTCGTGCTCCAGGGAAGGCACCTATCGAGAAAGAAAACGTATGAAATTGTGCACCGAGAGGCAGATGGCACGCGAGAATAGGGAGGAATCTGAAGAACAGATGATGAAGCGTACCGTGCCCTGTGGGTAAACTTTATCCTTGTACCATGCTGGTTTGTCCTGTAGATCAATGGCGACGAGTTTGATCTTCTCCTGCAAACCCTGCACAAAAAAGCGTACAAAAATACCCAAAATTTTAAAAGGTTTTTAATTAGCAACATGGAAGATGTAAAATAATGAAGGATTCGGCAGTTGAAGTTGAGATCTGCAAGTAGCTAGCATGCACCTTGCAGTTCCGGGTAACCCAAGCGCGCTGGGCGAATGGGCAGAAGTAGCAAATGTACAGCCTTCAAGACACACAAAAATGATTAACCAACGGTTAATTAGCTCATGAAATGAATCCCGGTGGATGCAGAAGCGAAGATTACAGTGGAACAGTAATTCGATGGCTAGGTTTACCTGGTGGTGCCATCGAAGAGGGGAGGGAGCTCGGAGGAGGCGCCCAGGGCGGGAGGGAGCACTCCTTTCGCAGGGCTGCATGCACATCACCGTTTCATTCCATTATTCGGACGTGTGGACGTGTCAAATAGTAACTAATATCTTTTAAGAATCAAATGGTAACTAATTTTATGCAGTAATTAAATCACCTTTAAAAAGATTAGTAACGATTCTGCGATAACTAATCACGCACCTGGCTGTTAGTGCAGCTGCGGCCATCGCGAAGAGGTGAGACTTAAGAGTTGGGAGACCTGATGCGTTGAGATCAGCTTGAGGTGGTGAGGGACAGAGCTAGTCGTGGTGAGTATTTATGCGTTGCAAGTGAGGGGAGCCGAGTGAACAAGTGGATTAATTAATTAGTAGTTTTTTAGATAATGATTAATTAATTACTAGTGGTAATTGCTAAAGCTGAGCTGTTAAATTTGGGTTGGGCCATACGTCTCTGTCACTGGCGGCTATTGGGGCATGCACTTTGTGACTTCGGCTTATTTTTGTTGCTTCTAATCGACCTACTTACGTCAGTATTTTGTCGCGGTATGTTGACCGGTGTATTCGTTTATTGACAGGTTGATGTAACTGATTGGGTCATCTCCAGCAGCAGCACGTGTTGTAGAGTGATTGTTCTGAGTATGACGTAACTGATTGGGTCATCTCCAGCAGTAGCAGGTGTTGTAGAGTGATTGTTCTGAGTATGACGTAACTGATTGGGTCATCTCCAGCAGCAGCACGTGTTGTAGAGTGATTGTTCTGAGTATGACGTAACTGATTGGGTCATCTCCAGCAGTAGCAGGTGTTGTAGAGTGATTGTTCTGAGTATGACGTAACTGATTGGGTCATCTTCAGTAGCCAATCTTGTACAGTGAAATCTGCGGACCATGGTTCTGGGGCTGTTTGGGTTAATGAAGCTCCGGGAATAATTTGGACTATCATTTGTAATGAACTGATTGTTTCAAATTAATAGCCGACGCCCTATTACCTCTGACAAAATAAAATTTTGTACCATTAATATAAGGCCACCTAACATTTGAAAACAGCACACATATTTTATTTAAGAAATATGAAATGTTGTGTGCATATGTTCTTCTCAGAACGAAATATGTGCATAGGCTTCAAAGTATAAACGACACGTATGCAATAAGTCTGTCCTTGAACAACTGACATGGAATAATTGAATTGTGGATATTTCCTAAATTGGTCAATTACGACTCAAAAGGATCACTAGCCTCGTTAGTAGCTGTAGTCGGCTAGTCGCTCGACTGTGTACGTCTCTGGATGTACAGTCAAGAGAGGTTTGTTCCATTAACTTGAACGGCTAGCCACATATTCTTATTTAATAATTAAGGACGCGGCTTGACCAAAACATGGGGAGGGTTCCTAAGGGGTTTTTTTTTAGAAGGGAATTTCATATTGAGCCGTTTTTAAAGATACATGAGTTATATCAGGAGGATATGTGTACCATACATAACGACCTACTTCTAATGATATAGCTGCTCTAGCTAAGTTATGCGCATCACCGTTACATTCGCTTCTTTCATGGCAAAAACTTATTTGCGAAGTAGCTTTGACTTCTCTTAGATTTCATTCAAAATCATGTTGTACCTGCATGCGGTTTTTATCACCCATATTTTTTATGACCTCAAGACATTTGACGCAATAATTATCTTTTGCAAGTTGATGTCAGTAGCTATGTTTAGTGCCTCACAACAAGCAATGGCTTCTAGAGTTGTTGGATTTGTTAACCCATCAAAAACAGCAGCACTCACAGCTTGATAAGTTCCCGCACTGTCACAGCATATCGCAACTACAACTCTCTTGTTGCCTGATTGCGCCACCGTGACATCAACGTTGATCTTCACAACGCCTTGCGGAGGTGCTAACCATCTCTTGTTCTGTGTTGCTGGAGTTATCCTTGTTGATTTCTGATTGGTCTTATTAGCCAACTAAATTTCTTTTAGAAAATTATTTATGAAGCCGAAAATTGATAATGGGCTATGAAACACATTATCATGAATGGCTTTCCGTCTTGCAATCTAGATTGTTCAGCAGGATACCACAAGTTTAACAAAGTCTTCTTTCTTGAGAGTTTCCTGCATAAAAAATAGCCATTATATTGCATCTTGAATACTACACTCACTCATATGCTTAGTCAAATCCTCATCAACCAAAGTCCAAACACATCTGGCCAGTGTGCAATGTAATAAGGCATGACTCCATGTGTCATCAACTGCGCTACATATTTTGCATATACTCGTGGTATCTATATGGGTTCTTCAAAACTTCACCTGTTAGTAAGGATTTTTGGGCAAGCCTCCAAGCAAACACTTTAATCTCCGATGGAATTTTAACTTTCCAAAATAGTGTCCACTGTTTGCTGCTTCTTTGATTATTCGACGTGTTCGTCCGGCCTTCAAGCCAATCTTCTCGCTGGTTCTTTTTCCGAACAAGCATTTCTAAGGCTTTATTTAATAACCGAAGGAAAGCCATGTTTTTCTTGAAAAACAAAGTGAAAGAGAAATAAGTCTTAAAAATGGAAACTGGCCCAATGTAAAGCCCATTTACAAGCGCGTATTTACAAGTGGCCCATTTGTGAAGTATAGAGGCGAAGTGGCGAACCCGAGCCGGAAAAAGCAGCAGCAGCAAAAAATCTCTTGCCGCACTCTCTCTGCGACGTGACCTACCCGAGCCCCGACGAGCGCCGCGCCTCTCCGATGGCATCTGAGAACCCCAAGCCAGCGCAAGTCCCAGCCACCACCGACCCGTCGTCCCCGGCGACCGCTGCCGCAGGGGAGGCGCCTCCGAAGCCCACTTCCCCCACGCCAGCCCAAAACCCTAGCGCTGCCGCGGCCACGGATCTGGAGAAGAAGATGCGCCGTGCGGAGCGGTTTGGAACGCAGGTGGTGATGTCCGAGGAGGAGAAGCGCAGCAGCCGCGCCGAGAGGTGATTGTTCTGCCGAATCCCTTCTCCTATGGTTTAGAGTGGTTACAAATCCGAAAGATTTAGTGATTTCTGTGGCGTGCATGGATTAGTTAGCCGTGTTTGTGATGGTGAATTACTTGTCAAATTTCGGTAATTTTTAGCTATTAGCCATGTCTTTTAAGTTTGGTGTTGGCCATAGAACAATATGTAATGATATGATTAAGGATTTAATTATGTATCCACTTTTGCAGTTTTTTATTTCGTTGTTTTCACGCATGGATTTGAAAGGGATTTACGTGGGTGTGGAAACTACCATCAAAGCTTTTAGTGGGTTTTGGACATTTTACGAGTATTTAATAGAAAGTCCAGTACAATGTATAACGGAGGAGGATCTAAGCATCAAAGATCTTGGTGCAACTTACAAATACTGTAAAGATTGCCCTTCTTCAGCAAGAAGCAATTAGCTAAGTGAGTATATCGTCAATAGGCCTCAAGACAAGGGAGTTCCTGTTCTTCCATGTGCATTATCCTGTGAGATCTATGCAATTTTAGCTACTTTAGTTTATAGGAATTGTTGTGCTTCGCAGTGCCTAGGCCTTAATGCCTTATCGTGAACAATAGTTAGCTTATCTCATGTACTTGATATACCAAGTGTTTTACCTATTGAAAACTTTTGAGGACTCTAGCACTTCATGTTCTTCCTAATACTACTACTGTACTGCAGTACAGTGATGATTCTAATTTTGGCCCTCCAGTCTTGACTTCCAAGGTTATTGCATTGAGTGTGCCTTGCTGTTAGGACTTTATAACCCTGACACTACCAATCTCATGAAACATTGGCAACATAATTACCTCTTCCATGTTCAATTTTTAAGAAGACACATAAAAATGCTAGTTAAACCTGCTAATCAACGGGACATTAGACACACATGTTTGAAGTAAGGCAGCTACAATTTGAAAATATAAATTTTGATATATTCTAGTTTGATGTACTAGTTTTGCATAAATTTGCTCCAGGTCAAATAATACAGGCTTACAGCAAAGGAAAAAAAAAGTAAGACAGACAAAATAACTAGTTGAATCATGGTTTAACCTTGTAAGAGAAGTGCAAGTTCTTATAGGGGCTTCTTTGGTATATTGACTAGCTTGTGAGTTACAATTGTTTTGGATATGGCTATTTTATTTCTTGCCTTCCTGGTTAACTTCAGATGTTGATAGAAGTTTACATTTTGAGTCAGCAATGTTGCATCTTCAATAACAGTTAAGTTCAAATGTGTGAGATTTCTTTTGTTGTTTATCTGGATAATAATAAGATCCATATAATGAAATGATGTTTTCATTGAACATTTCTTACTCTGTTACTCATGTATGGTTCTGAAGGCTTATGCCTGTGATCCAAGGAAATTTTATGATAAAAAATTGTGCTTATGTTATGCATACAGCTTGTGTAACCATGAGATGATTACTGTGATACCTTTTGCTTTGAGAAGGTGAAGGTTTTGGTTGCACCCGGAGAAACTGCTATGGTGGGTATAGTTGCATATTCTCTCAATGGGGTGATACTTGGAGAGTAAAATTGGAGGCCACTGATCAAATTGTTTTGTATGTGTGGATGCTGAATGCCTTTATGGAATTCATGCTTAAATATTGTGGTTGATTATGCACCATTTTTAAAATCTCATTCAATTTCCTCCAATGGGCGTGTGATGTTCATTTGTCTTCCGGCTTATACTGAAACAAGTGAAATACAATTAGCTATGCTATCCGTTTATGATAGCGTTTCTTGCTCTTTTTTCACTTAGGATTAGTGACTGGAAGACAAAAAAGTAAGCTTATCATGGTTTGCTGTCTCTAAAATCAAATTTATTTGTTGCTTCATTATGATTCATTAAGTTCATGAGGGGAACTAGCTACATCAGATGTTCAGACAAACTCTTCGTGTAACACTGCTGCTTAAAATGAGCAAAACTCACGCTTCAATCTAGTTGGGGGCAAAACCTACTTACTGATAATATTAGTTTGTGATTTTAATTTGATCGAAGCTGAACAAAGTGTTTCCTTGCTTTAGTCACTCTCTGCCTTCTATGTTACTGTGTGATTTCTACTTGGTTGATCTCTTGTCCAATTGATATATTTCAAATACTAAGAAATGTGCCTTTCAATTCTCTTGTGTACAAGGTTTGGGACTGTATCTTCGAATGAAAAACAAGAGGAGCAGAAGAAGAAGTCCAGGGCTGAGAGGTGTGTAATACCACTACTTATACACTTAGAAATTAGCTCTGTTGTTGTTCTAGGTTTTTATATTCCCCCAAATGGTGAACTGATGCATACTTAAATTACTTTTCAGGTTTGGCCTTCCCCCATCCTCTTCTGATGACAACGAGGCTAAGAAAAAAGCACGTTTAGAACGATTTGGTCAGAATACAAACGTTGGCAAGGCAGAAGAAGATAAAAGAAAGGCGCGAGCCCTTAGGTAGATGAATATGACAGTGTTATGTCATTCTGTTCGATAAACCTTAACCCAACAATCAGCTCTAGATGACATCTCTTCACAACTTTGCCAGGTTTGCAGAAACACCTAGTGGATCATCTGAAGGAAATGACAAGGACACGTCCAAGCCGGTATGTCCTCCATGGTTTGTAGTGGAACTTTTGTCTCATGAGCATGGTTTTGTGTAGAATTTTTGCCTCCTTTTTGTGGCTGTAACTAGTTGTTTTCGTTCTCTGTTCTGTGTAACGCAGGATGCAGCCACTGTGACAGGCACGGCATGATGGAAGCACTCCCTGCTTTTTGTGAGGTTATATGTGATGCCCTTATCATTGTATAATTTTTTTGCCTTGATAAGTTCTTCCTGCTGTGAGATCTCCAAACATAGAAATAATCAATTCCATTTCTTGCAGGGTCTCAGATATGCCCCTAGAGACTTTGGTGAAAGCCATAGTTTGTACAACACTAACGACATCAATGGCATCGTGTTGTCCGAGCCATTTTAAGTGCTGTCTACTCTCTAGCACTTGATGACTTGCTTGCTGTACTTACCGGGCAGCGTATCTTGATTTGCTGCTTGGTTAATGGATAGTTCTGTACTTCAGCTTCGCTCTTTAGTGACCATGTTTCTTACCTATGTACCTCTGTCGGTCTAGTTTTATGCCTGTATTCCACGTTTCAGATGCTACTATGCAAAGGCCATGTCCGGAAGCACGGCATCCGGATATCAGATAACGCATGGAAGTGCGATGCACATCCCTGCATAAGTGGCTCATTCCAAAAAGGCTATAGAGACGGAATATATCCAGGAAATTGCCATTGGGTAGTAACATCGAGGGTAATGCTTTCCGTTGGACAAACACAAATGAGAAGCAGATGATAGTAAACAACAAAGTGAATTCACTCAGTTTCAGTAAAAAAGAAAGAAAACGAATTCACTCTTCTATAAATACGACGACTCCCACGTATGAGTGTATCAGAATCTCATTCATTTCCTACATATACTCTAAATACATCGCTGCAAGTGCAAGCAACAGTGGAAGCGAACAATAACACAAGCTGCTCGGAACCGATGCTTCGACGCCAGGGCGATCTGGACAAGCGAACAACCACGGCCGAAGCGAAGCGCCTCAGTGGCCGTAGAGCTCCCGGCGCGCGACGAGCCCCTCCGACCTCCTCTCGATGGTGTACCGCAGCTGCTCCTTGACCTGCCGCAGCGCCAGGAGAACGGACTGCACGTCGTTGCCGCTGCCGCTGCCGCGCATCTCTGTTTCTGCGTCGGGTTGTCGCGGCTGGGGGTCGGCCAGGACGATCGCGAGCTTGTTGCTCTGTTCCTCTCCCTCCTCGGTGGTCTCGGCGGCGTGGAGCTCTGCCGCTCGCGCGTCGTGCTCCGTTCTCGGGCTGCCTGCCTCTGCGCTGTGATGGGGGCCGTCTACCAGCACCACCGCGAGCCTGTCATCCTCGTCGCGGTAGCTTGCTTCGGATTTGACGGGCCGTTGGATGCAGCAGGTTGTTGCTCCCTGGTACACAGAAACCTTAACTCCATCATCGAGTTACATGACCGATACACTGTTACATACTACTAGATTGCATTTCTCAAGGAGAAAAGGAAAGGAGATTAACACATGAAGAATCAATATAGCTGCATACCTACAATTATGCATCGACGACAACAAAATCAATTCTGCAATTATTTAACAACGGAACCAATTTTGTATCTGGCGACGGTTGTGGTTTGTTTGTCAAGAAGTGCGAAACACTGGTCACCTCGTGCTGCCTGCCTAAAGGTAGTATGCTCCTTTCATACAGTTGTATTAGCAGTCAGTTAATGTGAAAAATTCTCAGGCGGGTTTGCTCTGCTTTCTGTGGCGTACAACGCCGACAATTCGTCCATCTATTTCTAACATGGCGAAAGATGCATATGGAACTGGTCTGGTCTTCAGGGATAAAATAAAAGAAGCATCTATTTCTAAGTTAAGGATCTTGAACGTCTTTTATCTAACGGTTAATTAGACAGTTGTGCATTTTAGTAATTATGTGCAACTTTAGATTTTAATATGTGCAATTAGTTAGTTTTACACTTTGACCTGAAGTTACATATATATATATATCACAATTAATAGCAAATTCGAAAAAAAATGGGGTGACGTAAACAGGATGGAATTTCTGTCCTAATTCTGGTCAGACAAAAGTAACTAAAATCCGGAATACCTATGCAAAAAAGGCTAATGATTCCTACAGAAATTAAGCAATTGTTCTAACTTTTAACCAAGAAGACACTCATTGTAAATCTGCATTCTGCGTACCTCTCCGAATCATGATCAACATCACCGGTCCTGTCACCAGCATCCTCCGGGGAAACGTAGTTTCTGGTGTCGTCAGGGTCCATGCGATTCTCCCGCTTGCAGGGACCAGACCCGGACTGCTCAGACACAACTGAGAACCAGCTCCCGTCCTGGGAGGAGTTCACCTGAGTGCAAGAACCGGACGAGGAGCCCCTCGTGCTGTCGCCATCACCGCCATCACATTCCTTGGCCTCGCCGCCGGACCGCACGGAATCAACGGTGCTCAACGAGCCAGGATTGTTCCTCTCCTCCATCTCCGGCGCCTGGTGTCCGGAGCAGCCATTGGAGGACAGCGACCCAATGGAACTCTCCGAGAGCTCCACATCCAGAATCTTGAGAGACTCAAGCTTCTTTATGGCACTCCTGAGCCTCCTCTCCGCCTTGTTCCTGATCTTGACCTCGTCGGAGAGCTTCTTCTCCAGCTCGTCCAACTGTGAGTGACCAAGCATCAAATCCACAGCATAGAAAGTTCAAGAAAGGTGTAATAACTCAATCGTAGCGATTAAAGGAGGAGATGAAGCAGTAGGGAATGAATGTGTAGAGGAGAAGGTACCCTGTTGGCAAGCTGGTCGGCTTCCTCCTTGGCCGTCTTGGATGCCACCCTCTCCGCGAGAAGCCTCCCTCTCAGGCACTCCACTGTCCTCATGCCGCCGCCCTCGCCGCCGTCCCCATTTCCCCTGCAATTAATGCAATGCAACACAAATGCAGAACTTTTTATCAGGAATTGATCCTCCTAGGATCCCATTAGCCTGGTATCAGCACGCAGTTTAAGACCAGAAGCGCCTAAACCAAGAAGGCATCCACGAATAAACAATTCAGGAATCTATCCTAGAAACCAAGAAAACATCGAAGAAGGCGAGGAGCAATCCTAGCTAGAGACCGACAGACCTGCATTGCACGGTGGGATCAGACATTCCTCCTAGCTATCCTTCTCGATGATGCCGAATCCAAGCTTGGCAATGGCGGGGGAAGAGGTGCGTATATCGGCCTCTGTTAGCTAGCAACCCGCAGCGTGTGACGGCGGTGGCTTTAGGCGCTTCTGCTAGCTGCATGCATTCTGCTTTTGAGATAGCTCGTCAGGGCAGGGCGCCTGCAGCGGTCGCTGAATTTGGAGGTTTGGAGCAGGAGGTGTCTATGTTTTGGGGCGTGAGGTGAGGCGCCTCATGGGAGAAGGGAGGCATGGATTTGGTGGAGGATTTCATGACCACAGTAACCGGCCGGCTCTGTCCGTGACTGCCACCCCGTGAAGTGCGTTATTGGCATCACCAGAAACCTCCTTTCACTTTAGTGGAGTACATCATTCTCCAGTCTTCATAATGTCTGCATTTCTTCCTTACTCAACTCATTATTCAGTGTCTTGCAAAAAAATTTTTACGAACACGCAAAAGCTTTGCATGCCTGACTTGTATTAGATAGGGAGAAGCCAAAAGTGGTATTACAAGGAGCACTATGCTCCACTTAAGATAGAGGTTTGGACAGACCCATTCTTACACAGCTGTACAACAACGTCCATTACCCTAATGCTGAAATCTCCAGAATTCACACAACCCTTTCGCACCGGCCCTGCACCACAGCGTGCACTCGCCCTCAATTCTACGTACGATCGTCTACAGAGGATTGGCCCGTGCGTTGAACACTTGATCGTTCCGCTCCAGCCAGAGCACCCAGACGACAAGTAGCAGTAGCGAATCAAAACCCTTGCGGGCTGCCTTGGGCACCTGCTTGCACGAAGTGGTCCACCAGTCGTCGAGATACACGGTCGCGGTTGGCGCGAGGCCAACGCATCCACAGCGTGTGAGCACTTTTTCTTTCACTTTACTGTAGTACATCATTCTCCAGCCTTCACAATGACTGCATTTCTTCTTTACTCTATTCATTATTCAGTGTCTTGCAAATTTACAAATATGGATATTATGATCACAAAGGAAGAAATCACATAAGAGTTTGTGTTGAAATCAAAATACAATTGGCATCTGCCAAGTGCCAAGACAACTCAACTCAATAAGTCAATTGTATAGTAGTGCACACAAGTTCAGACCTAAGTACATAACAGAACTTGCAAAGTGCAGATAAGCACATGCTAATGACACTACTAACAAAACTGGATTAACAAAGAGATGGTCACAGGGGAACATGTGGTGTCTTCATCTTGGGCCTCGCAATCTGCAATGTGGTAACAAGGAGGGCAGAAAGGACGCCACGTGAAAGGCAGCACTGCTCGTTCATTCAACCCGCTAGTTGCTCGGTCCCATCGCCTGCCGCCCTCGTGTCATCTTGCTGTATTATCTTTTCCTCGTGGGTTTTAGCAGTGCCTGAATTCTGTTCAAGCAGCCACCGACTTCTCTTTTTTTAAAAAAAATTATTAAAGAAGAAAACAATCAAGACGGCGGTGTGCTGTACGTCCCAAGACAAAAGTAAAAACGCTTCGAGTGTCGTTGTCGCGGTGCCTCACGAGCTGCCTGTGCTTCTGCTGCATTTGGACTGAATTCGCGAGTTAACCGACAAGATGGCGAAGTATTAACAATGACATTTGAGCTGTCCTCTCATGTGGCTCTGAAAGAAAAAAGAATATCAGTGATAACAAGCATGCGAGGAGCACGCATAGTTTGGTGGAATAAGCATAGACTACACTGACCTATCTGCCATGTTAAATTTCAGAAGGAATTCGCTGCGCTGGTGCAGTGGTGCCGTGGTGGTGCCGATGAGATTGGCACCAGCCCTAGCTACAAGCGAGGCTGAGGTATGAGTGGTTCGTGAGTGTACTTTTGATTCTCCTCCTGCTATTCTTGGTAGAACAATTCCTTGCCCAGGAGTTTAGCAGTCATGAATGCACCCAGATTCAAAAAGAAAAGGTCATGAATGTACCCGAATAATGGGCAGAAGGTAGAGAGAGCTGGAACATTTTCATGGCATGCTCCGTACACTGTACTGTATAGGGCCTTTGGGACTTGGGAGTGCTGCTGCCGCAACCTGTAGGATCTTATGACACCATGGTTAGACTAGAGCTTTATTATGCAGTAAAAAACATTATGATGTGGCACCAAGGTTAGACTAGAGCTTTATCCTGCAGTCAAAAACTATGCTTTGACACCATGGTTAGACTAGAGCTTTGGGCGGTCAAAAATTACGCTTTGGAAAGCAAGCAGCAGTTAAAGTGTAAAGACATCAAAGTAGACCAACAAAGATCACAAGATGGAGAGTGCACAGTCCGTACCTCCTCCAAGAATTTAACCGGCACGTATCCTTCTAGAGCCGTTCCAAGCCTTTTTTGCCCGGCATGATTATGGCAGCCATACCATGTAATGGCCGGTGGCCATCATTCCTCATCTGGAAGTGGAGCTTTTGCGCCGAGGCTGATGAACGATGATGATGCTGTGCTTCTCCGGCAGGTGAATGCAGGCACACAAAGCCCATGCTCCATGCTCCATGCTCGGCACAGAGCCAATGCACAAAGGACACAAGCCTTCTCTTACAAGCTGGTTATTACCGTGATCTGGAAGGTGCATCACGTGTAGGACAAGATTATCTCAGTATGCATGCATAATACCACCAAAACAATTCAAACTATTTTGAAACTCTCGACAGATCAAGGTAGAGGAACGGACAACTCGACGCAGAGTAATTAACCCAGGCCACTGGCTAAGTTTCGATCTCAAAAGTTCTCTAGAAATATACAAACGGTAGATATATAATGCCAAAGAAAATGAAGTGATAAAAACCATCCTGATTTGTCTTGCTCCTTATTGTATGCTAATTTTCCATGTCTCTACGCCTATGCATGCTATGATCCAAATTGTGAAACCCATGCATAGGATTCTGTACATGTTCAGATGGGAGTGCATAGTGTGCATTATGATTAAAGAGATGCTGCAATTGTACTCACTTAGCTTCACTTGAACTCCAAGGCTCGAGGATGTGCTGGAGTAATGATTCTAGTTCTTGAATTCACCTCAACAAAGTCGCCACTAGCAACATTATCTTCTTGCCGCATTTGGGCGGTCAGTGAATGTGGAGATTGCTGCAACCTTCGGCCTGTGAAGTTTTAGCATGTGAGCAGTGGGCACGGAATGAAGAGTCATGCCTTACTGGTAGCGAGACCAGAACGAGTTGGGTACGAACCGGAGGACTTCTTGCGCGCTTTTCTTCTTTTGGAGTTCATGAGCTGGGAAGTGAAGAAGTAGAATGATACAAGCATGTGAACCATGATCCACGGGCACAAGTGTGCCAAAAGACAGATATTGTTGTGCTAGCTCTGTGCAGTTCTGATTCTTATTATGGGAGACATGCTCCTTATGGACAAATTCCTGATCACTTTGCTTTATTCCTTCAAAAATTTGGTATAATTGCTCAATACTCAATCCCTGGTGAACCTCAGTAAAATAGAGTGGCTAAAAGACACAATCGTACACTTATGGATATGGTACGGAACATGATTAGTAACTCTGATTTACCAATTATTTTGATGAAGACACCCGCACACATACTTAATCGGGTTTCTAGCAAATCAGTACCCAAGACACCTTGTGAATTGTGGACTGGGAAGAAACCCAAATTAAATTATTTATATGTGTGGAGCTGTCCTGCTGAAGCTAAGATTTTCAATCCACGCATTAGGAAATTGGACCCCAAAACTGTCAGTTGCCATTTTATTGGATATCCTGCAACATCCAAATGTTTCCGCTTCTATTGTCCAACATCGTTTACATCTTCGTTCATGTGTACGACATAGTCATTGGAATAGCAGATCTTCTCTCTCGTTGTAATCTTTGTAAGGGTTCATTAATTATCACAGGAGATTGAATTATGTGAGGCTCATCATTAGGTGTTGCACTATTAATCCCAGAATTGTTTACTAGAGGTTCAATTCCAAAATCCTCAACTAGAGGTGCAACATATGTAGGCGGAGGAACTATAGTCTCTTGAATTATCGGCAATGGTACATTAATCCGATTTTTCTCAAGTGTAATTTTTCTTGCCTCAGAACTCCCACTGACATTAATATTCTCTAAAAATTTAGCATGTCTCGTTTCCACAAACTTAGTGGTACGTGTTGGACAATAGAAGCGAAAACCTTTGGATGTTACAGGATATCCAATAAAATGACAACTGACAGTTTTGGGGTCCAATTTCCCAATGCGTGAATTGAAAATCTTAGCTTCAGCAGGATAGTCCCACACATGTAAATAATTTAATTTGGGTTTCTTCCTAATCCACAATTCATAAGGTGTCTTGGGTACTGATTTGCTAGGAACCCGATTAAGTATGTGTATAGCTGTCTTTAATGCTTCTATCCACAAATTAATTGGTAAACTAGAGTTACTAATCATGCTCTGTACCATATCCATAAGTGTACGGTTGCGTCTTTTAGCCACTCCATTTTGCTGAGGTTCACTAGACATTGAGTATTGATCAACTATACCATTTTCTTGAAGGAATAAAGCAAAGGGACCAGGAATTTGTCCATAAGGAACATGTCTCCCATAATATTCTCCCCCTCAATCTAATCGCACTAACTTAATCTTCAAATTATGCTGATTTTCTACTTCAGCCTTAAAGATTTTAAATTTATCAAGTGATTCAGATCGATCACGAATGGGAAAAATATATCCATAACGGGAATAATCGTCGGTGAAGATAATAAAGAAGTCATATCCATCCACAGTAGTAACAAGAAAATGACCACAAATATCAGTGTGGATTAATTCCAAAAGCCCGGTACTACGAATGGCTCTTTTATTAACTTGTTTTGCATATTTTTCTCTTAACACATTCAATGTAGTGATCTAAATCAAAGAAGTCTAGAGGATGAAGTATCTCTTCCTTAATGAGACGTTCCATTCTCCCCCTCGAAATGTGACCTAAACGACAGTGCCACAGTTTCGACGAGTTCTCATGCTTATTTATTGTATCACACACATTTAAGGATTCAGAGGAACCATTCAAAAGGAGTCTATAGAGTTTGTCATGGCGAACACCATGACCAATATCATCATAACCAAACTTAATAACACATCGTTTGTTCCCAAAATAAGTTTCAAAACCATCATCATCTAATAGAGAAACAGAGATAAGATTTCTCCTCATGGTAGGAACATAAAGAGCATTATTAAGTAGGAAAGTGAATCCATCTTTGAGCACTAATGGGAGATTCCCAATAGCTTCAATGTCAGCCTCCTGTCCATTGGCAACTCTAAGACTTTGCTCCCCCTTTTGAAGCTTCCTCGCGATAAGGAATCCCTGTAATGAGTTGGAAATGTGTACAGTTGCACCTGAGTCAACCCACCAAGTATTAGGGGAAAATTTAACAAAAAGGGATTCATCAATCGTTGAATTGTATCCGTACCCTTTTTGGCAAGCCATGCCTTAAAGCCGCTGCAATCCTTCTGCATGTGCCCATTTTTGTTACAAAATTTGCATTTGAGCCCATTAGATGCAGTAGGCTTGGACCTTTGGGCCCCTGACTGGCTTGACTCAGCCTTAGGAGAAAAGCATAACTTCTTCTTGGGCTTAGCTTCACCATTAAATTTTTTTCTTCCCAGAAGTCGTGAAAGTAAGATGAGCTTAATCTTTCTTTTCAGCCTTAAGTCTCTCCTCTTCTTGAACGCACATAGCCGTGAGCTCACTCATGGACCACTTCTCCTTCTGCGCATTATAGTTGATCCTAAATGGACCATACTCCGCAGGAAGGGAAGTCATAATGAAGTGGACTAAAAAGCCCTCAGAAATCTCCATGTCCATGCCTTTTAATTTTGTGGCGATATCGTTCATAGTCATGATATGCTCTCTAACGCCGCTTACACCATCATGCTTAGTGGTGAGCATTCTCATGATAAACGTATTGGCATAAGCTTTAGTGGAGTCTCTGAATTGCTCATCAACTGAGGCCAAGTAAGTTTGAGCATCATTAGACTCAGGAATTGCTCCCCTAAGCCCAACTGATATGGTGCTCTTCATGATCATGAGGGACATGCGATTGGAGCTGTCCCATCTCTCCATAGCAGCCTCATAAGCCTTAGTTTTCTCAGCAAGGCTTTCATCATTAGGAGCTGGTGCAAGAGGGTTGGGAGCCTTCTCCCTAAGTGCATAATCAAGATCCATAACTCCTAGGACAATAAGAATCTGCTCCTTCCATGAAGGAAAATTTGTCCCAGTAAGTTGTTCTATTCCATTAAGGTATCTAGTAACAGCTGAAGGGTTCATGGCTGAATTTAAATAAATTAAATAACATGGATATCAGTAACAAAGTAATGTATATATCCACAGAATAATAATAAACTTTGCATGAAATTAACCTACGTTGGTATGATTAATAACATGCTAAAATCATGAGGAAAAATTAATAGTTCTAATTCGTATCACCGTTGGGCAGAAACGAAAAAAGAACGAAATATATCACTAATGGGAAATTAATTCTAACAATTCATGATTTTAAACAACGTTGGTCAGAATATAACCATGACCATTAAAATTAAGTTATTATTCCCAAAATTTATTCACAATCTCAAATTAAAATTTCTCGTTGGTTCGATTTTGATTTGAGATAAACTTATACCCAATTTCACATAATTACTACCACTAAACAGTGAGATTAATCAAACACAAAGGTTAAATTCTAAGCACTGTAATTAAATAAATCTAACATTTATTGTTTACGTGAATTAATGTCACACCCTGATTTTTCCAAACTTACATAACAGCATATTATCGCATGCACCTAGGGCATTCCTAATATACATAGACTCAAAACACCAGAAATCACCACACACGCACCATATACGTGCATGAACCCTAACGCAACATATACACCGTATACGTCGGTACGTCCACGGCACCCTGCAACAGGCCAGCCCAAAACCAAGGTGGAAGACTTCTCGAGAGTTTCCATGACCCCTCCGATCCTTGCCACACACCGGAACCCTAGTTCCATGCCCGATTCCCTTTTCTTCCATTTGTTCCAATTATAGCTAAAAACCCTAATCGCAAAACCTAGAGACCTTCGGCCTTTCTAAAAATTCCGGGAAAATTCGTGGAACAACATAATATTGTCCTCAACCCAAATATAACATAAAATATTGGTGCCCAGTTCAAAAATATCTGAACATGAAAATAATAAACCCTAGGGCAAAAAGGAGCATTGAACTACAACCCCTAGAAATAAACTTCCAAAAATTCTAATAAAATTCCACAATGATCCTTACTTTCCCAGGAGTCCAAATATGCGAAATCATGGGCATGCTCAGTTCAGAAATCCCGAGGAACCACCATCGAATACCTATACTCCCGTTCCCCTTTCACATAAAATCCCAAACAAATGATCATGGAAAAATCCGTAAAAATTTCTGAGACCTTTACTCCCTGCCAAGTACATGTGCACGTCCTCATCTACTGCAGTAGGGGATCCCCTCCTTCCTAGAACCCATCACACCTAATCGATGTCAATACTGGCATTCAAGTGCTACATGAAGGGACTGTTCCTTTCGGTGCCTAACCTTTCCTGTTAGCTCGAACACGTCTCCAGATAGCCCTATGGCATGGTGGCACGTGACCGGCCTCACCAGGACGCCCTGCGACACCTCATGCCACTCGGGACGCGCACCGGCGTGGCACAGGATGCACCCCGGTTGCCGTACCCGCGCCGAACGCCGGCTCACCGCGCCGTTCGTCGTCTAGAGCACCGGCCATTGCGCCTCGGCGTGCCACGACGACCCCGACCATCCCGTAAGCTCCGCGCCGACCCGATTGGGCCTCAGAAGCACCCCTCGCCATGTCCGGTCACCAACAGCGGCACTACGCTGCTCGTCGACTGCCACCCCGTGCCAAACGACGTCTGAAGCTCTGCCACACCCATCACCTTGCGCCACGGCCGTCCCTTCCCTCCCTCATGGCCACAACACCGCACTATTTGCACCGGCCACGTCTCATCGCCGGGTCCGAGCAGGAACAGCGGCGGCATTACCACCCCCTCGCCGCCCCCAGCTATAAATAGCACTCTGAGCCCCAGCTTCCCATCCCAAGCCCTCCACTCCTTCCTAGCAAACCCCATCTGTTCCTTGCCAAGCTCCCTCCCTCCTTCGAATTTTCCGCAAGCCATCCTGCCACGGACCCGAGCAGCACACACGGTAGGGAGCTCCACTGACCATCCCAACGCCACCATTGAATTCAGCTTCTTCTCCCGCACCCAAGCCCCCTCTCAATTCTGTACATCGAGCATCACCGCGGAAAGCCCCAAATCGCCGGAGGTTTTGCCGCCGGCAACCTCCACCGTCTCACCCGAGCGGCAAGTGTAGGCCGTCGGGCTTGAACACCCGACCCAGGCCCGAGCCAGTGAGTGAGGAAGTGCTGACGCGTGGGCCCCGGTGATAGGTGAGGCCCACCATCGGTAAGTGACCGCGCTTCCCTTGGTTCCCGTCTCCACCTGAGGAAAGCGTAAACCACCCCAGGGAAAGCGTATTCCTTCACTAGGATCTGATTTTCAAACTAATTAAAAACCACTGGCCTCCGGTTCGACCGGTTTAGTAAGTTCTAGACCGGTTTCTGAGGGGCTTCCACCGGTTCTGAACTCCAGAGGTCAATTATGAACTTTTGGTTCAAGCATTTCTTCAAACTCAAAGTATTTTTGAATTAAAACAGTAAGGATTAAGTTAGGGCTTTCCTTGTAATTCCTTTAAACCCACACATACATTATATACGCTGTTTCCAGAGCAGCCAAAATAAATGTCCTCTACCATCCGTTATGCTAAAATATCCCTAGCACTTAGTAAGTCGACAAGAAAAGTGATTTTGAACACGTAACCCTAACGACGTGGATTTCCTCTAATCAAGGTACCATCATTTCATGTGGCATATATATACATGTACCCTATGGCCTAGGGCTTTCTTGTGCTCATGGACTTAAACCCTGGAACCTCGGAACCCTACCACTAAGTTAAACTCCTATATACCCACCCTGTCCTCCGTCATGAGTTGCCCTTGAGCTGACAACTCCTCAGATGGGACGATCACTTACCTTTCAAAACCCTAAATCCTAACTCGACTAAAACTCTTATCAACACCCTTTAGCAGCATCACTCCTTCCTGAACATGCATATCATCTGTTTTGTTGAAATTGTTTCGGTTTGTTTCTTATTCACCGATTTTCTGACGTGTAGTTGATGGAGCGAGGTACGTGCGCCAGGAAGAGCCAGACTCACCCCCGCGTCAGGAACAAGAGCAGGAACTGCCAGGCAAGCATTCCCACTTTGATCATGTTGAACCCCATATGTGCGAAATTTAATTATTTTGTTTGCGAAACTTGCATGCTATGTGGATATCAATGGTATTTTATGTAGACCTAGTTATACCTAGGGATGCATATGACTTAGGTCTGAATATCCGATTCCTTGTAACCCTAGGTATATTAGTTGGTTGTTCTGCGACCGACAAAAGTATTAAGACTATAGGCATTAGCCATGCTTAGACTTGTTGTAGTCAAAAATTAAATTTTTGTTCGAATTACACGAACCCCTTTGGGACATGGGATATAAAACCATCGGATAGCGTGTGCTATCCAAGGTGGCATTTGAAAGAAATGTTTGTCAAAACTCCAAATAAAACTGGAGATGATTTTGATTCGGGTAAGAATGCTAAGGGTAGCTCGGGGGTGTAGAGTACCTGATGGTGGCATGGTCGTCCGGGACGAACATGGAGTCGAAAAGGGAGTCTTGCTCGAATCAATTAAGGACCGAGCCTAAGTGCCGCTAAACCAGTTCCTCACTGTACGTCCACATGTCCTTTATTGGAAGGACTTGGTTCGGTACCCCGGCAAGTATTGGGGTATGGACCCGTGGGAAGTTGGAAGCATGTGCTAGGTGGTTAAAAGTCCTAGAGATCCACTGGCGCTGGACGTTTGGGTGTTGATGCGACACAAAGATGGGAGTCCCATTTTTGGTCCGGGACGTAAAAGTTGGGTCAACCATCTAGCGGGTTCAGCTCTAGTATGGAAGCGGGCGAAGGCCTCGTTGTAACAGCCCTGCCGATACACCTCGTGAAGTGTATCCGAAAGCGCTCGTCAACAAGGGGGACTTATATCTTGTGGGTAAAGCCGTACAACCTCTGCAGAGTGTTAAAAACTATTTGAATAGCCGTGTCCTCGATCATGGACACGAACTGGCAAGGCCACACACTGGTTAGACCAAGTTTTATTTGCGAAAGCCAGAAAAGGGATTAAGGACGTGGGCATGACGTGTCCACAGAGTGCAATTTACGCTACAAGGCTAGTAGCAAGGAATTGCAGGAGAAGGAGGCTAGCCGCACTATCCGGGATAGTACGGGCTGAACGCTGAGTTGAGGAGGCTAGCTGTGCTATCCGGGACAGCACTAGCTGAGCAGTGAAATGAGGAAGCTAGTCATACTGCCCGGGGCAGTATGGGCTGAGCTATCATGAGTAATAAGAGGAGGTAGCCGGGTCTACCTCAAGAGAAGTTTTATTTCTTTGGAATTATTTTGGTTTATAATGTTGCTTTGGAATCTACTATTCCCGTATTTAAATTGAAAACTTACATTTCCGCACAACAAGCAACATAGGATGAAACTATTCCTTGATTTATTCCTTGCATGAATTATTGCCGTATTAATTCTCCTGTGGGAATAGCTTGCGAGTACATTCAAAGTACTCACCTGGCTTGTTGATATGGCCAGGCGAAGAAAAAGAGCTTTGCTCCGATGATGACGACATCGACTACGAGGGCTAGGACGTTTTCCCCAGTCAATTGCCTGTGGGAGAGGCATATTGATGGGCTCTATCCACGCGTTTCTTATATGTTTTTCCGCTGCAGACTTGAATAAGCCAATCGGCTATATTGTGTTAAAAGACCATAATGGCTTGTGTTGTAATATATTCGATAATGTATGACGAAGTTATCAAGTTCTTGTGTGTGCTGGCTACTGATCCAGGGACCAGTACAGTAATCACAAGAGTGCATCCAGCCTTAAAACCGGGTACGCCACAATTAAGGGCTAAGCAAAGAAATGCTACAGCAGCTTAGTAGCATGCACAGCCTAGCAACAGCACAGCCCAGCTAGCAGCCCATGTTTGACCAGCAACATAGCAAGCAGCAGTGCACACCCCTAATCACAGCTCTTAATTCTCTTAATTATGCGGCCATGCAGATCACCGTGGCCCATTAATGCAGTGCAGCCCATAATGGTAGTAGCAGCCAGGGTGGCCTATTAAGCGTTGCGGCCCAACAGGCCAGCACATCATGCGCGCGGCCATTAACACAGCAGCAGTTCGGTTATGCACAACGCCTAATTACGCGGTGCTTTCGCTAATCACGCGGCAGCACTGATCACGTTCTACCCACACATGAGATACGTACGTGACGTGGGCGGCAGTTGTGCACGATCCAGCGGCGGGTGCCCGGCTCATGCACGCGGGACGCAGGCGATGGCACGAGGCGGCCACTCCTGATGCACGCGAGGCTGAGGCGCGCATGCGGCGGGTGACCCTTATGCCCATGACGCAGGCAGCAACAGTGTTCGTTGATGTGGCCAACAGCGAGCGATGGACGCGCGCGCGGGGCGGCAACCGACCTTCTCATGCACGCGACGCCAGCAAGCAGCGGTTTTGATGCGTGCAATGCAGTGGCGAGCGACGGCTAATACTCGTGCTGATACATGCGTCCCTGATTGCCAATTGCTATGATTAATCTCTAATTATACTCATCATCCAACCAATCTAATCTACGAGATAGAACTCAGATCAATCTACGGATTCGATTCATGGGATCAGATCCAACTCAGCGCTCTGATACCAAATGTTAGTGCTAATTACTCATACTAATGAAGGAGCTTCATCTAATCTCATGAACACGAACGTGATTAATGCGGAATTAGATAGATTAACCTGAATTTTGCGAAGCCATCTCCGTGGTCGATGTAGAGGAAGGAGATGTAGTCGATCTCCAATCCAGTGAGCACACCGGCGACGTGGTTGATCTTCAAGCCAATTGAAGCGCTCTCAAGATTGGTTTTAAGTAATGGAATGTTGGGGGCAGGTTAAACCCTAATTAATTTCGTAGTTAATTAAGTGGCAGGGCTGCCCCCTTTATATAGCGCTTCTTGACTTGGGACCCAACCATTTTACGTTTAAACCCCCCCAATCACAGGCGCATTATCAATTAGCCCATTTGATCACATAATAAATCTAACAATTCTAACTCCGGGATAGGACAACTCAAATTCATACAAAAGCAAAGCAGGTCCCAATGTCCATTGTGTTCTGCTAATACAGGCATGTTTAGATTACAGGAACTTCGCAGAAATTGTACAGGAATCAGTCTATTTTCCCGCAGAAACAGGAAAAAACCCCATGTCTCAAATGGTGTTTTTGGGAGTGCAAATACCAATACACATACAGGTGCACCATTTGAATCATGCGTGCATATGATCCTAAGAGTAGATTTGATTTTCCACGTTAATGTCGCAAGGAAAAACCTTTATTCATTGGATCTGCGGCATTAAAGCAACTTTTTCTTTATGAAAATGGATAATCTTATTGCACTTTGATCTTTTAGTATATCATCCAGGAGGGGACAGCTGATGCGTGCATATCCTGAAATTTCAAATAACACTGCTCTTGCTTCCAAAAAGGTTATGATCATGAAATTATCTGTTGATTTCGTAACTGTTATCATTGAAAAAAACATAAAGATAAGAAGAGTAAGGTCAGCTTATAGTACAAAAGGCTCAGATAAGAATATCGTGGTAGCAATACTCTCATTGGTTCTAGTTCTCAGGTTTATTTGTCCTCCCAGAGTTGTTTCTCAATCAAGTCAATATGATCGACCACACAATCGGGTGTGGAATACAGTGGTCCAGATAACTCCAAAAGGCCGGTATGCTATCAGGCATGATATCACATCTCAACTATTAGATCTATTAAATGTCATAAATATAACTTGTCTTCATCCAACTGTACGTTGATGCCGGGCTCTTGTCTATAATTCAACTCAACTAATCTATCAACACCGATTAAGTTTCCGTCACCCGCTTTGTTAACAACGTCAGCAGCTACAAACCATTGCAGACCATGATCCCCTCAATTCCAACTACACCAGGGAACCTTCTCCAATCCAACTCCCCACATCATGCTCCTTATGGTTTCAGCTTCTTTCCATTTGCCAGCATTTGAGTACAAATTAGCCATCACAATGTAGTTACCTGTGTTCTTAGGCTCAATCATAAACAGTCGATCAAACACAAACCGACCACGCTCAACATCACCAACTGCTGCTGCTCCATTAAGCAATGCACCCCAGACCTTTGCATTTGGCTCAAAAGCCATCTTGTTGACAAGCTCAAGCGCATCCTTAAGCATACCCGCACGGCTGAGCACAGAAACCATGCAAGCGTACTGCTCCATCACCGGAGTGATATCGAACACGGCTTGCATGGAGTCAAAAACTTTACGAGCTTCGGCTACCTTGCCCGCACGAGCACATGCATTAAGCACAACAGTGAAAGTTACAGTATCCGGCCTAGTGCCAGCATTGACCATTCGATTGAACAGGCCCAGTGCCTCTGCAACATCTCCAGGAGCTCCGACAGCTGATATGATCGATGTCCAGACAATTGTACTTCTATTCTCATTCAGTTCAAACACCTTCCTGGCCATATCAAGAAATCCAGCCTTGAGTAAGCATCGATCAATGCACTCACAACATTGTTGCTCTGATCATAATCATTTCTGATCAGATAACAATGAGCTTGCTTTGCTCCCAGTAGGGTTGAGAACAATGGAACTGAAGGCATGATGATTGAAAGCGTAGCTGCATTGGGCAGATAACAATGAACTCTAGAAGGTTGGCCCTCTGTAGAACCTCAAATGATACAGGAGACCCTCTATTCGTGTTACAGTAGTTTGTCACGGTTCTCATTCCTTACTTCTATCTTTATAAATTGCACACCTTATTTTTTCGTTAGCCTTCTAATCTATGAGAAAGGCAATGCTCCTGCCACGTTATTCAAAAAAAGAACTGAAGGCATGATGATTGAAAGCGTAGCTGCATTGGGCAGTATGCTAGCACCAATCATCTCATGCCGTAATCCAAGTACATCAAACATGCGTCCATTTTGAAAGCAAAAAGCTTTGCATGAGGCTATTCATGAATTGCATCGCAAAAAGTTTGACGGTGTGGTGTTTAAAATCGATTTTGAAAAGGCCTATAATAAGGTTAGCTGGACTTTTCTACAGTAGACTCTTCGTATGAAAGGTTTTTCAACCTTGTGGCGAAATTGGATTGATAAAATCACGAGGAGCGGTAGTGTGTCGGTCAAAGTAAACAATAATACTACTAGTTACTTTCGTACGTATAAAGGTCTTCGGCAAGGCGATCCAATGTCTCCAATTCTTTTTAATATTATGGTGGATATGCTCGCTATCTTTCTTGAACGTGCTAAACTTGATGGCCAGCTGAGTGGTGTAGTTCCTCACTTAGTAGATGGTGGCTTGTCCATTTTACAGTATGCCGATGAATACCATCTTATTTCTGGATCATGACATCCAAAAAGCCATCAATCTCAAAGTACTGTTATGTGCATTTGAGCGGCTCTCGGGTCTCAAAATCAACTTTCATAAGAGTGAAATTTATTGTTTTGGTCAAGCCAACGAATACAAGACCCAGTACACCCAGTTATTCGGTTGTAAGGTTGGTTCGTTCCCATTTAGATACTTTGGCATTCCCATTCACTATAAAAAGTTATTGAATAAACATTGGAAAAGAGTGGAGGACCGTTTTAAAAAAAGGTTGAGTAGTTGGAAAGGGCGGTGCCTATCTAATGGAGGTTGATTAGTTCTTCTCAATTCTGTACTGAGTAGTTTGCCGATATTCATGCTCTCCTTTTTTGAGCTCCCTGCAGGGGTGAGAAAGAGGCTAGACTATTATAGATCTCGGTTCTTTTGGCAAAGTGATAGTCATAAGCGCAAATATCGGTTGGCCAGGTGGGAAATTTTATGCCGCCCCAAGGACCAAGGGGGCTTGGCATCCCAAATTTGGTACTCAAGAATGTTTGTCTCCTCAGTAAATGGATATTCAAGCTGCTAACAGAAGAGGGAGTATGGCAAGACCTGCTCCGAAATAAGTATCTTAAGGCCAAACCACTTTTCGCTGTTCGGGGCAAAACCGGCGACTCCCATTTTTGGAGCGGTCTTATGAAAGTTAAGGATCGATTCTGCGTTTGGGCACTTTTCGGTTCAATGCAGGACTGAGATCAGATTTTGGAAGGATAAGTGGGTGATGGTGGTCCGTTGCGTGATCAATTTCCCACGTTATATCACATTGCAAGAAGAACACATGACACATTAGCTCAAGTGCTTAGTACAACGTCCCTAAATATTTCGTTCAGGAGAGCCATTGTGGGTCCTAAGCTAATAGCTTGGAATACTTTAGTTGCAAAGGTCACCTTTACTGATCTCACAGCGGATCGTGATGAGTTTAGATGGGATCTACATAGCAATGTACTCTTTTCGGTGCACTCCATGTACTCAGCAATTAGTGATTTTAATTTTCAGTTCCGTGAGAAGCACATTTGGCGCTTAAAGATTCTTCTTAAAGTCAAAATCTTCCTTTGGTATTTATGTCGTGATGTGATTTTTAACAAAAAACAATCTAGCAAAAGGGAATTGGCAAGGTAGCAAGCTTTGTGCGTTCTGTGGTCATAAGGAGACTATATAATATTTATTCTTTAATTGTCATTTTGCTCGTTTTGCCTAGCAAGCGGTTCTCATAACGTTTAACATCCCTATTCCACATAGTATCTCATATTTTTGAGACTTAGCTACAGGGTGTGACTCCAGCTTTGTACTCTCAAAATTTAGTGGGTGTTGCTGCGTTATGTTGGGCAATTTGGTTATGCTGAAATGACATTGTTTTTTATAAAAAGAACTAACAACTACTTTGCAGGCGTTGTTCTTGTGTACCAATTGGTTGCACTTGTGGTCTACACTGCAACGGCAGTCTTTGTAGCAGGAGCGTATGGTTACTGGGGCCAAGAAGTTAGAGTTGGTTACCAGTAGATTTATATCCCGTATTAGGTGGCGTTTTAGCAACATGCTATGTAATGAGTGATTTCTCTTATTTTAGAGCGCACTGATTTACACCTATCTATTTACCAAATTGTGTAATGACTTTGTTACATTGGGCCGTATACATCTTGGATGTAAAGACTGGAGGAGTGGTTCTCTTTCATTATCTAAAAAAAGACATGCGTCCATTTTTAACCAATCCAGGAATCAATGCATTCCACATGCTGATGCCTTGAGCATCTGCTCGCCGGAAAAGATCCATTCCCTCATGTATCCAGTAATCATTGCACTGTAACTGACTGCATCTTTCTTAGGCATCCTTTCCAACAACTCTCGTGCATATTGCAACCGGCCACATTTGGCGTAAAACCTTATAAGTGAATTCCATGCCGCGACATCCATACCGAGCCCACACTCAGCAGCAATGCGGGCACGAACACGCACCAACTCATGGAATAACTCCAGGCAATTTCGGTGCCATCCTCCACGAGCGCACGCCGATATAAGCGAGTTCCAGGACACGACGTCCCTGCGTGGCATTTCATCAAACACCCCGCGAGCGGAGCACATGTTCCCGCTGTTCGCATACGCGGTGATGAGCCCATTGGACACGAACTGGTCCGCGCCGAAGCCGCGCAGCAACGCGAGGGCGTGGAGCTCCCCGGTGACGAGCGGGGACAGGCCCGGCCCGGATGCGGCGAGGGACTTGAGGAGCGCGGAGAGCGTGACCTCGTCGGGAGACACGCCGGAGGCAGCGAAGCGGCGGAGCGCCGCGGAGGGTTCTGGCGAGTGGAGGGAGAGCGCGATGAGGATGGCGTTCCAGGAGAAGAGGTTGGGCTGGGGGATGGCGTCGAACACCCTGCGGGCGTCGTGCAGGCGTGCGGTCCTGGAGTAGAAGGAGATGAGCTTGGAGGCGAGGAAGTTGGAGGGCGTCACGGAGAGGGCGACGAGGCGGGCATGGAGCTGCCGGCCGGCAGTGAGGTGGCCGGAGTCGGCGCAGAGCTGGATGATGTGGCCGTACACCTGAGGGTCCGGCTGCATGGCGGTGAGACGCGACGGCAGCTTCATCCGCTACTCATGAGGGCTCGACGCTGTTTCGCCGAGGCGGGTTAGGGAGCTGGAACGAGCATGATCTAAGCCGTTGAGATCAGAACAAGTGGCCGTGAGAACGAGTAACAACTGCTAGTAACCTGCTAGTGACGAACTCTCTTCACTGGCATTCCCTTCGGAAAATAACACATTACATCAGAACAACATTCAAAGCTATCAGAAAGAAGCAACAAAACGAATCGAGCGGGACGTCGGCTCGCATGTAGAAAGCGAGTTTAACAAGTGGAAAGAATAATTTTGTGCTCCCTGGCATATGGTATAGGTAAAATTACAATGGCAGGAACTCCACACGCACAGACCACCTGGTCTGTGTTTGCATACGGTTACATTCGTCTGCATCGTCTCCAGTCTTGCAGCTCATTACACACCCAGTGTTTCAACACTCAAGCTGTGGTGACTCCCGAATAGCTTCCGGAGAAGTAATCACCTTCCCAACATGCTACGTGCTATATATTTTGTTTCTAAAGAGATCCTCGCATGCTCGGCAAATTTTGCGGCTAAGCCGCCAAGCACAATTGACATAAGTTACCGAGGATCTCAACAAGATCTAGGCCCCATCGATCAACTCAACAATCTTCCAAAAAAAAATTGCATAATCTTGAATGGAATATTGTCGCCTTTGCTCCTGTTTCTTCTATTACACTATGTGCTAACACTATTTTAGAAGTATCCGCCATATCTTTCTGATGTACATCACTAGGGACCATATGGCAAGTCCAGCGGACAAATAAAGCAACGCGACCCCAGGAGTAACTAGAGCACCTTGCACAGGTAAACTGCAAAGAAAAAGCACGAAAAACAAACCCCATCAGCACACAAATCTTAAAAAAAAGAACACAGTAACAAGGCTTTACGCTCAACCAAAAAGAATGCAATTACCTTGGGTCTCTACTGGCAAGGAGGAGAGTCAATGCTGTCATCTGTGTAGCTGTCTTCCACTTCCCTAAATTGCTAACTGCCACAGCCTGTCGTAGCAAGTATAAAATCAGTGCTTGAATTTCTAATTAAGGCAATCGAAGGATAACAGAGAACAGGAGGAACCTCAAGAACTTGGCTATTCTGAGACGCAGCCCACTCTCTCACAGCTGACATTGTGATCTACAGAAACAGACATGTTAGAACATTAGCTCATGGCAAGCATAGCACACTCCCATACCACACAGCGCATATTCCTGAAATGGCAAATTGATATATATGCTTTTGTTTCTGCCAAACTAGAAAAGCGAAGCAAAGTTGCTCGAGGTACCACACATATTCCCATCGAATTCGAAGGTTGACAGAGAAATCTGCTAATTTCCCCTACCTTTTAGGGTAACTTACATATTATTAGCTTCTCAAAACTCTTGGAGCATTAAAAAGAGTTACTTTTATTTAATACAGGCTCCAGTTCTGTTTCAAACAAGCCACATGGTGGAGCCACTGGCAAGGTGCACTGGCTCCATGCCTCCATCCCGAAAGGTATTTCATACAATCAAGCAAATATAGTTGTATCCTTACATCTGCGCTCTAGGTAGACTATACTACAACCACAAAGTCAGTAGACATGCTGCTAATTGGCAGTTGTCAACTTATCATATAGGATGGAAGGATAAATTTACAGATAAAGACCAGGTAACCATGCCTAATGCATGAATGTCCGCAAGAAGGCAAGATGTCATACTTGCAACAGAACGGAACATAATTATATCAGCATAAGCCACAATTGTTTAAAAAGAACTCACAACCACCATCCTATGTTTTCCAATTTTATGATTGCCTACCAACATGGATTTACTAGAAAGCAACTTTTTTCATTACTTTTTTCTGGAAATGACATTGTAGATTGGCTAAGTAACTACCTCTCTCCCAATGATTGCAATGGAAGGGATGGTTAGAAGCCAAGGCCCATCCCTGAGCAGTGAAGTTTCCAAAGGTTTGGTGCACAGCAACACTAGTGTGGCAGCTACCATAAGCTGCAGTAGAGAATGTCAAAGTGACTAAAGTTAGTTCTCAAGAGTATCTCACATTTCGAAAACTAACAGTCTAGCATACACAAGATAAGAGTGCAGACAACTGTGGGAAGGTCACAAGATAAGAGTGCAGACAAGTGTGGGAAGGGCAATTTAAGAATCACAGAGAAAGTAACCTTGTCAGCCACGGGATCAAGAAATGCACCAAAAGGTGTTCCTAAATGCATCTGCATAGTAAATTATGTCAGGAAACAATAATGGAGTCGAAAATGCTGGTATAGTAATCCTGTCTAGCATATTATTCAGGCAATATTTGTGACACCTTTCTAGCAATATAACCATCTAGCCAATCAGTGATTGCAGCAGCAAGGAAGATGCCAGTTGTGGCGGTTGCTGCCCACGGCCCTTCCATGTAGAAAGCTGTTGGAAATACAAATAATAAGCTCTTAGTCACACACAAAAAGGGTACTTCATAGTCAAATCAGCATTATTATGTCAAACATAAGCACAAATCCAAACAAGTGACAAATGCATATCAACCAGCAATTATCAGCAGAAACCGACAGAAATATATTTTGGTCTACAGCAACAGTGCAGGTTGCTCAAAGCCTGCTTAGTCGAACAACATTCAATAAACAAAAGTGCAGGGTTCTTGTGAGGAAAACACACTATTTGACTTCCAGTATTATGATCAAGTCCAACAGCATGGAAGTTAAGATGTTGGGTCTTGTGAGGAAAACACACTATTTGATTTCCAGTAAACAAACAAGCAGTGTTTCTAACTTTCTAACAGCCAAGCACTGCTTCTAACTTTCTATAGATGACACATTTGTGCTGGCCATTTAACCATTGCAGAAACTAGATGAACCATTGACAGCAAAAATATGTTACTGATAACTGCTCATTACACCATGGGCTGTGATGTAGTAAGTTTCCGATAAAGTAAAAAATAAAATGAAAAAGCTTCTCGTGTTTGTAAAGAGGTATATATCTCGTAGCTTTGAGCTTTAAACTTCCTAGGTACACAAATTTTTGCTAAAATTGTCGGCATAAAATTTGCTAAAATTGTCGGCATAAAATTTGCCCAACTGACTAAAGAATGCAATGCTGGTAGATCATAATTCATAGTTTATGGTAATGATAGGACACTCTAGGTTGCAGGTTGTTTTGGTTTCTGCGTGATGAAAAAACACGTAGCACACATTTTAAGTTCCATTTTAACAAAATGGGATAGTTCTATCCTGCCCTCTGGTTATAGAACATATGACGTACGCAGAGATGCTTTTGGCCCGAAAGGGGAATATTATAAAGGGGCAGGAATTTTTTAGGAGAAAAGGATCATATTCTTCACACAGTACAGATTTCTCGATAACTACTCGTTTGTACCAATTCATGGGAAGAAAAGTGCGGACTCTACATGGTGGGGTTCACAAACTTCACAAGCATATTGCAGAATGCAGCAAGAAAACTGAGAATAGAGGACAACTATGTGAAGGTTTGGAGGAGGAGATTAATAAGACTATGCACACTACTGCATGACACTAGTAGCTGGAATAGTACATAAGTTTGACTAGCTTAGGTCAAGCCAGATAATTGGCAAACAAAAGAGACAGATAAGCATATCCTTCCCTGGACTATGTGAAGGTTTGGAGGAGGAGGAGATTAAGCAGACTATGCACATTACTGCATGACACATGAGGTGCAGTTCCCAAGTCTAGTAGCTGGAATAGTACATAAGTTTGACTAGTTTAGGTCAAGCCAGATAATTGGGAAACAAAAGAGACAGTTAAGGATATGTGCATAGGTTGCCCTGCATGTCTGCTACGGCGACCATGAACCCAGTTTTGAATTATTGAATTATGGATGCTACATACACTGCAGTGTCAAAAGGTTGATATCAGTGAGGCTTAGAGAAAAGAGTGTTGTGTCGATCATTTATTTGGACTTTAACTGAATAGTCGTATGTGTTCCGATGATTCAGGGAAATATCCTCTCCTGCTAATTTTATTTTTCCTTGATATAATTGTTGGTCCAAGATATAAGATTAACACTGTGAACCAGGGAGACTGCAACGCTTCCCACAGTATTCCTCCCACATTGGCCGCTGGAAAACACAAATTCAATCAATTTATCCCACCACCTTAATCGCAACAAAATACCTACAATTCCCCAGTGTTTTCAGGAGCTATCTTTCTCCTACTTGTATGCGTTCGAATGCCCATCCCTGATCACCCTGACGGATTTCCGATATGCGACATGTACGAAAGATCAGCACAAGAAATCTCAAACTTCCATCGATCTTCTGCAACATATACTCGAGGAGAAACAAGTCAAAGAAAAAAAGCAAGCTTGGCTCGCGCTTACTACTTATGAGGAACGGCACGGGCAGCGATGCGGCCAATGGTGAGTACGGTGGGCAGCGTGAGCAGCCTGGGCGGCATGGGCTGCGGCACCCCCTCCTTGGACACCCCGTTCACCGCCGCCACCCGCCTCCTCCTCCCGACCCCGTCAGATCCCATTCCCTCACCACCACCCGCAGAGCCAGAATGCGGCGAGGAGCAGAGCCCCCTCGCGGCGGCCGGCTGGCAGTGGAACCAGCGGCACGCGGCGGCGGCGCTGGTAGCCGTCGGCGGCGGCAGGCGGCGCTGGCCGATGACCGGCGAGTGGAGCGGCGGGATCCGAGGTGCGCGGGGGGAGAAGAAGAAGGGCTTGGGGTGGATGTGGGCTGCGGCGGCTGCGGCTTTGAGGAGGAGGGATGCGTGGGTGGCGATGGATGAGGGCATGGGTTGGGGGAGGAAGCGGAGTGCTTTTTTGATTGGGTTTGGGGAGAGGGGAAAGGTGGGGGGAGACGAGGCGTACGCCGTAGGGTGACTGGGATTCCGTGGGGTAGCGGGGAGCTGCACGTACGCGAGGCGACGGGGAATCGAGTAGGATTTCGGTTGTTGGGCTGTGGCATGGGGGTCACCAGCACGGCGCTTGTGGGCCCGAGGTGGGACCGCCGGGGGTCTAGATCTGGACTCTGGGGGTTGGGAGTCTGTGGAGCAGTGTCTTGTGGGCCATACTGTGTAGTCGGACACGTATGTCGGTAGGTGATATTTTTTTTTCTTTCTTGATAGGGACATGGAGGAGATTGGATGATTGGATCCAATGATTAGAGGTGGCATCGAATCCGAGTTTAATTTATACGGAACTGGAATTAGCATGCCATTCCAATTATACATATTGGGATGACCATAGAATTGTAAGGTTGATTTAGGCTCCGGACAGAGTTGCAATTAAAGATTTGGTTGCACATCTGGGGAATAGTAAATGAGGCCGGTATGGAGGAAGGAGGAGATTTGCCGCTGGTGGTGCACGGGCCCTAACCGAGTTGTTCATATGTGTCTATCTGGTGATGGAACGACGAATTTGCGAAAGAAGCAATGACGGTTGACGGTATTGAAGGAAGATCTAGCCAGGGCAATCTTTCAAAAAAAAAGATCTAGCCAGGACAACATGTTGTTGCCCCTCCCTCAACATTGGCCTCGCCCATGTCAATCTTTGTTGGCAATCCCATTTCATCTACACTCCTCGTATTTGTTGAATTCCATCCATCCCTATCTGAGCATCAAAGACGAGATCGTTCCGCGGCTAGCAGCCAGCAGTCAGTGATAGATCAACGAACATCTAGAGAGAACGAAGAAAGTAGAAGGAGGGATGCAAAGTAATAAGGATCCCACGTAGTCCTGGATAGGTATGTGATGGATGCATGGCAGTGGCGTCTGTTGGAAGAGGATGGAAGGTAGCGGTGGCGAGAACAATGATCAACTAAGTGTGCCTTGGAACAGAAAGGATAATGAATTTGAGCGAAGAGTAACGAGGTGAAGCATTGAACCTACTCTCGTACTTTGCTACAGCATAACAAGAAACACGTGGAGGTATTGATCTAAGGGTCGATATCCAACTGTGTCAACAAGCGCCAATGTCTTCCTCTCGTCTCCTCTACCGATGACCACTGTGTACCCTTCCAGTATTCTTTCTCATAACCTGGCATCGCCTCTCCAGCTCTAGCTCATATGCAGATAGTTATGTCGTCTTCCTCATTCCTTTCTCCTTTATTCGCCCACTACTTGGCTCCACTATCGCTACGCCATCATGCGCCATCATCTTCACGAATCCCGGTGAATCTCTACCACGATTTCTATCACCAAAGGCGATAGATGATGATGCATTAAGTGACTCACCTTAATATGAATAATGAAGGATAGGGGACATGTGACAATGTCAATATTCACCCCCGCGCATACGGCCATGGGGGCGAAGAGGTGCTGGCAACGGCTACCGGCTTGGCATCTAGCTTTAGTCTGCTCTACAACGGGCTCTGCCTTTGGGCGCCGTGAAGACTACGCTAAGTATAAGGGTGAATTCAGTGCCCAACCTTAATATGAACAACGAAAGAGGGATGTGTGACACTAGTATTATTTGTCTCCACACATTCAGCAGTGATGTCAAATGCGGCGGTGGTGGCGAGTGGCCTTACCAGTGGGATTCATCTATGACTCCACTTTGCTCTGCTCTGCGATGGGCTTCGCCTCTAGCCCGTCACAACATGGTCCATTACGAACAGTGGTGCTTAGATCAACATGTCCCAGTGTTGTTGTGCTTGTAGAATCACTCGTTCCTCAACTTTACCTTTCTCACATTGGTTTGTCCTCTCTCTCCTCCTGTCCTAGCTTATTTTCTTTTACATCATATTAACAAATATAAATACACCATGATTAAGGTCCCGTTTGGTTTAGGGTTAAGGGTGGGTTAGGGAATTAACCCGCCAAACACCCTTGGATTAGATGAGGTTAAGTTAACTCGGTAAAAGTCATTCAATCATTTAAGTTGTTATTAAAAAGACATAATTCCATTGCCCTGAGTTGAGACTTGATTATGACAACTAGTTGATCATAGTCGAGGGTCATCGAATCGAGAAAGGCTTGTTACCCTCCATGGTTTTCCTGATCTTTGCCCATAGTTTGTGCCATACCTCATTGTTTTAAAGTTTAAGTGATTTTGAACCATCGGTTGACTTCTTCGTATAACCTTTTGGATCAACTAAAAACACATAAATCACTAAAAAAGGAAAATTAGCATGGAAATATGTGGAAACATCGATGTTTAGGAAAATATGTGTAAAAAGGTCTTATGAAAAAATCGCAAGCTAATTGTCGACGATCGGTGAATCGGCGATCTTACGGTATTCGTGGAGTGATGATTACTGGGGGGTAGGGACCTCTAGGGCCCAAGTGCCAGGAGCTCTAACAGCAGGGGACAGCCGTTTTTATACAGGTTCGGGCCTCCCTCAGGATAATAACCCTACGTCCTGTTGCTATATATTGATGGAGAACACGCTTACAATAGGGGGTGTATGTTAGTGGCTACCCTAGGCCTAATCATAGACTAATCTAGCTAAACCGCCGGGCTTGACTCCTTCGAGGCAGCGGGTCTTCCAGGGCTTCGCCTCCTGAGATCCTATACTGCTTGTGCTGCGACTAGAAAGACCTGTAAGACTTGTAGAACCTCTCCCCCCTCCCCTATGGGATTGCTGATCCTTATATAGGGGGTTCCCAGGGTCGTACTGGACGTGGACTCACGCTCGAGTAGGACTCTGGCCTCCTTAAAACGTCGAGATTGACTTCCTAGTTTAAGGGGAGTCTTCCCTTCCTGAGAGGGGTTATCTTGTCGTCCAGGGATCCTTACCAGGTACGCTGTACCTTTCTAAAGTCCCGGGATTCTGTATACGGATACCCCTAATATGCGGAAAACCGTACTATTCATCATCAAGCCCCCCATCAATACGTGAAGTGAGGTCATGATGGTTCTGTTGGAAAATCTGCCCTTGTCGGGAAAAAATTTCGAGTAGGCGACCCGAGTACTCTTGCTGACAATGTTCCTGAGTAGGTAATATCTCTACCGGGTAGTCGTGATATCCTTGGTCGGGATGATCCTCCGAGTAGTCCAAGGCATTTTTTTGGGCTAGCTTGCCCGTCAAGCACCTTTGGTTTAATCTGATCCATTGATCACAGACACGCATTCGCTGGGTAGATTTCTGAGACACCGAACCGTCGTGGCGGAATTTTTGCGTGGTGATGAAGAATCTTTCCTTTTTCTGTGCTACTGCTTGGCTGACGCCAGTTAGACCGCATCACGCTTGTCAATTGCGACGAACAGGAACTTGTAGCCCCCGGGCGAGACCGGGAAGGGCCTCAGAATATCCAGGGCCCATGTCGTGAAGGGCCACGACAAGGGAATCGTCTGCAATGCTTGGACGGGCTGGTGAGTACGTCTACCGTGAAATTGGCACTGATGGCATCGCTTCACCAAGTTGCTCGCGTCACGGAGAGTTGTCGGCCAATAGAATCCTTGTCTGAAGGCCTTTCCGACCAGGGTTCGGAAAGATGCATGTGCCCCGCACACCTCTCCATGGATTTTCTCGGGTAGTTTTTTTTTACCCTGCGTCCGAGTGATACACCTCATGAGCACTCCGTGAGCTCCTCGATGATAGAGGGCCCCGTCGCCCAGGAAGTACATCTAGGCGCGTCGGGCAACCTGCTCAGATAGTGCATCGTTCTCGGGTACTGTTCGATCGTGAAGGTACATGTGGATGGGTTCTATCCACGAATCCTCAAGACCGACGGGAGCTACGAGTTGACCCGTAACTCTACTTGGAGCGTCAATACCTGGTGACGTCCTTGAACGGCTCTTAGACTCGAAGTCAGCCATCCCTTCGTCCACAGGTTCGCTAGAAGCTATGGACGGCGTCGAAATCCTTTTTGCAAAGGTCTCGGATAGACATAGAGATCATGAGGACGCCAGGCGGGCAAGACTATCGGCTCGGTGGTTATCCTTCCTTAGGATGTACCGTACTTCGAGCTCGATGAATTTCTTCTCTAGCTTCCTCACCTCTGCTAGGTAACTGTCATGTTCTGGTCTAAGGTCTGATATTCCTTGGACACTTGTCTCGCTACCAGCTGTGAGTCCCCACTCACGAGTAGGCAACGGATACCAAGTGCGGAGACGACTCGGAGACCGGTAAGCAAATCCTCATACTCGGCCCCGTTATTCGTGGCCGGGAAGTCAATCTGCAGTGCATACTGCAGGCATTCTCCGGTTGGGGGAGTCAGTTTCGGCATGGGGCTAGTCGGCTGTGGAGCCCCCAGCTCAGGACGCCTGTCGTCCGACTTGAGCGAGGGTCTAGCCCCCCGGTCGTGGCGCTTCTAGATACAATAAACAACTGAAAACGTTAGTCGTAATTTGCCTTTACTGAAACTAACCTTTTGCCTTTTTGCTCGCTTCGTCTGTGACCAGCGGGGAACCCAACTGCGAGGCGAAGAGGTCTCGAATGGTTGAATGTAGATAACCTGCTAAACTGACTTAACACTTTTTGATTAGTAACTATGCTTAATCTGTGTGTTTGTTGGTTTTTCGAAACCTTGTCTGATGCAAACGTAGACTTTAGTCGGAACCAGTGCCCTTTGCCTCCCTTCGGTGTAGGTATACGAATAATGTCGTAGGTCGTTCTTGCTGTGATTGACTAGTCCTTAGGTTTAGTCGGATGGAGGGCTCCGTGGCTCCTCGTCATCAGTAAACGCGATAAGGGGTCTTTCGTACAGCTTGTCGTGGCCATGGCAGCGCCTCCGTATTCCTCTGTTGAGGGAAGATTCCGGTGTTTGGCTAGTAAATTCTACACTTGCCCGATTAGCAAAGTTTCACTCTACCCGAGGTATCTTCTGCTCCGAGTAGTCGAAGACGTGGATAAGCGTACAGGTTCCGTTGATCTAGTCGTACTCGTATCTTTTTCCCTTCCTTTACTCGGGATCAGGGGACATTACTACGGAACTGGGGAGCTTAGTCAACCAGGCCTTAGGTCTGGTCAGGTGGGGGGCTCAGTGGCTCCCCTGTCACCTGCAAACACGTTAAGGGGTTTTCCTCGCGTCCCTGACAGTTATAGCGCGGAACCCCTTTTCCTTTTGTGCGGGTCGAGGAAATCGGTACTCGTACTCGTACACCACTTGCCGTATTCTTGTCCAGCCCCCGACTGACTTTTCGAGAGATATCTCGGATAGGCAGTCTGAAATAATTAATAATGAAGACATTGAACTAGAGACTTGGTATAATTCAAAACTGTGTCTTTTACAGGCTACTGTAAGAAAAATAATTCTATGAAAACTAAGAAAAACTAAGCCGTCCCCTCCTCATTTAGCTTGTCGCCGGTTGCCCCAGAGACTCTCGTCCTCTTGTCGTGACCCGCTTGCGAAACTTTGTCGAGTGCGCGTGCTGGGCGGCGGCGCCCGGAGCGTCTTATCATCGACTTGTTCGTAGCTTGACAATCTTTAAGGCTGGAGCTGGTGCAACTTTGGAATCTGTCGATGAGGAGGCGACGGTCGTGCGATCTTACCGAAGGTGTTTGCACGGGGAACTCTCTAAGGGGACTCGACTCTCTCTTTACCGCTAACTCGAGCGACCCAGATCGGGCGACTTCTCCTGTGGAGCCGTTGTCCTGCTGAGGAGAAAGCCCTTTTTGCCCCGGTTCCGAACTAGTCATAGAACCTACTCTCCGACTTGGAGGGGGTGTTTTCTGAAGTCGCCGCTCGTAGTTGCGGTGGAGGTCTTGCTGACGTGGGGGTGCGTGCAGCGGCGACTTGGTGAAGCGATTGTGCTGCTGCGAGCCCCCGGGCAGATTCTGATCTTCGAGGCCTTCTCGACCATCGTCGATCGCGAGTACCATCCGAGGTCCTTGGCTGGACGATGTGTACTCGTATTCCATCATGTTGTCCTCATTGGACGCGACGTGGGTACGATCTTGATCGTTCTCACGATCAGAGTTTGCAGGAGAAATTCCAACCATGGGGCTGGTCGTTCCTGCCGGGAAGTCGTCGTTCAAGACCAACCTCCCGCTGAAGGCCCTGGCACACTCGGCTCTGAAGTGATCTGCTTCGCCATCCGAGTCCTCTCCAGGGGCGTACTCTCTGAAATCCACTCGATCCGTAACCGGGTACGGGTCCATAGGGCCAAAGTTGTCGTAGAAACCCTGGTCCGAGTACCCAGTACGGGGCGAGACTGCGATCGGTTTTCCTGCCGGGTTTGCTTCTTCCTCCTCGGTCGAAACCGGTGAGGGCTGTGCAACCGGCGCTGGGATCTAATCGCGCTTAGTTGCGCGTCCTACCGACTCTGATTCTTCCTGGACGGCTTAGTCCGGAGAGGTCCCCACGGTCGGCGCCATCTGTCGACGATCGGTGAATCGGCGATCTTACGGTATTCGTGGAGTGATGATTACTGGGGGGTAGGGACCTCTAGGGCCCAAGTGCCAGGAGCTCTGACAGCAGGGGACAGCCATTTTTATACAGGCTCGGGCCTCCCTCAGGATAATAACCCTACGTCCTGTCGCTATATATTGATGGAGAACACGCTTACAATAGGGGGTGTATGTTAGTGGCTACCCTAGGTCTAATCGTAGACTAATCTAGCTAAACCGCCGGGCTCGACTCCTTCGAGGCAGCGGGTCTTCCAGGGCTTCGCCTCCTGAGATCCTATGCTGCTTGTGCTGCGACTAGAAAGACCTGTAAGACTTGTAGAACCTCTCCCCCTCCCCTATGGGATTGCTGATCCTTATATAGGGGTTCCCAGGGTCGTACCGGACGTGGACTCACGCTCGAGTAGGACTCTGGCCTCCTTAAACGTCGGGATTGACTTCCTAGTTTAAGGGGAGTCTTCCCTTCCTGAGAGGGGTTATCTTGTCGTCCAGGGATCCTTACCGGGTACGCTGTACCTTCCTAAGTCCCGGGATTCTGTATACGGATACCCCTAATATGCGGGAAACCGTACTATTCATCATCACTAATATAGATACATCTTATGAAAAAAGGTCTATTTTTAGTATCTTAACTATTACAAAAGTCTAAGTTTGATCCTCAACCTAATACTGGATATTCTTGGTCGCTCAGGTGTCAAAATCGTCTAGATTTGGTCTCTCGCCCCATTGAAAGTGGGTTTTGAAGATGATATGGTGGCTATGCCACACACGTGGTGTCACACCCAGATTTTCAATTTTTCGGAGTTCGAGAAAACCAAACCTAATCTGCATATATATATATATATATATATATATATATATATATATATATATAGCTCAGATGTTTGCATATTTCCCAAACCTAGTATGCATCGATGTTTTCACATATTTCCATCACAAACCTGGCATTGATTTTTCGGAGTTCGAGAAACCAAACCTAATCTGCATATATATATATATATAGCTCAGATGTTTGCATATTTCCAAACCTAGTATGCATCGATGTTTATGATTTTGCTAGTATGCATATTTGGATCTCCAACTTCTTCTCGAAGCATGTCATTTCATGGAAACACTTGAGTTAGGTTGCACCGTCGTGCAATGAACCCAAGTCGTAACCCCATTATCACATGCGCATCTAAAACCTAATTGGAGCACACGCACCGTATATGCGCGAGCATTTTCTAATCGCAAACCCCAGTGGCAAATCTACCGGTGCTAATCCCAGCCGCTGAAAAGGAATTCTAAAACCCCTAACACCACCTACCCATCTTGCCGACCCTAAAAATCCGAAAACCTAATCTCTCGGCTATTCTCCTAATAAGTTTTGTTTTCAAACAGAAATTCAAAAATCCATATCACATGTGTTTTCTCCCACCCAAAAATTCTAGAAAACTTTCAGAAACTTCCTGGAACTATTTGTCACCCATTTATGAAATAATATTTGAGGGTCCAGTTCAAATATTTCTGATTACATCCAAATTTGAATCTGGAACAAAACCTAGCTTTGAACTGCAGCCCATATACATATAGCTCAGAAAAATTCTAGAAAATTCCACAATACTTATCTCCGTGCCAATAACTCAAATATGCAAAGACATGCATATGTCCAGTTCAAGTCTTTGCCAGGAATCCTATCGAGCACCTTTGCTCTATTCCCTCTCTCTCTCTTGAAACTAGGATTTGCATCCCATCTAAACATTTCCAAACCCTTGCCAATACCTCTACCCCCGCTCAGGGACCATCCCTTTTCACATCCATCTCAGAAAACATTCCTTCTATTTCACGAAGCCCTGTTGCCACTCCGTGCCATCACCAACGTCTCAAGTGAGCACCTTTTTACTCTCTCCCGTCAAGGTCCAGCTTTTCTATTTTCCTTGTACCTATCCTCAGCTGGCTGGCAAGTAGTTGACCTCCCTGAAAAGCTAGCAAACCCAAAACCTCTTCTATACTTTAGCCACTGCAACAATCGATATTCAACTCTTCCTCTTTGCTGCTGGCCATGGTGTTGCTTTTGGCATTTGCCTTGCAATAAATTCGGTGTCTACCACCCCTGCTCACCATACCCTGGCCACTGTAGGCTTGCAACGTGCTGGCATGCACCCCTGTGCACTGACACAGGCGTGCTCGCGCTCTGGACACGCGCACCGCGCCCAGCCACGCCGCTCGTTGGCATCCGCACGCCACCCCTCGCCTTCGGGCCGCTGGCACCCTCTGTCGGGCGCCACCGCGTCGATCATGTCTTCCGCAACCTCAGGACCCCGCGCCCCGACCTCCGAGGCGTCGCATCCACGGACATGCCCGAGCATAGGGGACGCCAAAGCAAGTCTCCGGGTCCATGCCTATTTAAGGAAGCCCGAGAGCTCGCCTTCCCCTCACCGACCCCTCTCCACTTTCTAGAACCCAAGTGACAACCAAGCATTCCTACCGAGCTTGCCATTGCCGTCCTCGTTCAAGCTTTCGCAGCCTCTGAGCCAACCCTACCGAGCTATATGGACAACAATCAGAGAACTCCTCCTCACCCCTGAACTCACCACCTCATGCCGGTCGGAATTCCCGTTTCAATTTCCCTGATTAACCACCATAGCCGAAAGCCCTAAACCTTGCCGGAGATTGCTGCCGGCCTTGCTCCACCTTGAGCTTTGAAGCTCTCGGTACCCGCGCCCGTGCGGGTCACCCGGTAAGGCAAGCGACCGGGCCACCGACAGGTGGGCCACGGACCCGTCGGTTAAGTGGTAGCGCCTTGCTACCTTTCTCGCCTGCCCATAGAGAAGGCATATTTTCCCTTGTACAGAAAGCGTAAAGCTTCGAAAACAGCCCCTGGTTCTGATTTTTCAGAACCGATACCCCTTCGGTTCAACCGGTTTCAAGGTCTAAACGGCCGGTTTTTGAAAAACTCCTAGAATAGCTTAGGTTCCTAAAAATATTTATCATCTTTTGGTTTAAACAGATTTTTTTTATTTTCAAAGTTCTTTTATTTCAAACCCTTTTCAAAAATCTTTTGAACTTGTAACCTGTTCCAAACCCTTTTAAAATATTTTCCTAGCTCACTTTTAAACCACCATGTCCCTGGGCTCCCCCTGTAACACGTTAAGCTAGGATTTCCAAGCAAAGGAAGATGTAAGTTGCGAAGCCCTAATTCAAATAATCACCACATAAAATATAAAGGCAACAACTTTTCTTTTCCCCTGATTATTCTTGCAAAGCATGGCATATGTTCTGCATTGAGTCCTCCTTTTGGCTCTTTGTCATGTTTGGATTCTTATTGATGTTATTTGGAAACGTGTAGTTGACAGAGTGAGGTACGTTCGTCAGGAGGAACCAGAACCATCCCCACGTCCGGATCAAGACCAGGAACTGTCAGGCAAGCTCTTCACCTTTGATCATGTTGAATCCCATGTTTACGAAATATTATGTTGTTTACGAAACATTCATGCTATGTGTTATACGCCGGTATTTTATGTAGCCGTAGTTACGACCCATGCGATAGAAACCCTAGTTCGATACCGACACCCTTGTCATCCTAGAGCTATATGTCCCGAGTTGTATTAAGGGAAACCTAGAGTAGCATATGTATAATCCTGGCTTAGCCCTGCAATAATAAAATTAAGTTTTCATAAAAAGGAAGGATACTCAAAATTTTTATGTATTGGATGTTTGGAAGGGACCATCGTGTCCGATGATGTATGAAGGTAGTGTATCCAAGGGTGGGGAGGTTTTGCCGGAGAAGGTTTTATCAAAACTAAAGCAAAATGGAGAAGATTTTGATCCGGGTCAGAAATGAAGAGGGGAGCAGGAAGAATATTATATGTGAGTTAATGCCCGGTGTGGTTCTTGCTGTCCGTTTACGGACATGGTGAGGTGTGGCGTACCCGGTTTTAAAACCGGATAAACCCTTGTGTTTACTGTATCGGTCCCATGATCAGTAGCCAGCACACACAAGTTAACATGTATCAAGGTCATACACGCACTTATTAGAATAAGATACATAACCGATCTTAGAGATCGAATAATTATACCTTTAGCCCAATGGCTAAAATCTTGCAGCGGAAATCAAGCGATGATGTGGCCCATCAATATGCCATACCCGACAGGCAACTGACTGGGGGTTTCACCCTAGCTTTCGCAGATACCGTCGTTGCTTTCGAGCTATCGACCCTTCTGTCTAGCCAAATCAACAAGCCAGGTGAGTACATGGAATATACTCGCAAGCTCTCCGCCAGGGAGTTTATCACAGATATATGCATGCACGGGTATATCAAGATTCAGGCTCTAACCTATGTTTCATATTGAGCGAGAAAGTAACTTTGCATTTGAAATATGTAAATAGATAGTAAAAGCAGTTTTCACAAAATGTCTCGCCGCAGCAAGACAAAGCACCTGTTTTCATCATTCTTCCCGCTACAACAGGAAAATCATTTCTGTGCTTTCCGCTACAACGGAAAAGCCTGGTAATCACCCGCTTCAACATATGCTCACCCGCTACGACAGGGATATCGACGGTTGCCCGCTCCAACGGGAATCCTTTTCTTCACTCCTCCCGCTACAACGGGGATCTTTCAAGTCACCCTGCGAACTTGGCGGATCGTGTCCTTAAACCCATAACCCATTTTTGACTTTGAAAGTCAATCTACTTTAGTATTGAAAGGACCGAGGATGCCGACTAGAGGGGGGTGAATAGGAGGCTAACTATTTTTCACTTGTTTTAACTTCGGTTATCAATTTAAGCCTTAACAGATTGCTAGGATAAGCTAGCTGTGAGACAGGTGAATGACACAGGCAATATGTGATATGCAAATTAACACTTAGCTGTCACACAGGTGTCTAACACAGGTAAGCTAAAACCTTAGAACAGATAAGCAAGTTAATCAGCTGTGTAACAGGTAGCTGGCACAGGCAAGAGACATATTCAGCAACTGAGACACAACTATGCTAACACAGGTGTAAAGGTAATCAATCACAGATGAACAAGATATGAATGATCAACACAGGCAGGCAAGTCTAATGAATATCTAAAAGCAATGTAGAAAGAACTTAGAGAGACAATGTGTTTTTCACCGAAGTTCCCTACTCTTTGTAGAGAGGTACGTCTCCGTTGGAGAGGCTACTCCGAAGAGATCGCCAGTACTGAATCGTGCTTGTTCTCCGAGTACCTGAGTGATCAGGCTTCTTCCTTTGCTTGTGAAAGTCCTTTAGCCTTGCAGCAGGTAGACTTCAGATCACCTTCACAAACGTCTAGTTTAACCCACACAAGCTTGGGTGATACCAGCGACTCCTACGCCCGTCTAGGAGTAGACACTCCAAGAGTAACAGATTCAGCAGCAACAGCTCTTGGAGGAACCAATACTCTTTGCTCAGAGACTCTAACTCTCGTGAACTAACACTTAGGAAGTTTGGCTTCTATTCTGAGAGTAGGAGGCTTTGCAACGGTCGAATATGATTCACTGGATTGAGCAAGGTTGAGGTTGAAGACCTCTCCTGGTCCCCTATATAGGGTTCACAGGCACCCGACTGTTACACCGTTGCCACGTAGGATTAAGTGATTAAGTGAGTCACCGGTGACAGACACCGGTGACACAACCAATCACACAGCCCAACTATAACTGGCTCGAGCAGACCAACACCTGTGTCACTGGCGGCACACACAGGTGAACTCTTAGCTGACGTAGCCTAACTACTCAGCCCGATCTTGGCACACTACGTGCCCTCAGCGCATAACTAACTCTGATCCCTAATAAGGAGAGAACCTCCGACAGTCTTCTGATTCGGCAGACAGACCATCGCAGTGCAGATCCCTTAGCATTTACAAGCTCTCCCCTGGTACAAAGGTGTACCTGAGTCACAGAGCGAAAGACCACCTATGACACAGCTGTATCACACCGTGGCTCTAACCTCTAGGGTTTTCTACTGCTAGCACTGCAGAGTGCTAGCACAAGCCAGTTTCACACTTGTGCAAAACTGTTGACACGACGCCACTGACCTCAAAGCATCAGTGCCACTGTCCAACACTCCGAGCATTGAGCAAAAGAACCTCCACAGAATATTACTACTCCATCCCTCTTGATAGTACGGGTGTTTCCTATGGACTCAAAGAAACTAGCAAATCTAGGCTTTACCTGCCACCAACTGTATTCATGGCCCTTGACGCATCAAGCCACCATCACCTTGCTTGCAACTCCTTGCACAGCACCGGCTTCTTCACAGCTGTGACACAGCTGCCTAGCACAGCCATTTTCTTGTCCTGGAAACCACCTTTGTATCTTTTGGGTGGTCATCTTTTCCTTGATGACCCTTCTTCCTAGAACCTATTAAACCTGCTTACACTCATTGTAAACATTAGATTCCAGTTTGAGTTGCCATTAACCATCAAAACCAATTAGGAGCCTAACTTGAACAAAATTGGCATGCCAAGCTCCACTGGTGCATGAAACAGGCTGTTGAACTCTGGAGCTGTTATTGATAGCAATTGGCCTCTTGTCCTCCAGAGCATGACATCCTGGTTTTCTTGTTCTACTCACATTGTGGCATAGAATTCTTTAATGACTTCAGGGTCATATCCTTGTTGCAGATTGCAGATAAACTCAAGACCTGAAGCTTGGATCAGAGATAGAAGAGACCTCAGTCTTGTATCTGTTAGAGCAGACCAATCAATGGCCTTGTAATCTAAAAATCTCTTGGAAGATAGGATTTCATGATAGATACCCCTTTGATGATCATTGTGAAATCTGGGGTCTGTACAGTCTGGTTCCAGGAATTCCTTATCTGCATTGAAGTAAAGGCAACTTGACCTCATTTTGATGAAAGCACTTGTGCTCATGGAGGCAATCTTGCTCTTTGACCTCTTGGGGTCACTCTTGGGAAGCTTCTTTGTTGCAGCTCTTGAAATAAATTACATCTGATTTGCCTCAGTCCTCAGAGCATAGAAGAAGATATAGTGATATTTGGATTCTAGATCCTCTTTTGCTATTGAGGGATTGGGCGAGCTGTCCTCTTGTTCAGCTTCCTTTTTGGTTCACTAGCAGATTCTGCACTGGGGGATGAGCTTTTAGCCTGGTAATCTTCATCAGAATCTGCTCTTTGTGCTCTTGGCCTGGGTGGAGTTACTGACACTCCTCTGCCATCATCGGATTGACTTTCTGAGCTAGCTTCTGCTTCAGCTGACCCACTTGCCTGTGCCACAGGTGAGGACACAAGAGCATGAGAAGTAGGGGCTGGGTCAGCTGACGGTGACACCGGTGATGGAGACAGGTGAGACGCTTGGGCTTGCATATCTTCTGCCTGAGACACAGCTGGCTGAGGCAGCTGTGGACTTCGTGATTTGGCAGTTTCTGAAAGCTTCACAAATCCAGCCTTTGGGGATGTATAAGGCACATGGGCCTCTTTGACAGCTTGTTCTTCGGCCTCAGATACCAGAAATTGGGAAGGAGACATTTGTTTCTGGACATCCAAAGAGGAAAGTGATTCGACGCTTGTAGAGCTGTGAGTTCTTCTACTCCTCCTCTGATATGTCTGCAGGTCAGACTTAGCTGGGCTGGCCACCTGTGACACAGGTCGTGGCATCTCCTTCTTCAACTCTTTTATGGCTGTCTGCTGTTGCTCAAGCTGATTTTTGACTGATGGCTTGGAGCTCTGAGAGGTTTCTGATATGATCTCAACATCTGCCTCTGGCTGCTTCTTAGCTGGAGGCTCTTCGGAGACCACAACTGTGTCAGATCTCTTTCTCTTGACACTTGGTGCAGATGGGGCTGCCGGATCTGGTTTGGGTTTGGATGCAGCCTGGAGCAGAGCCTACTTGACTTTAATCTCAGCTTGCAAAGCTGTTTTCTCAACACCCCTTGGCGTGTTCTTGATCTTGCCTAGCAGCTCATTTAGCTGCAGAATTAGAACGCCTTCTGAAGTTTGAGCTTTGACCCTTGATCCTGGAGCGGGTAAAGGAGCAGCTGGTCTCTTTGATCTAAAATCTGGAGAGAGCAGGCCTTGTTTGAGTCTGATCTCAGCTTGCAAAGCTTTCTTCTCAAGGCCTGAAGGCATATTGTTTACTCGCTGGACCAGCTCAGAGATCTGATAAACCAGGTGACGATCTCTGGCATCTGTATGAGTTAATTCTGTTGGTTTATGAGATTCTGCTGACAAACACTTGGTTGAAATATTATCCTGCTTCTCAAGAATTTGCCTTCTCAGCTCAACTTCATCTGAATATGACTTGGCTGATTACAACTGCTTGTGCAGATCTGCAATTTCTCTCAAGATAGTTTTATCTTCTTCTGATGGTTCTGGAATAGCCATAGATACTGGTCTAGACAGCTCTGAAAGATCAAAACTTTTAGCAGTGTATATTGTTGGTCCGGACGCACCGGCAGGACAGAAGAAAGGTGTTCCAAGGACGGCTTCAAGGTGAAAATGTGGAATGGGATGGTTGGGCAGGGAAACAAGGGTTACAAAGGTTTGGCATGCCTTGTCGGGTATGGATCAGGCGAATTGAGAATTGACAAGGCTGATGGTGAAGAAAACAGGAGAGAGGGGTTTGCATATGCACATGGGTCAAAATTTCTTAATCATGTGTTTTTAGTTGTCATTATTAACAAAAGATTTTTGTTAGCCCTAATTTTTAGGTTTCAGAAATTCGGGGTGTGACATGAAGAGTCTCTCTCGGATCACATAAGGACCGAACTTAAGTGCCGTTTGGCCAAGTCTAACCGTACGTCCACATGTCCTTTATGGGAATGACTTGACCCAGTATCCGGCATGATACTAGTATATGAACCCGTAGGCAGTATGCAGTGTGCAGATGAGGTGGCAGCCTCTGTAGAGAGTTGCCTGTTGTAGCGAGGTTTAACTCGCCACAAAGTTGGAATGCTGATCTACTTGTAGCGATGATACTGATTCAAGCTAGGTTTGGATAATTCCTTCCGGCGGATTCATTGCTAGGTTTACTCTGGTGAAGAGTCTCGTTGTACTAGCCCTGTTAGTATGCGGTGCACAGTGTACCCAGGGTGATCTACATCTTGTGGGTAAAGCCATACCACCTCTGCAGAGGATTAAAACTATTCGAATAGCTGTGTCCACGGTCATGGACGAATTTGGTTGGGCCACGCTATAGTAGATTAAATTTTAAAATCAAAATGGTTATGTGTTTAAGGACGCGATCCGCCGAGTTCGCAGAATGGCATGAAAATTCCCTGTCGTAGCGGGAGGAGTGAAAAAGGGATTCCCCGTTGAAGCGGGCAATCACTAATATCCCCGTCGTAGCGGGTGAGCATGAGACTCCCAGTTGGAACGGGTGATTACAAGACTTTCCATTGTAGCGGAAAGCACATGTATGATTCCCGTTGTAGCGGAAAGAAGGTTGTAATCAGATACTTTGTCTCGTAATACCGTGACGGTTTACGAAAACTACTTTTAATATCTATTTACGTATTTCACGTGCAAACTTACTTTCTCGCACGATATGAGACATATGATAGAGCCAGTTTCTTGATCTGTCCATGCATTTACAAATCCGTGATAAACTCCCTGGCGGAGGACTTGCGAGTATATTCAATGTACTCACCTGGCTTATTAATGTGGCCAGACGAGGAGGAAGAATACCAGTCCGGAGATAGCGACATCGACTTCGAAGCGTAGGGTTTCAACCCCCAGTCAGTTGCCTGTGGTGTGGCATACCGATGGGTCATCTTCCACGTGTTTATTCCGCTGCAGTTTAAATTCGGCCGATAGGCCTGGTTTGTACTATTAAAGACCAAATATGGCTATTTGTGTAATGAACGATATATCGTGTGACTATGCTAACAAGTGCTTGTGTGTACTAGCCACTGATCATGGGACTAGTACGGTAAACACAGGGGTTTAACCGGCCTCAAAACCGGGTACGTCACACATGGCAACCTAGTCAACATAAGAAATTGAAAAAATGGTCAAAGAAAACTTGAAAAGATCATAAATATTTCAGAAAATTTACTGAATGCATAACATTTAGAAATATTTTGGAAAACTATGAAATTATATAAAATTTAAAATTGTTTCTTTTATCTAAATTTTGAATTCTTTTCATTTTTAAAATTCTCAGACTTTTCAGTAACTTTTTTTTGGAATATTCCTGATTTTTCTAAATTTTCTTAGTTTCCCTTATTTTTTCTTGATTTTGTTTGTAAAATTTCATTTTCAAAATTTGGATTTTTAAAGATATTTTTGTAGTTCCCCAGAAAAAATATTTTTTTATCTTCGTAAAACTTTAATCTATTCTTTTTCTAATATTTCTTCAAAGTATCTAGTTTTCTGAAAAAATCTTTAATTTTTCTAATTCTTTTGTTTTAGTTTAGTTTTTTATGCTAACTGGGCTACCATGTGTGTGAAACCGTCGCACATCATCACCGAAACCGTTTTTTAATAAGGTAAGAAGACAAATTTAATGATTTTGATACCAAAAAAGTAAAAATATTCTGTTAAAGTTCAGAGATCAAACTTGAATTTTTACCATGATCGGGAGATTAAAAATGAACTTTTCCATCACACTACGAACATAACACAACACGCCCCTTACTGGCCTGATGAAGTACAGCGTGCATCGAGATACCCAGATGCGGTGCGGCCGGTCTGCCCATACGTCTCGGCTGCGACCCGCGAAGCCTGTTTCCTTCGTCTCCTCCCAGCAAATCCACATCCGCACAAGCTGGGCCGAGGCGCGGAATGGAAGAACTTCTGCCGCCGCGCGCAGGGTCCTCTGCTCCTCGCACGCGGCACCCCCGCCGCGCGCTGCAGGCTGCAGCTGGCCTGCCGCGACACAAGCTCCCTCCCCCTCCGCTCCGTCCCCACCACCCGAGCCTGCACGAGCACGACCCGGCGGTCTCCACGCGCCGTGCCACCGTGTGGCGCTGTAACGAACAAGGGGACCCTACCAACCAGATGTCTCGCGCGTTAGGAGCGTTACGACGTCCTCTTCCGTCCAACCTTAAAGCGACTAATAATTAAATCAGCTGGTACAGAGGTTAGCTGGTGCAAGGTGCATGATATGCTGACAACATCGATCATGTTGGTATCTCTGCTGTAAATTCGAGTACCTAGTCATGATCTCAGGTTTGTCGATTGATTTCGTGGACCACATACAATCCGGTCCTCACCAAACCACCAGACGACGAGGCAGAGCAGATGCTTCCTTCCTTTCTATGAGTCAAAATTTGCCCGACACAGGAATAGAATACTAGCACACACGAGTTGACACCATGCCATAGTTAACCACACCCAACACGGTAAAAGATGGCACGATCACCCATTTTTCTACGAGATCGGTCAAACCCAGGGCACATTTAATCTCTGATACCATCCTAATCTCGGCCTCCTCCCTCGCAAGCTGCTTAATGTTGCAGGCTTGCAGCTCCGCACCATTTACAAGTCCACGTGAGACGACGAATCACTGAGCCCCCGACCGGCCACCGCGGCGCGCGCCGCGAGCCACGAGCAGCGGGCGGTCGCCGCGGCAGCTGCCGAGCGTACCCGCGACCGTCATGGGCACCAGGGCCCTCGACTTCGAGCACAAGAGGTGAGCAGCAAGCAGCAGCGCCATGCAGGTGCCAAGCCGAAGGGCGCTCGCGCGACATCGTCATCCCGCGCGCCACGTGCTCCGAGCTCTCGCCTCGATGCTAAATGAGGCACCATCTGCGTTTCTTCTTCTATTCCTCTTTGCTTGGCGTGTGGACCTCGTGGGGCGTGGAGGGGTGCAATTAACGGGCGCGCGCGCAGCCGATCTTACCGCGATCCGTTGCAGTTCTTGATTCTTGTCCCGCCCTCAGAAAAAATCTTGCAATTTTTCCCATGTGCGTGGATCGCGGGGTGCGGGCGGGCTAGGGTTTATGGCTTTGGTCAAGCCATGGCGTGCGGTGCCGAGGTCGCCCTGTCGCTTCTTTAATGCGCGCTGATCCCCATGGACGCCGAGTCCCGGTAAAACCCATAAAAAGGCGCCTCCTTTTCTTTCTCCGCCTCCTCTTCTCGTTAGTATACCTGCCTATCATTGTCGTCGTCATAGTTTGTAGATTGGATTTGGCTTAGGATTTGTGTGGGCTAATGCGGTGGTTGGTGTTGTTGCCTCTGGGCGTTGTGGCTGATGCTGGTGAGATTTGGCGCAGGGACGCTTATGGATTCGCGGTGCGGCCGCAGCATCTGCAGCGTTTCCGCGAGTATGCCAAGATTTACAAGGTAATTTACTGGAGTGGAAATGTTCTGCTTATGGAAAGGTTTTTATTTTTTTTGGATTGGTTGTTAGGAGGAGGAAGATGAGAGAGCGCATAGATGGGAGGACTTCTTAGACAGGTTGGTTGAGTCTGCGGATGTGCCCACCATAGCCAGCATTTCACCGTCCATAGACGATGCTGCTGCCGGAGAAGGTGATGGAGGTGCTGAAAGCGCAGAAAAGAGGGATAGCAGAGGGGTACATTGTGATGAAGAAGAAGAGGATGAAGCTGAGAATGCAGAAAGGAACGGCAAATTGAAGGAAGTTGATGGCAATAATGAATCCAGAGAAGCAAATGCCAAGCCAGAAGATTTCAAAGACGTGACTGGCAATTCGGAAAACCTGAAACAGGAGAGCGATAACGGTGGAGCACCTTGTGATGAAGAAGAAGAGGATGAAGCTGAGAATGCAGAAAGGAATGACAAATTGGAATATTTGAAGGAAATTGATGGTGACCATGAATTCAGAGAAGCAAATGGCAAGGCAGAAGATTTTAAAGATGTGAGTGGCATCTCGGAAAAACTGAAACAGGAGAGTGGTGCTAACCCTGTAGAATTGAACAAAGCCTCCGAAGAATTGAAGGAAGTGAATGAGGTCTTGGAAGAAATAAAGGATGTTAATGGGGCCTCGGAAGAATTAAAAGATCAAAACGGAAGGTCAAAAGATGTGAGAGAAGTGAATAATGACAACTTGGAAAAGTTTGGAGAGACCCCCTTCGAGCCCATAAAAGTGAATAATGACAACTTGGAAAAGTTTGAAGAGACCCCCTTCGATAAGGGGTTGTTGGATGAACTGGAGCCCATAAAAGTCGAGTCTTGGAAGCGGGTGCGGGCATCACTTAGCATCATTGAGAACATGATGAGCTCTCGGGTGGTGAAGAGAAATAATATTGCAAATGACAAATGTGGAAAGGGTGCAAGACAGCTTGCTTCAATTGAAGAAGAACAGACGGCAGAAGAAAGTCATGAAGGAGGTCCAGCAGAGTTGTATGATACAGAGAAGGTAGATCAGGCACAAGACAGGGCGCCTGGTGATTCGACGAGTGTTACCTTGGAGGGAGGCAATGGAGGGTCTTATTTTCCTTGGAGGGAGGAGCTTGAGAGCTTGGTTCGTGGAGGTGTGCCAATGGCTCTTAGAGGAGAGGTGCAACTGCAACCAGAATCACACCTTGTTTTTCTGTTATCTTCGTATATGAGATAGACACCTTTACACTCACACGTGATTGATTTTCTTGCAGATGTGGCAAGCATTTGTGGGTGTGGGTGCTAGGAGAATTACTGGGTACTACAATAAATTGCTAGATGAAGGGACTGAGGATTTGGATGGAAAGGGTCTTGAGGACCAAGTGGTGAATGAACAGAAAAGTACACCAAAAAAGCTTCCAAAGCCTGAGAAGTGGAAGGGGCAGATAGAGAAGGTTGTTCTTTGAAACAGTTTGAACTGAGTGGAAGTATCCCCTTGGTTAACAAGTTCTAGTGTTTCTATACACTTGATTTGTCTGTTATCATTACAGGATTTGCCTCGAACATTTCCGGGACACCCCGCATTAGATGAGGACGGGAGAAATGCTTTGAGACGGTTATTAACAGCATACGCAAGGCATAATCCATCAGTTGGATATTGTCAGGTAAGTCAACCCTCATTGTATCTTTTTGGATTTTTTTCTGCCTCTTTGTAAGCTATAATTGTAAACATTTTAATGATCCATGTGAAGGCATAATCCATCATGAACTATGAAAGATCACCACTTTTCAATCAATAGTTCTAGTTAAGCATTTGTTGCACGCTTGTAATCTATGACCTTTCAAAAATCAAAATAAGAAAGAAAAAGAAGAGGAGGAGGATTGTAATCTATAATGAACTATGAAATTAGGCACTTTTCAATTGTTAGTCTGATGAACAAATTTTGATCTTCTTATTTCTACTGGAGCTTCAGTAGCGATTTATATGGTCAAAATCAATGAAGCCTATCCCAACTTTCAAACATACAATTTGATCATTATCTAGCTTTATGGGTCCGGGAAAATTGTCACACATTCAATTCAGTACAGAGGCTACATCTATCTTGCTTTCCACATGCCCCACACCATTAATCTGGTTTAGAAATGTATGTGCTTGATATATTCTTAGCCAGTATAACTGTTAGTGCCTTTTATCTTGTATCTTCATTTTTCTCTTTCAGGCAATGAACTTTTTTGCTGGGCTATTTTTGTTGTTCATGCCTGAAGAAAACGCGTTCTGGTATGCCTGCATTATGTGTCCTCTCTTTTCAAAACTATCCCTAATTAATGCTTGTCTTCATAGTGCAAGATTGTAAGCTATCTTGAGTTCTTCTCTTTTTTCTTCTCTCATTTCGTTTTGGATTTCAGGGCTCTGGTGGGTGTCATTGATGAGTACTTTGATGGTTACTACACTGAGGAAATGATTGAATCTCAGGTGCTCTTGAATTCTCGATGATTTTTTCATACGTATTCTGTTTCCCAGTGAACATTTATATGATATCGCAGCTCCATTCACAGGTTGACCAACTTGTTCTTGAGGAGGTTGTCCGAGAAAGATTTCCAAAATTGGGTCTGTATTACAATGATATTACCAATAGTTGTGTATTTTTGCATTCACAGTATTTTAATAAATTACACACATGGTCATGACTTATGTACTTATGTTCAATTGAAATCTGGAGCTGACTTAGAAGGCACAATGATTTCTTCTCTTGAGAATATTTTGATGGCTACAGTTTGCACTTACATCGATTGTAACTCTCTTCAGCCAAACATACGGATTTCTTGGGAGTTCAGGTGACATGGGTGACTGGACCATGGTTTCTTTCAATTTTCATCAACATGCTTCCATGGGAAAGTGGTCAGGTTTTATACAATGTCTTGGTTCTTTCATAAAATATGACAATATGCAAATATTTTTTAGTAGTTCACTGCTGTAATATTTGATTATTTGGAGCTAGTCCCTTAAAATAATAAAACATGTTAAGTAAAATTGTTAGGATATTGAAAAATTCATACTACAGTTTTTTATGTGTTACATAATCTTTATATCTTTTCTATGTTCCACCGGATTTTGGGTTACATATATATGATTGGAACTTCTCCTCTCTTTTAGTTCTTCGTGTTTGGGATGTGATCCTTTTCGAAGGAAATCGTACAATGCTGTTCCGGACAACGCTTGCTTTGCTGGACTTATATGGTACTAGCTATCCATATTTTGATGTTAACTATTCATTAACATCTGAAAATGTCATTAGGTCCTATTATTTCTTCTTTTTGACCAAGCACTGATATGTAACCAACACTATTGTCTTTTAATATTAATTTTTAGGGCCTGCCCTGGTAACCACAAAGGATGCTGGAGATGCAATTACATTACTGCAGTCTCTTGCTGGCTCTACCTTTGACAGCAGCCAACTTGTATTGACAGCTTGCATGGGTTTTCAGTCAGTCAAAGAAATGGGATTGCGGGAGCTAAGAAAAAAGCACAGGCCTGAAATTATAGCTACTATGGAGGAAAGATCGAAAGATCTTAATTCCTGGAAAGATAAGAAGGGGTTAGCAACTAAACTGTATAGCTTTAAACATGACCCCTCATCTCTATGCCCACAAGTTAATTCCAAGGAAGGGGTAGATGGTTTGCAAGTGAACGGTGATTCTGGGTCAGCAAATCTGGAAACCTTCCTTATTAGTTCAGCATTAGAGAATGAGTTGGATCAGGGCATTGATCTTCATGATCAGGTAAGAAATCCTCTTCTACTAATTTCTTTTTACTGGGTGAGATGATGTTTTCTCTAAAAGAACTGGAAAAAGGTTGTGCTTATTATATGCATCCAAATTTATTGGTCACTATGATGATTGAAATTTGGTGATTCGTAACAGTTCGTTGTGATGATCCTTTCGTAGAAATGAATGGTTCTTTTCCATCTAATTTTATTATTTGCTGAGCTTAATAATCTGATTTATTTTGCCAATCTGGAATTTTGAATGCACTTTTGTTACGTTAACATGATGAATTATATACGCACACAATGTTTGCACAGGTAAGATGGCTAAAGGTTGAGCTGTGCAAATTGCTTGAGGAGAAAGATCAGCTGAACTCAGGTTCGTGTTACTTCTGTTCTTGTTCTATTTGTGCCCTTAAGACTAGCAAACGATGCTCACTTTAAGGCAGCATTCACTGCTTTAGTATCTGTGTAAATTTTAGCGTTCTGTTATGCTATGATGCTGTTATAAGTTATAACTTTTGTTGAATATGGAAAATTTCATGTCCTTTCAACGTTTTATGTGATAGTTTAAACAAAAGTACCTTTTCATATTTAACATATTCAAAAGTAGTGTTCAAGAAAATGTATTCAAAAGTAATAATATATTTTCCTTTTGTGAACAACAATGATCTCTACTGCCGCTCTTCATACCATATTTGAATTTAGCTATGGTATTCCAGGGGAAAGGAACAATTAGAAGGGCATTGCGTTCTTTATCTCCTTCACGTCTTCATGATACCTCACAAGCTCTTTACCTTGCGTGACCGAAGTTCTTAGTTTATCAGTTTCATTATAATGGTCTAAGTTCAAAGTTGCATCTGTAATTGGTATAAGTCCTTACATTCATCTTTATTCTCATCTAGGTTGTCATTGTAAGTTGGGCATTGTGGCTTATTTTGTACTGTGGCATTTGACTAAACTTGGCCCATCAAATAAATGTCCACAAAGCTTATATTTCTTGATATTCACAGAGGTGAGGAGTTGGAAACCGCTTTGATGGAGATGGTCACTCAGGACAATAGACGTATGTTGAGTGCTAAGGTAATGATGTTATCTAGAAATGCTTCATTGTTCACTCGTCCCCTCTAGGACAACACAATTTTTTGTCAATTCAAGCTCCTTGTATTTTTTGGGTTCAAAAAGAGCTCCTTGTAAGTGTTTGACTTCTTTCCAAATAAAAGTCACTTTAAGATTATCCTAGTAATGGTGTACTTTTAGTCCTTCATTACCTTATTTCCTTGCTTAAATTTTGGTGTATGCACTCTTGACTTAGAAAAGATTCACAGGTTGAGAAATTAGAGGCAGAGGTATCTGAACTGCGGAAGGCTTTTGCAGACAAGCAAGAACAAGAGCAAGCAATGCTTCAGGTGCCGTCTTAGTGCCTAGTTCGCCTAGGCTGTATATTGCATGACCCTCTCAACTCTGAAATCCTTTGTGCTGTCCTCTTGGTTAAAAGATAAACACATTTACTTGCCCATACAGATTTTGTTAAGAATGGAGCAGGAACAGAAAGTGGCAGAAGACGCCCGCATAGCTGCTGAGCGAGATGCCGCTGAACAAAAATATGCTGCTCATTTGCTCCAGGTTAATCTTGGAGCACCTTTTCAAGCTGTTTACTGAAAGTGCTACTATTTTGCTTGTACAATTTCTAATTTTGGAGAAGAGCAGATTCATAAACTTTTCTGTACCTTGTATATGCAGGAGAAGTATGAAGCAGCAATGACAGCACTTTCACAAATGGAGAAGAGAGCTGTGATGGCAGAAACTATGTTGGAGGCTACAAAGCAGTACCAGGCCGGGCAGGTTAAAGCCAACCAAACATTCGCTCCAAAGTATGTTTTGGTTATGGCATTGAACTTCCACCCTCCTAGTATAATCTAGTATCATTGACGAGCTCTTATCAAAAGCCAATTGTAATTTTTACACGGGGCAGCCAGCATGACTAATTTGCTTTTCAATCCATTGTATCTTAATGGCTACTGGCTAGTGCTTTAGTTGGTTTCTTTTGTTTTCTCATTGATGCATTGTCTCTGTTAGAAGATATTGTTGGTAGTACCCATCATATATTACTGATATTTCTCACTGAGGTTTAACATTCAACTCTGCAAGACTATGTTCACATGGTGGTATTTCATATATTGGATACTTCTGCAGGTCACCGCATGCTGACATGGGGAAAACACACCAAGATCCCAATCAAGATGCACCTAGCAGGAGATTGGGGTTGCTTTCTAGGGGGCTTGGATGGCTAGAGAAGAGCAAGGTACCTTATAAAATGTTTAATGTTCTACGATACAGTAGTTTGTGTATCTATACAGAAGGACCAACCTCTTTATGTTATCTTTGAAAAAAAGGAAAAGTGTTAGAACAATATATTCGCGTAGCATATTGAAATCATGATGAGCCCATTGGCTCTAAGATGATAGAAAGTTGAGGTACTGTTGGTTCATTTATTTTGAATTGCTTTTATCAGGGAAAGGCGAATTCCACTGAAACAGCTGAAGGCTAAACTCCTGTGGAATCAGGTAGAAAACAGTCAGTCCCAACGAGGATCTTGATGGCCATTAAGGATTTGGCTGCCTGATCACCAGAGCAATCCGCTCAAACAAGCTGAGTTTTTGTCCGCAGGAAGAATCAATCGGTGATTTTCGTGAAGTTTTGCTGAAAGTGTACCTTGTATCATATCGAGTTCAGTTGTCAGATGAAGTTATCTTGGTAGGTCTGAATTATTGTAAGGCATTCATGTAATTTTTTTTCTTCGATTAGTTTCATTAAGATTGTCAATATTTACTGTTCCGGTTAGGAGAAAGAAAATAAACTACCTCCCATACGCATGAAAAGAGCCTGTGTTTTTAGGTTAGTTTGTGACAATGTCTTAAGAGTTGTACTGGGGATTCTGGCAAAGACAAAAAAGTACGTGGGAAGAGCATGATTTATTTCTTTCTGGAAGAGTTGTGTAAAGCACTATAAAGGAAATGATCTTTCAGCGACTTCTTGTTCTTTTGATACTCGTGGCGGGCAACGTATTCTCGACATACCTTACTTAGTTCAAAGACAACGTATCCGTTTATTATTTCCAGGAATGGTCATTCATAATTTGGTAAATTCAATATGCACGTTTACATGTGTCATGACCATATATCTGCAACTGCCTACCATCTGAAAATGGCAGATACAAAAGGAGTAAACATCGCATAGGAAGAAAAAAATGCATGGAATTGTCACACTACAGATAATTTCTGAGAGAAGAGACTGGATCGAAATCTTTTAGGTATAACATGAACACAACCATCAACACTTTTAGGTACAAACTGAAAACATGTACGGCAGCAACATCTATTTTTTTCCCCTCGAACATACATCATTTGTATTAGAGAAATGCCTTAAGAGGCACAAGAACAAACAGAGAAGCCGTCTTTTACAAGGATAAACAGATCTGAGAGAAAGCCAAAACTAAAAAAGCACTAAAAACCTATGCAACTAAACAACAGAACCACAGAACTGAACAGCTGAAGAAGAAAAGAAAGCAGACCATCTAAATTGACTTCTACAAAGATCAAGCGTCATGAAAGTATCTTGAGATACTATGGAACTCATGTCGCAAAGACCAAAAACGATAAGCCTCAGGTCCTCAGCCATGGGCACAAGAAGATTACACCTACTATCTACCAACAAAATTCCCCCCTCCAGCAATTCAACCATATTCCAATGGGGAGTAGAGCCTGTTCTTGATCCCAGTAACCATCATGACAAAAAGCATTGCCTGCTAGAGATACTATTTTGCTTTGCGCTGGATTCCCTATGATCTGGTTCCAATCTTCTCCCATGTTCGAGTTGGTGAACTGCGAGCCACGGACTGCAGGTGAGCACACTGCAGCGCACATCTGGACTGTGACTTTGAGATTTGAGTGAGAGCGTCAGCTACTTCTGTAATCTGTGGTCTCTCGCTGGCTGTTTTATTCACACACAATTGAGCAACAGAGAGGGCCTGGAACAACGATGTCATGCTGTATTGATCGCAGAGCGCTGGGTTTGCCAATTCTGAAAAATCCTTTTTGTTGATCAGAGGGGTGCCCTGAGATCATACAACAACAAAGATCACAACAATTGATTACAGAAAGAGAAACTCTACCTGAACAGTATGTGAGAACATTAGTGAAATAGTTAATCAGTTGTTTTCCATTTTTAGAGAAAAGTACTTGAGATGTGTCAATCTTATGTAACATTCAAAGGACCAAACAAATATAGGTTTCATCTGGCGTTGGTCGGCGTCCGGGTAGAACTCCGCGTCTTCGACATATGCAGCGCTCTTCGAAGGATCGGTCAGGTCCCCGGTCGCGCGTTCCATTTGGGACAGATGGGCTCCCCTCACATGTAAAGTGTTCGCCTATCTAGCGGCGGCTAATCGCTGTTGGACGGCGGACAAGCTAGCCCGTCGTGGTCTTCCTCACCCTAATCGCTGCCCGCTATGTGACCAAGCCGACGAGTTGATCTCTCACCTCCTAGCATCTTGCGTCTTCTCTAGACAGGTCTGGTACTCCATCTTATTAAGATTTGGCATCCAGTCCATATACCCACAGGCCACTGATGAATTCTAGCTTTGGTTCGAAAATGCGGCAGATCAGGCCGGTGATCACATGGCAAAGGGAGCTCGGTCACTAATCATCTTGACGAGTGGTAGCTTATGGAGATTGTGCAACGACTGCGTCTTTAACAGAGTGCAGCCCAGCTGTCGCCTGTGGCGCTGGTACTAAGAGAAGATCGCTGGATGCAGGCTGGTGCCAAAGCTCTTCAGCGATTGCCACAGCACACCTGCCCTCCTGACGTCTCTTGATCTGCCGCCCGTTGTATAGTTTTTTACTTTGTTTGGGTCTGTGTCTGTGTTTTGGTTTTTGCCTTTCTTTTCTTTTCGTTTTTCATTTTCGTTTTCGTTTCTGTATTCGGATATCATGATCCTTCATACATTCTTCTAGTACAAATGGCAAGAGCCTCGGTGCTTGCTCTAGGAAAAAAAAGGTTTTGGCACAGCCTGAATGTGGGGGTAACAAGAAAAAACTGCCAAAGCTAGAATTCTCAATCCTGAAATGAATTTTTAGCGACCATTGATTCCATATGAGGAATTATGGAGAAGTACCAAAAAATATCTTGTCTGCACAATGATGAGACCAAAGGCCATAAAAGGAGCAGATAACAAGTCTATGGTGATCAAATGGTTAAAAAACAGTGAATAAAAAGTAAAAGTGAACATCATTCTTCAAAGGCTGAAGCACAACAGCTAGCTTATGAGGCTTCTGAGCTAAGCGGCTAATATCTGGTAGTTTTTCCATAATATAGAAGCAAATTGTGTTAGTCGCTGAACTCTCACTCTTGGTAGTAGCAGAATTCTTACTCTCATCGAGAGAGGATGACACTAGGAGTTGGGACAATTTTCTGGTTTATTTCTCAATGCCATGCCAACCTGAGGGGTTGGGATACATATTTATAGGCTGCTAGCCAGCCAAGCATATGCCAAGATGCTAGTCTAAGATGCTAGTCTAAAGTGCTAATATGCTGTCCTAGCTAAGATGCTGTCCTCCAGTCAAGGGGATGCTGTCCTGCAGCCACCATATGCTGCAGCCAGCCCCACAAAGACCAGCCAGCACATGAGACTTATCCATCATTGCCAGCCCCACAAAGACCAGCCAGCACATGAGACTTATCCATCATTCTCCCCCTAAGTCTTGTGCGTCGTCTTGTGGGAAAGTTGAACCATCCCGGTCCTGGAGCAGAGCTCAAGGAACTTGATCCTCCCAAGGGGCTTGGTAAGCAGGTCCGCAAGCTGGTCCTTGGTGTTGATGTAGCTCGCCTTGATGCTCCCTTCCTCCAAGCAGCCTCGGATGAAGTGGTACCTCACTCGGATGTGCTTACTCCGTTCATGGAAAACGGGGTTCTTTGCCAGGGCCAGAGCGGACTTGCTGTCCACTCTGAGCTCCACCGCTCTAGTGTCTCTGCCGAGGAGATCACCAAGCAATCGAGCGAGCCAGAGCGCCTGAGTCGAAGCAGTGGAGGCTGCTATGTACTCGGCCTCGCAGCTGGACAGGGCCACCACCTGCTGCTTGACCGACTGCCAGCTAACGAGGCACTTGCCGAGGAAGAAGAGGATCCCGCTCGTGCTCTTGCTGGTGTCGATGTCGCCGGCGTGGTCGCTGTCGCTGTACTCGACGAAGTGTGCCGCCCCAGGACACCTAGGGTAGTAGAGGCCATGGTCGAGAGTCCCTGCAACGTAGCGGATGATCCTCTTCACAGCCTGCTGGTGCTCCGTCGTCGGTCGCTGCATGAACCGACTAATGTAGCCGACGGAGAATGCCAAGTCCGGCCGTGTGTGGGCGAGGTAGCGAAGGCTCCCCACAAGACGCCGGTACTGCGTAGCGTCCACCTCCTCCGTCGTGCTGTCGCGGCTCAGCTGCAGCCTCTCCTCCATCGGAGTGAGAGCTGGGTTGCAGTCGGTGAGCCCAGCTAGCTCAACGACGCGCTTGGCGTAGGCGGTCTGTCGAAGCGTGATCCCGGAGTCATCCTGGTGCACCTCGATTCCCAGGTAGAAGGAGAGAGGCCCCAGGTCACTCATCTGGAAAGTGGCCTTCATCTCTTCCTTGAATGCCGCCACCTCCGCATCCTTGGTGCCGGTGATCACCAAGTCGTCGACGTAGACACCCACCAGCAGAGCATTTCCTCCACTGCCCCGTCGGTAGATGGCCGCCTCGTGCGGGCTTTGCTCGAAGCCCATCCCCTTTAGCGTGGAATCCAACTTGGCATTCCACGCCCTCGGTGCCTGCCGCAAGCCATAGAGGGCCTTGCGCAGGCGGAGCACCTTGCCCTCCTTGCCGGGGATCGCAAATCCCGGCGGCTGGTGCATGTAGACCTCCTCCTTCAAGTCGCCGTTAAGGAACGCCGACTTGACATCCATGTGATGAACACGCCAGCCCTCCTGGGCAGCTAGCGCAAGGAGGAGTCGCACGGACTCCATCCGTGCCACGGGAGCGAAGGCGTCGTCGAAGTCGACCCCCTCCTGCTGCACGAAACCTCGTGCCACTAAGCGAGCCTTGTGCTTGACGATGGCGCCGGCTTCATCCCTCTTCAGCTTGTACACCCACTTAAGGGTGATCGCGCGGTGACCACGAGGAAGGTCAGCAAGCTCCCAGGTGCGGTTCTTCTCAACCGCATCCATCTCCAACTGCATCGCGGCGCGCCATGCCGCGTGTTTCTCGGCCTCTGCAAACGACCGAGGCTCGCCGTCGTCACACGCAAGGTGCAACTGCGCCTCCAGGTCGTGAGGCACCGGTCCCGACACCGGCTGGTCGCCGAGAAGGTTCTCCATCGTACGTTACCGCAACGACTCGCCGTCGTGGTACGCGTCGATGCGCTCCTCGTCGTGAGAGAGCGGAGTAGCGAGCTCAACCGGGCTGTGCTCGACACGAGCTGGTGGTGGAGTAGACGTGCCCGGAGAGGTGCCTGTTGGTGCTGGAGTGCGTGGCGTTGCCGGCTGTGGTGGAGCCGGCGAAGAACTCATCACAGCCGAGGTCCTGGCTGGAGAGCGTGGTGCTGTCGGAGTAGCAGGCGCCGGGGTCGGTGGAGGCTCGGGGACTGGGGTAGACGCGCTCGTCAGAGAAGAGCTGCCTACTCCCCCAGCTCCCTCGAAGTGGACATACTCGACAGTGAAGTCGTCGTACGTCGGAGCCGAGCCGTCGTCCTCCGCCTTGTCCCACGCCCATCCTCGCCCTTCGTTGAACACAACGTCGCGCGCCGTGCGCACACGCTGTGTCTTCGGGTCGAGGATGCGGTAGGCCTTCGAGCCCTCCGCGTAGCCGATGAACACTCCCGGAGTGCTCCTGTCGTCGAGCTTGCTGATGTGACCAAGCTCCTTGGCGAACGCGAGGCAGCCAAAGACCCGCAAGTGGGAGACCGCCGGCTTGCGCCCATGCCAAGCTTCGTACGGCGTCTTGCCGTCGAGTGCCTTGGTAGGCGAGCGGTTGAGGATGTAGACGGCCGACACCACCGCCTCTCCCCAGAAGACAGCCGGCAACCCCCTCTGCTTGAGAAGGGCCCGAGCCATCCCCACAACCGTCTGGTTACGCCGCTCGACGACGCCGTTCTGCTGCGGGCTGTACGGCGCAGAGTAGTGGCGCTGAATGCCCTTATCAGCGCAGTACGACGCGAATTCAGCCGCCGTGAATTCGCCGCCGTTGTCGGTGCGCAGCACGCGCAGCTTGCGGCCGCACTCCGCCTCCGCAGCAGCCTGCGCGCGCCTGATGGCGTCCGCAGCCTCTCCCTTGCTGCCGAGGACCATCACCCACATGTAGCGGGAGAGGTCGTCGACGAGCAGCAGGAAGTAGCGTCGTCCTCCCGGTGTGGCCGGTGTCACCGGGCCACACAAGTCCCCGTGCATAAGCTCGAGCCTCTCCTTGGCTCGAAAGCTCGCCCGCTGGGGAAAGGGGAGTCACCTCTGCTTCGTCAACACGCAGATGTCGCAGAGCTGCTCCACGTGGTCGAGGCACGGCAGGCCTCGCACCATCTCCGTGGCACTAAGCCGCTTCAGGGCCTCGAAGTGAAGGTGCCCGAAGCGCTCGTGCCACTGCCACGCCTCGTCGTCCCGACGAGCAGCGAGACAGAGGGGTTGTGCCACCTGCACGTTGAGGACGTAGAGTCGATTTGCGCTTCTGGTTACCTTGGCAAGAAGGCGACGATGGCGATCCCAAATCCTCATGACTCCATCCTCAACCACCACGCGTGAACCGTTCTCATCCAGCTGTCCCAAGCTGATGATAGAGTTCCTCAACGCGGGGATGTAGTAGACTCCGGTGAGCAGTCTGTGCTCACCAGACACGGAGGTGAAGATGACGGAGCCGACGCCCTTGATCTCCACGCCAGAGGCATCCCCAAACTTGACGGAGCCTCGGACGCTAGAGTCAAGCTTGGTGAAGAACTCCCGTCGACCGGTCATGTGATGGGTGGCGCCGGTGTCGAGGCACCACCCGTCGGTCTTGTCGTTGCCAGAGCTGTCGCCGAGGAGGGCGTGTGCTTTTGGCTCGTCAAGGTGGAGGAGAGCCGCTGCGGCCGGTGCCGCTGGAGGTGGCTCGATGCTTGCATGTGCCATGAACAGAGCCGGCTCCTCCTCCTCCGCCTGTGCGACGTGGGCCTGGCCGCGTCGTGGCTGTCGACAGTCCTTGGCCCAATGGCCAAGCTGGCCGCAGTTGTGGCAGGTGTCGTCTCGTGCCGGCTTGTGCTTGCCGGCGGCGCCGCCCTGGGCGCCTCCGCGGTCATCACCCTTGGCACGTCCTCGTGCCCCGGCCTGGACGTCACTGCGCGCCTTGCGCGGCTTGCCACGCTTGCGGCCACCTGTCGCGGAAGAAGGCTCCCCCTTTTTCCGGTCACCTTGGCGGGCATCCCACTGCTCCCGAGTGAGAAGGAGCTTCCCGCCAGTGGTGATGGGCCCCGAGAGAGGCTGTGGCTCATCGCTGTCGACGACCTTGAGGCGACCTATCGCCTCCTCGATCGACATCGTGGAGAGATCCAGCAGAGACTCGATCGAGCGAGCCATCTGCTTGTACTTCTCGGGGACGCAGCGAAAGAGCTTTTTGACAGCTCTCTCCTCGCCGTAGGTGTCATCGCCGAACTGCACCATCTTCTGCAACAGAGTGTTGAGACGGAGAGCAAAGTCATCAACGTCCTCACCTGGCTTGAAGGCCAGGTTCTCCCACTCCTTGCGAAGTGCCTGCAGTGTGGATTTGCGGGCGCGGTCGCTGCCGATGCGTGCCGCAGCGATGGCGTCCCAAGCCTCCTTGGCAGTCCGCTTGTTGGTAAGCGAGAACTGCATCTCGGACGGGACTGCAGCGATGAGAGCATCCAGCGCTCGTCGATCCTGGTCGTAGTCGACGTCGCCGTACCGGACTGCCTCCCACATGTGCCGCACCTGGAGCTTTACCCTCATCACCGCAGCCCACTCGACGTAGTTAGTCTTGGTGAGGGTAGGCCACCCACCGCCAGGGCCGACGTCCCTGACAACAGCCTGGAAACCGTGGTAACCATGGTACCGATCCGGGGAGAGAGAGCCACGCTGCCTGTGAAGGTCGCGCTCTCCATCGACCCGTCTGCCACCGTCGCCGTGCGCGCCTCCTCCAGGAGCGCCGCCAGCGCGTCCGCGCCTGTCTGGACTGCCGCCGCGCTCGTGGGCGTGCGCGGCTGCCCCAGGAGCGCCACCGCCGTGCGCTGCCTCCCTCTCTAGCAGCTCGAGGTCCGCGTCGGCGGTGTCGTCAGCGGAAATGGAGCTGCCGATGCTGCCGCGCAGAGCCTCGACCTCCGCTGTCGCCGCACGCGCTGCGTCCGCCGCCGCCGCTGCTTCCGCCTCCGCTCTGGCTGCTGCCAGCTCCGCCGCTGCCAGCCTCGACGCCCTTGCCGCCGCCGCAGCGGTCTCTGCCGCCGCTCGCTCGCGTTCTTCTGCCGCGGCAAGTTCGGCCTCCTGCCGACGCCGCGTGCTCGAGGCGACCGAGCGCTGAGACTGCCTTGCGGACATGACACGCTACCGGGGGGCTGCTGCGTGGGGAGAGGGCTGCTTCAGACGAGCTGCTGCTCGTCTGCGCGGGGGAGGAGTGAGCAGGAGCGGCCGGAGCTGCTGCTCGCAGCTGGGGCTGTTGTGTGGTTGGGAGAGGAGATGAGCAGGAGATGCTCAGGCTACAGGATAGTACGGCTCTGATACCAGTTGTTAGTCGCTGAACTCTCACTCTTGGTAGTAGCAGAATTCTTACTCTCATCGAGAGAGGATAACACTAGGAGTTGGGACAATTTTCTGGTTTATTTCTCAATGCCATGCCAACCTGAGGGGTTGGGGATACATATTTATAGGCTGCTAGCCAGCCAAGCATATGCCAAGATGCTAATCTAAGATGCTAGTCTAAAGTGCTAATATGCTGTCCTAGCTAAGATGCTGTCCTCCAGTCAAGGGGATGCTGTCTTGCAGCCACCATATGCTGCAGCCAGCCCCACAAAAACCAGCCAGCACATGAGACTTATCCATCATTGCCAGCCCCACAAAGACCAGCCAGCACATGAGACTTATCCATCAAATTGAAATCAATACTCACCCAGAGATACCAGGTAGCACAATGTGCTCCTTGAGAAGCATACTTATTAGCATCAAGGAGAAGCAATGATAATATATTTTTTTTAAAGCAGCAAGCAATGGCTTACCCATTCAGCAAGATTACGCTCAGCTCTAGTTCTGACTGCCATCAATAACCTTTCTTCCTGTGATAACCTCCAGCATAACAACACCAAAGCTATAAATATCTGACTTCAGAGTCAATTGACCACTCGCAAGATACTCCGGTGCACAATATCCAGGAGTACCCATCACTCTGGTTGAAACATGAGTATCGTCACCGGTTGGACCTAGCTTTGCCAAGCCAAAGTTGGACAGCTTTGGATGATATTCCTCTCCAAGCAAAATGTTTTCACATTTCACGTCACAGTTTATGACAGGAGGGTCGGTCTTAACATGCAAATGCTGCAGACCTTGAGCTGTCCCAGCTAGTATCTTCATCCTTGTATCCCAGTCAAGTGGCTTCCTTTCAGGGGAAACATCTGGATAAACCAAGACCAAATTCTGGTTACACAAGCTTCTAATTTTTTAGCAACAATGTAATGGCGTAGGGAACTATATATGGTAGTTTGGTAGCGTACCATGAAGATGACTTTTCAGTGAACCCAAAGGCATGTATTCATAAACTAAAAGCCTCTGATTACCATCATCGCAATAGCTGGCAAGCTTGACAAGATTTGGGTGATGCAGCCTGCTCAACAGCATAACCTCTGTGTAGAAGTCCCTGTTACCTTGCTTTCCATGGGATTAAGAGTCTTTATAGCCACCAGCTGTCCAGAGCAACATACAAGCGGAACAAACACTACATCATCTTCTCACAAGCATCAATTTTCATAACAAATTAGCCATAGCATGGATTGTTAATCAACATTCGAATATACATAAAAAGGAAAACATTACAGCAATCCATTCTTGCACTCATCACTTCGGTTGGACTTAAGATCACTATAGTTCATGCGAGTAAAGAATTAGCAACACAATATCGTCAGAGTTTGACACATAGAACATAACTGCAACTAATGAATTGCGTGGGAACACATGAACCCACCTGGCTGGTACGATCCAGTACAGCTTTATAAACCTGGCCAAACCCGCCCGCTCCTAGGAAGTGATCTGGTCTGAAGCCCCCTGTCGCCACATCCAGCTCCTCGTAGGTGAATGATGGGCAACAAATACGGGGACCATGTTTTGGGATGAATTCAGTGTGCACGGCCCCCTTATTGACCTCTAATCTTGACCTCTCTGTAGAAACAATAAAAACAGATGCAGCATCAGGCACACCAGTCTAGGTGTTCTCACCTATCACATGAAAAAGCATGCATAGTTTCATTGTCCAGAACGACACTATTTTTGTGGAACATTATTAATCAACAGAAAGAAAACCGAACTATTCCAAGTATGCAACAACAAAAACAGATCCGAGCAAATAGAAAGTAACAATACGATAAGATAACATGATTTACTTTACAGTATCTGTATTGAAGCAATCATGTAATACAATAATTTCATTTTATGAAAAGAAACGCATGTGCATTCCGTGGTGGACTTCATGTAGATGCTGTACCCCCATTTTTTTTCAAAACCCAGTAAACACACCTAGTGATACATAATAAATACTTATACGTGTATACCTAGTAATACACAAGGAATACGTAGATGTATACAATTGCACCTCAATTTATTTTTCAAAACCCACAATACGCCGAAGAAAAACATGTAATCTGTTCCATTCGAACTTTTATTTTGGAATGTCTCGCTTAAGTTTGCATCTCCATAGCCAAAATCCTAGCTTCACCAATGTATTAATCCCAGCATTTCAAGAATAAAGGAAACAAATTGAGAGAAAACATCTAAGCCAAGACGGAAAATTGCCTCGTGCCTAGGGTACCCGACGTCCCCCATATCATCGCCACACCTTGGGCTTTGTGATACTCACGCTAAGAACCTTAATTTACTTCCTAAAGAAAAATTGCCTCGAGCAAAGAAACTTTACTCACGAAAAAATCATGAGCGGTCGCAATGCCCATGACCACCAGTTCTTCACGAAATTAATTACTTCCTCCTTCAAAATGTATTGAGTATATTTTGTGTTGCACATAGACCAATGTGACATTGAGAATGACTAGACTACCCTAATTATTATCTCTAGGTGTACTATATTCAATGCGTTGAAATACAAAGTAAAACTAGATATTTATGACGGGCATAGAGGAAACAATTCACTTATTTTGCATCGGAAGTGAAATGCGCCATACGTTTGTGAACAAGACTGTTCAAAAAAACGCCCTACATTTTGAACGGCAGGAGTACTCGATTGGCAAAAAGTATTATCTCAATACATTCAAAGAACGGCACAAACAAAGATTAAGGAAAGAAGCAGCAGAAATCATGTGCGGTTTCGAGGCCCAGAACCACACTTTCTTTACGAAATAATTACTCGCTCAGCAAAAAAAAAGAAGTAAAAAATTCCCAATTCCCAGGAATGCAACGATTCAAACCATTGCGTGCAAAATAGCCAAATTACGAGAAAACATTGCATGGCATCCCAACTTTTGGAAATTGAAGAAGGCACGCACGCCAGTGTCTTGATACTAATCGCAACACATTACAAGAACAGCACAAGCAATTGCTAAGAGAAGTAACACCACCAACCCAATAACCACGAGATCGCTCATGCAAGAGCCGAAAAACCCCGCCCCCAAAGGCCACAAAAGTCACAACCCGGCAGAATTCGACCAGCCGCACAACACTCCAAGCGGCGGGATCAAGCTAGCATATAAAGCACCGGGGTCGCGGCAGAGCCCGAGGCAAAGAACGACCAAGAAACGGTGCCGCGTCAGCAGGAGCAAGAGCGTGAGAAAGGAGAAGGAAGAAGCTTTGCGCATCACCTGAGGCCGCGGGCGAGGCGGACGGTGCGATCTGGGGCTGCTTCTCCGCGGGCTCCTTCGGCTCCCCGCCACCCTTCTCGGACGTGCGCGCAGCACCCCATGGCCGTGCGCGAGCGCCTGCGCGCGTGCCGTGCTCGGGGAATGCAGAGCAGGGAGGAGGGGAGAGGCTTTGGAACACACGACAAAGACGAGGAGAATGTGGAGAAGATTTGTTTCAGGTGCTTTGTCATGCGAGTAGTGCTGCTTCCCAAGACTCGTGCTCTCCGTGAGCACAGAACAATAGTACGCCTTCAAAGCTAAGTTACGTATTGTTGGATAGTACGCGTTTCGGTGCACTTGGGCTCTCTGAACTCGTTCAGGAAGGCGCTTGTTCTCGGACCCCTTCTTAGCCGCCGCCGCCGCCGCCGGCGGTTGTGCTTTCCGCGAACAAAGGGTGGGCGAGGCGGGATGGAGGAGTACGGTGGGGCAGACCTCCTGAGCGAGGCGATGGGCTCCGGTGCGCGGGTGGTGGTGGTGGAGGACTGCGTGGAGGCGCCCGCGGCCTTCGTCCTCCACCTCCTCCTCAAGCGCGCGCTCGCTGGGGACGGTGGCGCGGCACTCCTCGCACTCGCGCAGCCCTTCTCCCACTACGACCGCGTCCTTCGCAAGATGGTAAGCGCCCCGGCAGCTCACCCGCATTTCGTCGAACATGTTCTGTGCTTACTGGCAACCTCACCTAATGACCTGATCATACTTCAGCACTGTCTCGCACAGTTAGAACCACACACTTGTAACTTTGTGGGTATTGCAGAACTGTAAGGTTGACTTGAGGAAATATGTAAGTATACACCTACTTACGCCGATTGATGAACTGGAGCGAGGCGAAAATCAAAGTGTATTTGGCTGTAAAGAAATGGGTGATTCATCAGAAAACATGATACGGTGATCTGGGTCTAGAACTTAGTCGATAAGATCTTGGTCTAATCTAATGTGGAATCAAGCGTCTCACACCAGGCACTCCCACTTCAAATTTCAAAAGTCTAAACCATTACGATATGATATGCTTGGATTTATTCATAATCCTCAACGTCAGAACTTCATAGTTTTTTTAAATTTCTCGATCTTAACTGTGCACAGCGCTGTTCAGAAAACCAGTACCGGATGAAATTTCTGTTCATTTGCTAGAACTCGCAGCAATAGCTCATGTACAGGCAGTGACACTATTTAGTATTTCGATAACCAGCTCAGCCGGGAATCAGAAGGTCTCTGCAGTTTACATAAGTCAAATAATTTTGTTTTGACTGGCACACTGGAGGCTGGGCTAACCGTTTACAAGGCATTTAATTTCTCATCACTACCGTTATCATGAGCCCTGATGTGGGCACCCTGCCACGAAATACAGCGCATCATGATTTGTTCTGAATTTTGCTAGGGTTGTAACTTATCCCTGCATAGGAAGAGCGAGAGGCTTCATTTCTTTGACTTGCAGGCATTCCCAGGCAAGCAGTCACTTGAATACTTTGTGTTTCCAAATGATGCTGCATAGTACCCGAGTCACTGATTTGCTTGCTTCTTTACTCAGCTGGAACAAGGGGAGGTGCCATTGCTGATAGCTTAGCTCAACTGTACAATGGGGTTCGGAGAGTGGTGGAGGCAAACAGGATAGAAGAAAATGCAGGTCGATTCACTGTTATGATAGACGATGTTTCACTGTTGGAAGTTGCTGCGAATGGTTCTGTAGATGACGTCTTGGACTTTTTGCACTATTGTGTCACACTTACATCTGAGATGGTAAAAATCAGATCAACCAAATACTTCCAATACCCTTTCTTTACCTTATATTCATGTTATTTACACTTTGTTTGTGCCTTAGCAGAATTGCTCACTTGTGGTCCTTATTCATGAGGATATTTATTCAAGCGAGGATGGTGTGGGACTTCTTTTCCATCTGCGTTATATTGCGGATCTTGTGATTAAAGCTGCACCTTTGAGCACCGGTTTAGCTGCAGATGTCCATGGACAGGTTTGGTTCTTGTTCTTGTTCACCTACGTCTATCCAAATGTATATTTGGTTTCCTTTTTTGAGCCTGTATCATGATAAATACACTCCAGCCAACCTCATCTTATTCTGCCATTTTGCCCTTGATGTGTAACTGTTTGAAGTGGTTGAAATATTTCCAACAGCTGTCGGTGGTAAACAAGGGGATGCTCGGAGAGCAAAGGCCGGCAAAAGGGCAGAAAGTTTGGAACTTCCATTTTAAAGTGAAGGAAAACAATGCGGACTTCTTCTACCCAGGGAGCAGACATTAGGATTTTGGCCACGGTAATGCCTGCAAACTGCGGAGCAGAGATCACTTTCATGATGCTAGTTGCTGCTGCAAGAAACGCCTGTCTCGTTATATTGGATCATGCATATTTTCTATGGGGTCTGTGAAGTCATCCTGTTTTCAGGAGTATTATGGAAACTTTTAAGCAGTCTTGGTTCGGTTCAGGACTAGTATCTCTTTCGTGCCCTTTTTTAGGCAACTCTTGAGCCATGTATTCAGGAAAAATGGATGTACTCGACACTAACGAAAGCCTGTGATATGATGTATTCGAACCAACACAACAGATGCCTGCACTACCAAAACGTAAGTAGAAGAAAAAGAAAGACTATAACACCTTGCAATGAACTACCGAATCATTCAGTTATGTCAGCTCGATCAAGATTTAACATGCATCATCCAATAAAACAATGTCGCTACTGGCTTGCTCCTACTTAAGACTCTAGACTAAGCATCTCTCTCCAAGAGAACTGAAGATCGTAAACCATAACGACGGCCAAGCACAGTACTACAACCGATTGCCAGAGTATGAATGTTCATCTGGAGTCGGTCACAGGCAATAATCATGCGGGTTTAATTTATTGAGCACTGAAATATGGGACTCAATGACCTATGTAATTCTCCATGTGCCAAAGGAGACGCTACGTTGGACTAGAAGGGTTGTGGCATCAGTCTACTTGGCCTGCCTGATCTTCTTGTCCAGATTGTCGCACGAATTGCCCACGGACCCGTGGCCGCTGCTCAGCAAGCCTCTTCCTGCTTTGGTAGCGCACCTGTACATTGGCGACAAGGCCATCATAAATACACGAGTCCAATACAAACCTTAATAGAATGTTGCAACTACAATGAAGCAATAGCGTCGAAACTTAGTTGCAATAAAATCTTGCTCTCCAAGACATTCTGAATTATTTTGTTGAATGTATCATTTTAGTGTTCGTACGGTCATGCTGCTGTATTTTTCCATTTAGAAAAGTAGGCCCTCACATACTTGGAAGTAAACATAAAAATTCGTCTTTTTCCTCTTTTTCACAAAGTAGTTAAGATTCATAAGCAATTGTGCCGGTTCTCGTTTTTATCCAACCATTTGGATTACATTCCTAGTCATTCTTACTATACTGAGTCGAATTGGAAGGGCCCTTCAAGAAATTGATACTAATTTCGGGACTCCCTGCTTTAGAAGACGTGTAACTGCAACTAGGTTACCTTTTTCCCAAAGTCCCTCTCTTTCCGCTTCTGTCTGAATTTGTTCACTGCAGCTTCTCGTTGGCTGAGCTGATTCTGATATATGTCATTGCTACTGCCGCTCGGCCCACTCCCACTTCCATTGCTACCTCCAGCCCCATTTTTGTCCATGATACCACTCTCCGTGTTTGGCCTTGCAACATTGGGAGCAGTGCTACTTTTGTTCTGCACATTGCTTCCATTATGGCTGGCTGAGATGCTCCCGTTCACGCTATAGTTTGCAGCATGACCTTCAATGGCCGGATCAAACACTTTGGACGAACCACAATGAGCGTCTGATCCACGATCAATTGATGGCTGTTGCTGTGTCATAACATGGAGGTAATAATGGACATGATGATGATGCTCCACAGAGCTGTGCTGTGCCTCTCTTGAGTGGCCCACTTTCACTGGATTGGCAGTTTCTTCATCAGCTTTGTCCTTCCGTATCACATTAGCTGGTGACATTTGGTGCTGAACTGGATGGAATGCTGATGCATGCTGGTTAGATTTAGCAGCTGATGGTGACGCCATTCTCTCCCTGTTTGCAGAAGGCTTTGTGATAGCATTCTCGGTACTGGAGCCCATGTCATTGTTGTTGCTATTGCCATTGGAGCCCTCCTTTCTTGGAGCAGCATCTGAATTTGACTTCATCTTGCAGGTGGAGTCCGTTTTCACAACATCTGAACTGTTATCTTGAGGTGAACAGCTTCCATGAAATCTTGCTCCACCTTAATTGGAAGACATGGATGTATGGTACCTTGCAAAACAAAGGACAGTTAGCATGCAACTTACTGCTGTGTTAACTACTTATTGATGACACTGATATTATGTTTTGCACCTGGTGAAAGCTGAGAGATCTGATCTTTTCAGAATATTTCGTTCATCGTGAATTTCAGTTGCAGTTCCAGCTGTTCTCAATATCTTCAAACCCAACTTTTGGGATGCCATATCGATGAGAGAATCATTATTCATATCATTCCCATCTGGCATCTTGGTGAAGCAATCAGGTGCATTAGTGATTCTAGCTGCCTGTTTGGCTTCTGTGTTTCCGGCTATTGTGCTAATCAGATCAGCAGTTTGAGTAGTTGGTTCGTCCAGTGTGTTTATACCATCTGTTTCTGTCATAATTTTGTTTTCTGATTTACTTTGGGGCATGAGAATCTCATGCTGTTTCTCTATTGGATTAACAGACATCTCATTTGGAGAAGATTGATACTCTACACTTGAATTCCTAGGAGCGCCTATTTCTAAGTATTTCCCCATGGAGTCATCTGCAGAAAAAAGTGGTATTTGATTGACACAGTAGTGTGAAGAAGTGTATTTTCTTTGTATAACAGATATTGTCGAGCATGCGATACCATTATTCTCTTTTTGTTTCTTGCCATTCCTTTTATTTGCACTTGGCAACCACCTGTTGCTGCCAATCTCTGATTTGGGTTGAATTGCTTGTGCACAAGTACTATCAGGTGGATCTGCTAGTTGATCAGGAGACATAGGTTGTGGGCTGTCAGTCTCCACAGCACGCTTCGTCCATGAACTCTGCATTTTAAAATAGATTGATGGCATAACAATATATTGGCATAACAGTCCTACATATAAAGAAAATTATAAACAATTAAGCCACTTACAATTCAAGAAAGCAATGTCGTCACCAACCCATTAGTACCATGTATGTCACTTTTATTGAAAGATCTTGGTGCAAGGGTTAAATAACTTAAATTTCCCATTGTAACTATTGGCACTTGTAAACCCATTGCTTTTTATCGTTAAATATTCCATTTCACAAATCAAGAAACACTTATGACCTAACTAGCAACCAAGCACGTGCAATGCACGTTTTACATAATATATATGGAATATATACTCACATATATGGATAACTACTCGAAGTAAAAGACTTACTAAATTTTTCTAAATAAAGAAATATCATGCTAGAAATAATTTTTTTAAGCATGAAAAACAACAATTCTCATGTATACAAATTGAAAGTACTAAGTAATTAGGAGGCCATAAGTATAATTAGGAGGCAATAAGTATAGGAGTGACTAGAGGAGGGTCTAATCTTTGTCCATAACCATTGGTTGGAGAATTATGAAATTAGATTAAAGATTTTGGATGGCTGAGATTAAAAGTAGCCCGTCCCAACTCATGCTTTTTATATTGGTATAGATTTGAGGTGATATGAAATGAGTAAATGACATGATAGGCAATAGTGGATTCATTAGAGATTACAATGGGTCTTAACTCACCAAAATCCTGTATACCTTTTGCAGTATTCTAATACCGGCCTTTATTTCACATCTATCACTATCTTCCATTCATATGTACGTAAAAACATAAGAGTAAGAAGTACTTTCCATTTTTCAAGGAGTAATGAACATACTTGAGTGCCACTGCCATTATCACTGCCATCCCTAGCATTGAGTCCAACACTAAAGTCGTTATCGTTGTCGTCATTGTCCTTGTCATCACCATCATCATAACTGCTGCCACTGTTGTTGTCATATTCATCATCAGTATCTGGTTTGGCGCATTTTTGTGTATGGATGCCACTTTCGCTTCCACTGGACTGAATTCCAAAGAGGCAAATTTCAGAATAATCACAAAAGAAACCCAGATAAAGAAGTAGGTCAAAGCAACCATGCCCATATGACTTTGGGGACTTGGTATCCAACATGAAAGCTAGACCAACAACAAACAACTTACACTGTGGCATCGCCTCCATATGTGCTGCCAAAGGTTCTTAAGTTCATTCTTGCGTACAGGCTTAACTAAAAAGTCAACTGCTCCCTTCGACAAACATTTAAAGACTGTACTCATAGAGTCATTTTTAGACATCACTACATGGAAACAACATCAGCTTTAGCAGCTAAGAATATTTAAACTAAGAAATTAATCAGGACAAAAAACATAGTGTTCTACTAGAGCAATATGATTGAGCAGGAAAGCTACTTACTGATTACAGGAATGTCCTTGCAAATTTTGTGACTCGTGATCTTACTGAGCAGACTGATGCCGGATAGACAAGGCATGGCAACCTCAGTCAATACAAGGTCAATGTGGTTATGCAGATCTTCAAGATATTGCCATGCATGTAATCCATCTTCAGCAGAGATAACTAAAAAGGAAAGATATGTATCTTGCTATCAATAGACTAACATAACTGAAACGGTCTTAAAAAAGAGCAATATTGATAGATAAAAGCTTTCACTGTTAAACTTAAATAAACATACACAATTCTGATAGGAAATAGAGCATAATGTACTGGCCAGGTGAACAAACACATTAAGGATACAATTTACATTTGGAAGATCCATAAAATTCACTTGAAGAAAGTCTGTATTATTTATCCAATTTAGTGCAAGAAACTACTTGAAGGTAGCTAGGCTCAACTTTGCAAATTTCTAGCTTCAGTTGCCCTGTGACAGTGGAATATAAGTTAAGTTCAAGCTTAGTCAAATCAGTTCAGTTGCACTGCCTTCAATCAGCAGCAAGACCAAAGGTCAGTTGGCTAAGTGAGCTGATAGCACCCTCACCCGCCAACATTTGACACTTTGGCTCGGTGTTGGTACTCGCCTTCTTCTAGCAGTGCAAGCCGGAGCTACCTTTTTGTTGTAAGCAGGTGCATACCTGTCTAGTTTGGCTTGTAAGTTGGAATTCAAATAGCACCAACTGCCATATGTTATACACAAGCAATCACTTGGCATAGTGGTAAGGCTTGGTACCTGGCAACATGCTGGTATTGGTTTGAGTCGCTTGCACAAAAAAAAGCCTTTTCGTTTTCTCCAAAAAAAAATATTGAATTAAACAAGCACCTGAAAATTCTCCAGAATTACCAGCTGATTGATACCAGGTTATCATGCGTGCACAGGCTGAAGATGTGCAAATGATACGTACTTAAAATATTTTCATGTTTGACCTTCGTAAGAGAAGTACATCTAATACTTAGCAATTGCTTATGACAGGTGGATTACTCCTCCATAGGAAGATGAAACCAGTCTAAATAGCAAATCATGTGATCAAGACGATAGCACCATACCAATGAGTCAGTTTGATGCTTCAGCTTGTTCATCACAACAGTGACTTATATTGCTAAGTTCTACCTTGTACACCTTCAGTCTTCTACCTTGCATAGTGAAGCTAACTGAACACAGAAGATGTGGCCAAGTTCAAGATGAAAAAAGTACAAATTGATCTACAGGCCTCGATCACATGTAAATCCAAAAATGCTTCGTTGAGCATAGTCTGACAATAGCCACCTAGCCTGGGGATCCAGTACTAATTTTTTGAGGGGTAACAATTGTACTACCCTAGAATTCCATGCATATTGAAAGAATGAATCCAAAATGGAATTCCAGGAAAATAGAACCATTATTATTATTCATTTCTTAGAGAGAACCATTATTATACAGAATCACCTCATAACAAAATCCAAGACAAAATCATTTTGTAATGTCGAAGGCACAAACAGTAAACAAACATCACTGGAAGTCCAACCTGTCTCACAAATGACAGCGCATCAGCACCTGCACCATGGCCTACCTGATCTAGCTGGAATACTGCGAACAAAGAATGTCTTTGGAGATGCATGATCACAATGCAAGGGCGACACGTCGTGATCCAAGCATTTGCTCAGCACAGTTGTGCGCAGATCACACACCATGTAGGTAAAATGTAGGCGTGCCGATTTCGAAATTGTTTTTCCCTTGGGGGAAATGGAAACTCCACAAAAAAAGACCAGAATATCACTTAGCCCCTCATCTGGCCCATTAATGCCTTCCTGCTGCCATGTGTTGCATGTGCATTTATCTGCTGTCCATGTTAAGAAGTGTAGTGCTTGCTGTACCAATTGGGGGCAGGCCCATGCTGCCATGCATCAACCCTCTATTATCGAGACTGACCATGCCAGCCACACCCATCAACTGATGCACCAAGACAGTGGCATTCACCATCGGGCAGCTTCTTCCTCTAAAGGAAAAATGATAGTCAGGTCAACTAATTGCTGAGTGAGGAAATTAGATGAAAATTTCATGTTCTAAATACAGCTTAGCATGATGGTGACCTTTGAGCTGTAATTAATTACGAAAGTGCCATTCAAATCATAGTTCCTTCTTTACAATGCACAATGCAACCTTTTCACAACAAACAATGCCAGTATCCCCTTCTATAAATTTTGTGATAGAAGTATTGTCACACTGTTACTTCAAATAATTATCCAGAAGCTACAGAACAAAGTATGAGATCAGAAATGTAATTTACTTCAAACAAGCGCTGTAATTTGAGGGCATACCTTCGTAGCCACACTTGCGGAGCAGGACACCGACCACCTGACGGGTACAGTCATCGTTCTCCACCAACAAGACCCTCAGTGTCTTCAATGGGAGGAACCTCTCCCACCTCTCCCACCGGATGACCCGCTCTTGCTGCTGCTTCTGCTCATCCACTGGCTGTGCTCCCAGGAGTGCACTGTGCCCATTGGTCAAGTCCACTTCCTCACCATCCCTCCATTCCTTCTCCTCCTCTTCCTTGAGGCCATGACCATTCTCCATTGTGCCATTCCCAATCATCCTAACATCATTGCGGCAAGGCCCATCCGTGCCAGCTTGACAGGCGCTTACCATCAGCCGGATTCAAAGGGAGAGTACAACGCTGGCGTTTGCAACTAGAGACAGTTCACAAATGATGGAGCATATCCTAGGCCGGCTTCAGAAATGCGCATGCTGCATCCAACTACTCGAATCTGCAACAAGCACACATGAATCAAGGGCGAAGCTATCGTGAACACGAGAGATGCTTCGAATTAGCTACTACTCTATCTTCTTCCAGGTAATCAGAGGACCACTTCGAGCAAACAGCTCCGTACAAAACTGGTTCGGATTAGCATGCCGTACAAAATTGGTATTGTTAGAGCAAATACCAGCGTCCCCTTTCAAAATCCCACCAATTCTGGGAGAACTAGAAAACTAACGAAAATAGGTTATCAACACATAAAATCTGCATCCGCTACACTCGGGCTTCCAAAAAAACACGCACAGGTAAAACAAACGTCAAACTCCAACCGCGACTCAACCCTGAGGAGGCAGCCACTACGCAGAACAGCTCGCGCCGCTCCACCCGTGCCGAATTCCTGCGAGATCCGCCGGATTCCAAGCTCCTGACCCCCCAAAATCAGCTAAAACACGCCCAAGAAAGGCCGACAGAGCCGGCCGACTGGACTCTCAGAGGGCAAGAAGAGGGCGCGCACCGTGGTGGGGGCGGCGGACGGTGGCGGCATGGGCGTGGCTGCGCGAGCTTTGACCCTCGCGTGCGAAACTGGGCGCGGAATTTTCTAGAACGCGTGATGCTACGAGGACTAGAGATAAAACTGGGGAAGAGAGTGGTGCCTGGTGCTGAGGAAGGAGGCGGAGGAGGAGATAGATAACGGGGGAGGAGGGGGGAGGGGTAGAACGGAACGAGGGACGGGCATGACGTGGAGCAAGTGGAGGTGGGGAGGAGGTCGGAGTGGGGCCCGCGCCGCCACAGATCCGGTGAAATCTAAAGCCGCACGCTCCCTGTGTCCACCCGGGGTAGTCAGCGAGTCACGCGGATCGTCTCCCGAGCCCGGACACGTGGAGCGCATCCGTGGGCCTCTCGCTCGGCTGGGACACTGGTGGTGGGGACGGACGAGTTCTGTGGGCCCACCTGTCGGTGGGCGTGCGTTGGCAGCTGTTGGGGTTGGGATGTAGGTGGGTAACCGCTTAAACCCGATTAAACCCACATGATATTCAAATCAGAAGATTTATATATGAGCATTTAAACTAGTTTTACTGATTTTATGATTATGTGGGCTTAAGTGGACTTTAAGTGGGCAGCCACTTACATCCCTATGTTGGGGTCGGGAGTGGGCCCGCGGGAGGATGCGGGCCCCGCACTCCGGCGGAAAAGATCGTCACGGCGTAACTTCACGGCATTTTAGCAGGCCTCGTCGCCTCGGGAGTGATTTGTGAACGATAGTCATGAAAGTTGATTGGCCTGTTACAGCTATAGCAGTACACATGTATAATTCTTTTAAAAAAATTCTGCAAATTATATATATATATGTATGTACATGTGAACATTTTTTAGGGTAAACCGTAAACGGGAGTGCTTTTTACTCAGAAAATATGGAGTTACAGTTTTGGTCCAAGAGCTCCGAGATGTAGGCAGGAGCGTGCAATCTCCAAGCCACACATACACCAGTGTTCTCTGCTAAGTGAGCTAAATTATGAGTTACCTTATTACATTCTCTTTTTACACGTGCGCGTTCTGAAGACCTTGCATAATTGCTCTTGATTCCAAGAGGAGAGTCGACCATCTTGATCTTTCCACCATGATCGTATTGCGCACCTCCGCAACATGAGAACGGTTTTTAAGGCCCTCCAGATGGGCGAATGCTTCAATCTCGCAGCGGGACGATGAAGTGTTAGTGTACTTTTAATATATATATATATATATATTCTCTCCGTCCACAAATATAAGGTGTGCACGAAATTTAAGGTCTAACTTTGACCAACAATTAAGCCAATAATATTAAATTATATAATACAAAAGTGATACAATTTAAAAATACGTTTGAATATGAATCCAATGATACCACTACTATGTCATATAAGTCAATAATATTGGTTTACTTGTTGGTCAAAGTTAGACCTTAAATTCTATGCACGCCTTACATTTGTGGACAGAGGGAGTGGTATCTTAAGTTGTGTCTTATTATATTAAATAACTATTTAGATATAATCTTGGTGTCATGTATTTTAGTGTTGTATCTAAAATACATCTATTTATTATATTTTATGATCAATACTACTCCCTTTGATTCATAATATAAGTAGTTTTAAATTTGGGCACAAGAATTAAGGAGGAACTAGTTAATGTACCAAATGACACTATTACCCTTGTCCCTCTTGCATTAAATAATCCAGGACATGCAAACATAGGAAAATAGCCCATTTACCATAGCAATTAAAGAGAGGTGGACTAGAAAAACATGACACAAATATGCATTGGAATACTAGAACTACTTATATGTAGATAAAACTCTAAATCCTAAAACTACTTATATTATGAATCAGAGGGAGTACTATTTTAACCATATAGCATGTTTGTGGCATAGTTCTCGTATATAGTAGTATATGTGTGAGCTATACAAGATTGCTCAAAAATTAATTTGCATCGATTACACCACTAAGAGTGGTATCTAAATTAAGAGTTAGCTTCCCTCTCTCTCCTCTATAATTATCCGTTATATAATTTTTTTTATCTAGGAGGTATAGATTAGAAAATAGTTAAGATAAAACATTTGGACTATCTTTATACACGATAAGACTCGACAAACCGTGGAAATAATCGCAATGCTGGCCGCGCCAGTCATAGACGAATAGGCACCATCAACATTTATTTTCGCCCATCCTCCTGCTAAAATGCGCTAGAGCCAATGAATTGAACACGGGAGGAGGTTGGGGAACTAATCTGAGTACTAACCAATCACAATAGTCACTGTGCAATTAACCAATCACAAATGGAATATGCTCTTGGACGTATTTGTTGCCCTAGGACTTCCCAGTTCTTCAGGTCACCTAAAACTAGAACTGGGAATTCCACTGGAAAAGAGAATTAGGTGTGGAGTATGATATAAAATTATTGTAAAAATTCTGCGTTTTACGTAGAGTTTTGTTTTTTCACTTCGGCTTTCCAAGACTCAGTTCAATGACCATGTGAATACGGAGTCGAAAAGACGAGTTAGCACCCCGGATGAAGCCAGCGGACACATGTTTTCACTCTATCTGTGCGTGTGTGCACGTATTCATGAAGGGTAATCTTGCAATTTTATTCCTTTGGTGTGGGTCATATGTATCCGGCTTGTACTTCTAGATAGAGTTTTGACCCCATTTAAGTTTTTAATATTAAATTAAATTCATCAATCAGTTCACTCAAAAGGTCCAGCTGGAAAAAAGGGCTAGATATTATATTTCAACATTTCCTGTTATGTCTATACTTCTTTAGAGCTGTGACGTGGGCACCAGAAGTAGGGACATATCCTAATTATTTATTGTGTTAATTGAGTTTTGGATCCGAAACTTCTTAGTCGTAAAGTTATATGTACCTAATTGGTTCACCTATCAGCTTAAGTTATTAAAAAAATTTGAGCAATATATCTATATATAATGGAAGGTATAATTTTAAAAAAGCCAGGAGTTAAAAGGGAGGTCTATCAACACCAAAATCCATAAGCAGAGTAAGCATACTCTGGCGTAGAATATCGTTGCGTGCCGGACTTTTTGAGTCTGCTCATTGGCTGGTCCGCTAGACGCTAGCCAGGCTCCCAGGAGAAAATGCACAATCGCCCCGCGGAGTGGTCAACGGCAGAAACGGACCCCGGAGAAAATCAAACGCAAAAAAGGGCCCCTGCCGCACCCCGGATCTGCGTGCCGCTCCCCCAGGCCGCGGTGGGAGGCTGCCGCACCCCCCACCCGCGGGAGGAGGGCTGCCGCACCCCAGGCCTGCGGGAGGAGCAAACGCCAGCGTATCTGGCGTTCGGGTCTCCAGAGCAAACGCCAGTGTATCTGGCGTTCGGGTCTCCAGAGGAAACGCCAGGGGCTACGGCGTTTCACTTACAAGGGAAAACGCTCCCGTACTGGTCAGAACAGAAGCGTGTTTACGGAACGCTCTGTTCTGCGGAAACAGCGAGCGTTTGGCAAAGTATTTCAAACGCCATGGAAGCTGGCGTTTGCTACGTTAAAAAAAAGCCAGCTTAGCTGGCGTTCGCCCTCGCAGAGTTGCTCACAGTTCTGAGATCCGAACGCCAGCTAAGCTGGCGTTTTGCTGGCTAGACCAAACGCCAACTAGGCTGGCGTTTGTGTCCAAAAATTCCGCAACAAACTTGTGATGATCAAGGGAGCCATTCCTGGGCTGAGTAGAGGAGAAGTCGGCTGCCATTTCCTATACAATCCTCCCATAATTTTCTCTCCATATTACTACACCTTCTCATCTTCCTATATAAACCGAGACGCAGCTCAGGAGAGAAGAATGCCTTCTTATCTCAAGAAGTTTTGCTTCAAAGCCGCCGCTCTAGGGCTCTTCGCAAGTGATAGCGAAGATGACTTCATGTAGTTTACGATTTGTTCCGTCATATTGTAGCCCCTGTTTACTGATTTCTATGTATCGAACTCTAGAATTGCATCGAAGAAACTTCTTAAATATTGTTCGCAAACTGGATCGTTACAAAATAACAAAGTAGTACAGTACAACCATCCGGAATAAATAAACAAATAGAGCGATCAACGGCCTCTTCCCCTCTTGTGTCTAGGTGGCATGTGATCTGAGGGGAAAGTAAATTGTTCATGCCGCATCGGGTTTGTCCGGAGGTCGTACTGCGGAGTCTCTTGAGACTCTTGAGTAGGTTCTGGCTGAGTATGAATTTGGCTATGCCCAATCTGACTTTGTGCAAATAAATTGTCTACCCAATTGTGGCCCGGGCCGTGGGACGAACCAGCGTCATAACCTCCCCGTCGAACAAGGGACTGGTACTGAAGTGTAGATTGCATCCATGGGGTCTCGACAGCAAAAGTGGTATCATCCTGTGACGAATCATTCATATCCATTGTCTGAAAAATTATTGAAGTATTATTGCAAACTGAATTTTAGATAGAACGGCAACACTTAAGTATCAAAATTTAAGATCACATACTCCGTGAGACCCTTGGGGCTGTTCATCGGGCGAATCCATATCGAACTAAATTTGAAATTGATAATTGCTTAGTAATTATTTTTCATAACTCATCATTCATTTAATTTTGGTATGCAATAAATTAAGTGCACCTGAAGTCCTCGAGGACCTCGTGTGGACGACATTGGCTGTAGCGATGTGTCCTCACGTTCCTCGAACTACAAATGTTAGGAATAATGTATATGCAAAATCATAGAGAAGATATATGGAAAACTTGACGTCAGTTACAAAAGACATACCTTTCGAGGTGCACCACCCTCCGATGTCTGGCCCTCTGATGTCTGGCCTTGCTCGTGCGCTGAGTCGTACTATGTCAAACAAGTGAGCATTGCGTACTACAAAAATATACGTACAAAAGTGGAGTGAGTGAGCTTCCGGTCATGTAGCGTACCTGCAGTCATTTACCAGCTCGCGTAGATGACCTCCTCAAGAGTACGGTGTCTCCACGCACCTCGGACTGTTAAATGTAAGAAGTACGATTCAATTAATATCACATAGAGTATATGCGAAAAGGTAACCTCTAACATTTGAAATGGCATACGTCTCGACGTCCAGAAGCGGCACGTGTATCTACTGCCTCACTTGGTCGTGCAGACCTCAGCTCTGGCATGTTTGAAGCGTGCGGTAGCATGTCGTCTGTCCGACCGCAGCTCAAAGTCTTGAGAATCCCTTTGGCATCCTCATACATATCCTTAATCTTCCGCATAAGGGGATGGTCGCGATAACGGCTAGAGCGAAGTTCGGATGCGGCAGTATTGTGGATCCGCATGGCTCGATCAAACTGCATATGGAAGGTATTTTTTGTCCTCGAGATGTCCAATTTTTTTTTATGAAATACATCCCAATATTTGCAAATATTACCATGTCGTCACGACGTGAAGCTCGGTACCGATCCGTCCCCAACCGTAGCTGATCAGCATGTGTGATGGTCGCTCGTCTCTCGGGTGGAGGACACGTGAGCCTAGTTCGGGTCCTTGGCACGTACCACCGCAGGTAGTCGTCGTACGTGCTCTCGTCGTATTGCCTACGTATAACATAACAGTGTAACTGACATGGAAGACAAAACATATGTTAGCTGAGTGTCACAAATTATTTACCTTAGTTCAGGGATGACCTCTTGTGCAGCCAAGTTGTCCCACATTTCCTTCCACCGGTGTTGTGTCATTGTCCAATCATCGTCCTTCCTGCCTTTCTTACCCTGCCTGCATTTCAAATATGAAAAGTACCGGTTAGTATAATAAATTTGCAAGCACAAGCAGAATTGTTGTGAAGTTCGAAACATACTCATGGATTTTTTTGGAGAGTTCTCTGGTAGCTGCTGGAGGCACTTCCTGGAATAGACCAAACTGCCTCATGACGCGTTGTGGTGCATATGGCTCTACCATGTTTGAGAACACCAGGTGACAGGTGGTCAGCCAATAATGCACGTCCCTTCTGCACTGGATGGACAAACCATGAGGTGCTACAGTGAAGAGCATATCACCCCATGGTGGTCCATCATCTCGAACTCCTGATGGTACACTGGATAGCAACGTGCCGACACCTCCCGAGCCCAGGCAAGAGTCGCACCTGTCCACCGAGTGCCCATGGTGGGCCCATCAATGGCGCTCTTCCCTATGGGATACGGGTGGATCGCTTCAAATATCTGGGGCCGTCCAACGGGAAAGTGCTCCCAAGACCACGACTGGAGTAAAGTATGGCATACGCACAGTATCGGCTCTTTGCCCCTCTTGCGGGACGTAGCATCACACAACCCCCTGTACGTAGCACAGAGTACTGCAGATCCCCAGCTGTATTGAGGAGCGTCCCCTAGGGAGGCATCAGCTAAAGCCTCTGCAAGGTGGATGTAGCTTGGATATACTATATGACCATTGGAGTTGGGGAACATGAACCAACCAAAGAGATATAGCAGATATGCAACCAAATATGTCCTGACAAGCTCCTCGTCTGCATCCACGGGGCATGTGTGAAACCTCCTAAGCCAACTCTTTGGGACACCTCGCGGAAGGTCTCCTTTCTCCGTTCTTGGAATCTCCTCACCAAATCTGGCAGCCAAGTGCTCCATCCAGTCAACTCTCCTACGAGGTGGGACAATTGCCTCTCCGCTAACAGGCAACCCAGTGATCATGGAAACGTCCTGGAGAGTCAACGTCATCTCTCCCCAACAAAAGTGAAAAGTGTGAGTCTCCGGTCTCCACCTGTCCACAAGAGCACTCAGCAGAGACGCGTCCAAAGTGAAAGAGTGGCCGGTCGAGAGCATCCTGGCGAATGGCAGAAGCCCAGTATCTCGAAGGAGTGGAACGAACCGCTCGTCAAGGGGCCAGTGTGACCTCAGAACCCTTAGCACGAACGTTGGTGGAACGTCGACATCAATTCCCAGCCAAGAGTGGCACCGATGGTGATCATCGTAGTAGTGTTCCAGTAGTTCTGGTAGTGCAGCCATGTGCTGCAAAAAGAAGTGTAGTGCCAATTAGCAAACATTAAAACATTAAATAAAAGAAGGCATTACGTGTGTACAAACAGAACCTCATAACTGCTAACATTACATGAAAATAGGTACTTGAGACATTACATGAGAGTACGTACATGGAACATTACATGAGAATATTGGTCAAAACAGCCGTGGAGAACTAGTTACGGGTCGAAGCGCTTGGCTTGTTGGGGCAATCCTTCTTCCTGTGTCTAGCGCTCCTACATATCGTACATGTGCGGGGTTCTCCGATTTGGCTATCGTCCATGTCATTCCTGAACCGACGAGTATGCCGGTGACCCTTCTTTTGCTGCTTCAGTGCTGCATTCGGCACCCACTCAACTTGGCCAGCCCAGACATCCTTGTAACTCATATGAAGGCCGTAGGAGTAGAACTCGCTGCTCCATGTCGCAAGTAGATGGTGAATGTTGAAGTATGGCGAGACGTACTGTTGCGAACCCTGTTTCAGGTGTGCACACGCCGTATACACATGCGAGCAAGGGTAGTGCAAAAGCTTCGGCTTGTTACATGTGCATGCGCACACGGTAGCGTCAAGCTTGACCTCATGCTTCCTGTCACCTCTAACGTGGCAGTTCACATGCTTCCTGCACAGACGGATCTCATATTTCCTCCGCAAGCCATCAACAACTCGAATGTCATGCTTCTGAGATTTTTTAATTTTCATATCCATATATCTCTGCATGACCTCGGACCATTCCTTGCCTTTCTCCATGTTATCTTTCGCAGCCCTGGATCTATTATCAAAGTATGCAACAGTCCGGGACCATGATTCATCAACGATGGCAGTGATAGGGAGACAGCGGACACCTTTTAGCACGCCGTTGTAACCTTCTGACATGTTTGTTGTCATTATTCCGTACCTTCGACCCTCCGTGTCATGAACCAATGCCCACTTCTCCATCTCGGGAGCGTACTTGCTGACCCACTCCGAGAGAGTCCGGACTCTTCTACTGGGCCGAGCGCGGGGATGCAATGGTGTTCACCTTCAACCGGAGCTTCCCCACTGTAATGGGCCGTTGCACTCTCCAGTACGCTCCAGATCTCCAGGAACTTCCGCAGCTGATTTGCATGCACATCTTCTTGAAATTTTCATAAGTTCCTTGTTTCGAAACTTTTCGAAGAAATTGGCCGCTAGATGCCGCATGCACCACCTGGATTCAAGATCGCTCCACCTGTACTCCTCAACAATAGTATTTCTGATTGTGTTGATTGCATAGAGCAGCCCAGCATTGCGATCAGTAATGAGGCATACGTGAGGAATATCTCTGACAACTGACAGCTTTAGATTTATGAGGAACCACAGCCAGCTATCTGAGTTCTCGCTCTCAACGATTGCATATGCAACGGGAAGCACTTGATCATTCGCATCAGCTGCCATCGCTATTATTAATGTCCCCTTGTACTTTCCCGTGAGGAAGGTACCATCAATTGACAGCACGGGACGACAGTACTTGAATGCCTCGATGGTTTGACTGAAGGCCCAGAATACACGATCAAGTATGAACCGACCAGGTACTCCATCAGGATGTGGCCTGTCAGACTTGTTTATGTACGTGCCAGGGTTTGCTTCAGCTATCTGATGCAGCAATCGGGGGACATAATTATACCCCTCCTCGAATGTCCCGAACATCCTCTCGATCACCTTCTGTTTGGCACGTCTGACCATGTCGTAGCCGACCGGAAAACCAACTTCGTCGGCCACTGTTGCCATCAAAGCTTTTGGTCCCACCGAGATATCTTGCGACACTACGTGGTGCACTTTTTCAGCCACATAAGCAGCACTCACGTTACGGTGCCTTATTAGTGGCTCAGATAGCTCGCATGTGTGGTCTACCAAGACTGTTATCTCAAAATCCGTTGAAAGGCCCACGTGCTGGGTCGCACGGATTCTTGCTGGACAATTAGGTCGTGTGCATACAACCTTCAGACAATGAGGATCTGATCTTTTTGATTTGTATTCACGACTTATGGAGACAGCATACTTCGTAATGGCGGTCTTCACGGCCTGCTTGGTGGAAAACGTTGGCCAACCATGAGAGTGCTCTCATCAAATCCCCAGCGTGAATTGACGTCACGGGAGATCACTAGGTTCTGTATTGTCAATTCATCCATTTCTTCCACAGTAGCTATTTGAGCACCGCCTTCACCATCACCTCCATCCTCCTCACTACCTTCAGATTCTTGCTCGCCATCTTCATCCGAATCCAACTCGTTTGCCATGGTAGGTAAGACTTCGAATAAGTCTACACAAGCGGACCAGAATGGACCTGCGTCTTCGTTACTGACTAACTGTCCTTCTTCTTCATGCGTGGGGTTGTCCTCCGTCGCCGCCAGCACTATTTCATGACTTCCTTCTGTGGTAGCAGGTTGTAGCTCAAGTGCTGCACTACATCCTTCATCACGATCAACAAATTGAACGTATACCATTGGCCGACCGTACATCGCGGCTCCAGGAGTGCTGACAAGTCTCATGTACCCAGCCCATGAGACAGTGCCGGTGACCTTATGTAGCTCCCACAAGGGGTCCGATGACCCTTCACCGTGACTTCTACATGTCACTGCCTCAATGACAAGCTTCTTATGCGCTGTCTCCCGGTCAAACTCTCGACGTATGCACCTCCTTAGCTCGGACATACTAATCTCCACTAAACCTTCTATTCATGCAACCTTGAACTGACATTGCGACAGATCGAGCCCGTAAGGCCCGTCCCGAATTACGTTGCCACCGTAAAAGACTAACAATTCATTCATTGTACCTACGTACGCATAAAACATAGATTACAAATATTATTATAATTTTTAGTATAATAAATGTAATACTAATACAATTCCGTACGATAAATAATAATAATAATACATCTAAAAAAATTATCGTTACTACAGTATTGCAACAGTATCATCTGCAGTACTGCTACAGTGACATCTACAGTACTGCTACGTGACATCTACAGTGATGCTACAGTGACATCTACAGTACTGCTACGTGACATCTACAGTGATGCTACAGTGACATCTACAGCGACATCTACTAATTATTCCCTAATTAACTCTTTTTTTCAACATGAAACAAATGATGGCTGTTAATATAGATTACTTCAATTAACTAATTAATTATTATGTAATACAAACATTATTTTGTGCGGTCTACAAAATAAACTAACGTCATCATATGAATTCTACATATCAACATATTATCCGATCTCTATATCACAAATAACAAGATTGTGTTCAAATTTATACCACTGTAAATACATAGTAAACATTGTGTACATCGTGCCAATTAATGTTTTCCGTCCCAGAAAATAACCTAAAACATCACATTTAAGGTTGCATATATGTCATATAGCAAAGAAAGTAACATGCTAATTTTTGACTAACCAAACAACTAATCGACAACTTGCATGCGAAATTTTCTTACCTCTACTTGTATATCTCAACTTGATTTATTTTTTCTTCAACTGCTGCAACCTGATTTCACACCCAAAATCTACAAAAATCCCTCCAAAGTTCTAACTCCTCTTCTTGTTCTTCTCTGCTGCTCACTTGAGAATGCAAGTTCTCATACAAGAATGCCACTGCGAAGATTCCTCAAAACTCTCTGATCTCTACATTTCGAATAACAATAAGATTGTGTTCAAAATTTATACCACCATAAGTACGTGCTAACCATTATTCTAATTAATATTATCGGTGCTAAAATATAATCTAAAACATCACTTGAGTGCATGAGATATAACAATGAAAATAACGTGTAGCATACTAATTTCCGACTAACCTTCTTGTTCTTCTCTGCTGCTTACTTACGAATGCCAGGAGGAAGAGAGTGTTAGGAGCAAGAGAAATGAGAAGAGAGGAGAGGCAGAGAATGAGAAGTTGGTGGCAGAGAATGTTAAAGAGATGAGAGGGAGCTGGTTCTCGGGTTATAAAAAGAGAACTGACGCGAGGAAGCGCAGCGCAAAAATACGAGAGCCTCGGATGCTTGTGGCGGATTGGATGGGAAACAGCAGAGCGGGAAAAGACACCGACAGCGCGGGCACGGACTCCAACGCAGACACGCGCACCGAACACACTTCCCGCAGGCCTGGGGTGCGGCTTTTCCCTTGTAAGCAAACGCCGTAGCCCCTGGCGTTTGCTCTGGAGATCCGAACGCCAGATACGCTGGCGTTTGCTCCTCCCGCAGGCCTGGGGTGCGGCAGCCCTCCTCCTGCGGGTGGGGGGTGCGGCAGCCTGCTCCCGCAGGCCTGGGGTGCGGCAGCCCCTCCTCCCGCGGGTGGGGGGTGCGGCAGCCTCCTCCCGCGGCCTGGGGGAGCGGCACGCAGATCCGGGGTGCGATAGGGGCCCTTTTTTGCGTTTGATTTTCTCCGGGGTCCGTTTCTGCCGTTGACCACTCCAGGGGGGCCGATTGTGCATTTTCTCCAGGCTCCCAGCGTCCCCGGTTCAACGTTCAAGTCAGCTTTTCTGTTAATACTTCGGTTACTTTGTCGTAGCAAGTTGGGCAGTGAGTTACACGTAATTTTGAATCCAGAACCGTCCAATAAGCCGCTCCAACGGTGCCTGACCCCTTTATTTGATTTCCCCTCATGAAACTGTCGTCGGCGACGGCTCCTGTCGCCAAAGAATCCGAGTGATCTTCTCCCGCCCGTACGTACTTTTTCCAGATGCACATGAGTACACCGGCTTTAGTTCTCCACACGCACACGTGGAATTGATGTTAGTCCGAATCGTCACAAATTCTCGCGTAACGGGGCTCGAGTTTCTACCGATCGACATGAATGAATTGATTACACGAATTAACACAGACCTTGTTTGATGATTCAGTTTATGCGGTAGTATGGTCTTGGGCCGCATCAGTGAATGTGTCTAAACTTTCCATGCTTCTGCATTCCATGTCACGTTTGAGATGTACTATACTTTTTTCGAACGAGAGCAATGACATGTACAGCATAAATGCAATTAGTTCGTTTCCTTCTGGAAAGAAGGAACATAGTTGAAGAAGTGTGGAGTGATATTTCAAGGATTTAAGGAGAACTGGCCGCGAAAACAAAAGTCCACAACACCCAAAAGGCAACTCATGAATCCGCCAGAGCTAAATTCCGCTGGTCAATGGCCTCCTCGGTGATTAGGGCGACCTCTCAAGAACAGTTGATTCACCTTGGAACGTACATCAATTACATTCTCTCCAAATGTTTTACGAGATCACCATGACTTGTTTGTTGTTATAAGAGGCAATTTATGATGATAAACTACCTCTATCGTATAATTTTATCAGCCGCATATCTAGTATCTTAGGGGGTGTTTGTTGGGCTAAATCTTTTTAACCCCTAGAAGCTACAAAGAAAGATGTCTTTGAGAAATGCTTACGGAGAAACACCTTTAAAATGCACAACGTGCCAGAAGCTGGTCCGGAAGTGATTTCCGCAGCTGTTTGTGAACACTTATAAAAAATGCATCATAGGGCGGAAGCTGATCCATAAGTGCTCTCGGTGGCTCGCACATCTTGTATAGCTTCAGCACAAAGAAACACACTCTTATAACTTCTTTCAAGGGACACATAGCGTTTCTATGGTTTTTTTTAAAGAAAACACCCCAAAGGTATTTTCATTTTTATTTCTGACACTATTAAGGAAAACAAGCACAAAGGGCCCTGTGCAAACAGAAAATAACAAGAAAACCCTCAAGGTCGTCTTCTTCATCGCTTCGGTGGCCGCCACCGGAGACGAGGCTGAGCTGCCGTTGCTGGACCGCCCAGAGGACACGACGCACCGATCCTCGAGCTTTGGCTTCCCCCTGCACAAACTTCAATAGGACACACAGTCCGTTGACAGGCCGCAATAGACGACCGCCTCGGAAGGCAGATCTTGAGGGACGAAGAAGGGACTCGGCCAGGGCAACGCCCTAGAAAAGCAGGAGAGGAAGCTGGCCAGCTTGTCGCGACGATCCAGGAGGAACGCAGACCGCAGCCGGAGCCAATCGGACACCACCGACGACCACCCGACAGCACCGAAGAAGGAGCGAAACATCCACCAGCTCCCGAGGAGAAGCGGTGGAAAGAAACCTCCACGAGCTTCCCGCCGGAGCTGAAGCCGGCACCGTCGAAACGGGGACGAAGCCGGGAGGACAAAAGCCCGACGAAGACGACGCCGCCGCCTCGCCGTCTTCGACATGGGACCAAAACCTAAAATACAAGGACCGAAACCCCACCCGCCAGCGAGGGGCCGTCGTCCGCCGCATCTTCGAAAGAGCCAGAAAGGCCATCAGAGTCGGGGCGGACCGGCGGACACGCCGACGGGAGGGCACCCCTCGGAATCGCCTCCGGGTCGCCTCCTCTGCACTGTAGCAAGGGGAAAGGGTTTGGGTGGGGATAAGTTGGGGGAAGCGTCTCTACGGTTTTGTGCAAGCGAAAATGGCCGTCGTGTGTAGAAAGGAACCCATAACTGACCTTTTAATCTATGGATGGAACTAATGTAGTGTCAAGAACTGAACTGTACAGTACAACTACTATAACCATACGTGTTTTAGTAAGGTTGAAACTGTATATATTTCCAGCTTGTAAAAATGAAAGAGGTCGAGGGAAACAGTGATTCTTAACCCCCAAAAATGTAAAGAAGGTTCTGATTAGAATTGAAACTGCCCCTAATCAAATAAGGCCTGAGGGGTGTACTTGGGAGGAATCTTAAGAAAAACGAGAATTGTAACCCTCGTCATTCGTATCTAGAATTAGAGGTACTCAACTGTTAGGTACAATCAGTTTTCGTCCTCATCCTTCTGAGTTAGAAAGCATCAGCCAAAGAACCAATGGAGATCGAGATATATATTCTGAGAACCCAATCATGGCACCAAACCACCTTTTAACCCGTTCGGTGCACGCATGCTCTTTCAAAAGTTGAATATGGTGGCCTGGGAACGAGAATTTATTAACACAAGTGAACGTCAACGAAACAGAAATCTCGATCCACAAGCTTATCACGTCTAGCTTTATCACAACCTAACAAACAGCAAGTCCCCATGGTAAAGCAGCAAAACAGTTAAACAATCCAGTGCACACACCGGTCGCAACACCTGGGACCTGAAGCCGCAAAGCCGCCATCGCTGCATGCGAAGTAACCGCGCTCTCCAGGAAATTGAAAGATGCAATACATCTTAAAGTAGCACGGTTAGTAGTGCAGTGCATCTGTGCATGGTTGCAAAATGAAATCCTAGTCTTCTTTTTCCTAGAAAAGAACTTTTTTCAGAGCGGTGAAGCACACTTGCCAATCTTGTAGTGCCGCTGTCACTCGGGCTCGGCACGGCCGGTTAATCGGCCACAAGACGCCGGCGGGGCAAGGTCGACCGCACGCTGGTTCCTTCCTGCCAAGGCCGCCATCAGATCGTCGATTCTGCAGGCAGCATCCTCCGCCGATCCCACTTTCTCTCTATCCTCGTCTCGGTGTGGCCGAGACGGCGTGCTTTTCTTGCTCTCTCCTACCTTTGCATCTCGCATCTCTCCCTTCCTTTTAGCTTTCCGGGTTTGTGGCCGCGGACGCGCCCTTTCTACCCCAGGGGCAGCGGGCAGGGAGGACTTGGGGCCGAGACGAGCGCAGCCTCGCAGCGCGGGTGCTTTTCTCACGTATTCTCAGTGTCGTGTCGACGTACGTGTCGTGCCTCGAGCATGGGGATGAATGCGCTCCGCCGCGCTTTCGCCCCGGCGCTTCACGTGGCCGCCGGGGCGGCATACTGAGGACCAGGTTTCCTCGTCGCGGCGGGAGGGATGTGTTGCTGCCGACGACGAGAGTGGTGTTACGGATGGTGCGCGGCTACGGGATACGCGCGCAGGTTGTCGACGGGCGCAGAGGGCCGGCGATTTTAGAGTCACACGATCCGGTGCCATTTCCTTGGGTATCCCAGCCTCAGGAGTGTCCCAGGCGTTCCCGACGGGCAGCAATCGTCAAGGAGGTGCAGTGCAGAGGATATTATGGTGCCGTTGGGTGATGTAAATACTGAGCAAGGTCAGGAGAGATTTCAATGGTGTTGCTCATGAGATAGCACAACGGTAGACATGTAGAAGCTCTGGTGTACCGGGCTACCTGGTTGCATTGAAAAATTAGTGTAGCGGGATTGTAATGCTACTCATGTCTGATCAATAGAATTCTAGCCTTCCCCGCAAAAAGACAAGAAATATAAAAGACGATCGGACATTGCAATAAGGAGTTTAAGATGTAAATCATGTTTCGTATGAAGCTTTTCAGTTTTTTATTTCATTTTAATTATCCCCTGTTTATCTTCCCTTTTTGACCCTTCAGAGTTCAGAACCAAGAGGCTCTGGATCACGCAAGATCACTTCAACTTACTATAACAGATAACTCAGCACCAAAAAGAGGGGATGAAACAACAAACAGGCTTGCAAGCAAATCACGTACATGATGTCAAGCTTTATCACCACATGAACAGAATTGGGCTGATATTATCTACATATATAAAAGTGACATTCTTCACAAATAATTTCACATCTGCTAAAAGAAAGACTGAAATGCATAAGCATGAACGCAACAACAATTCGTTGATGAATGAAAAAAATGTGCAGGCAGTTTTTATTGTTTGGAGAGACTAATGCAACTGGCTGCGAATTGGAATTATCGAACATTTTTGGATGATCCACATCTACTTCAATCAAAATGCAGTGTTAACTCAAACACAGCTCTCAGGGCACCGAGGGGGTGTTTGGAAGAGCTCTACTTCACCTCCAAACTCCACCAAAATGAATTAAAGGCCATTCAGCTCCGTCTCGACTCCACCAAAATGTGGAGTTGGGGTATCTAAGACTAATAATCTTATTTTTTCCTAAAAGTTTTATATTTACTTATATGTTGACATAAAGTGAGTAATGAGAGAAAAGAAATAACTGATTTTCTTAAATCATGTCTCCCGTCTCTAGTGTATATATGTTGTTGCTATTCACGTCACCACGTACGTATAATTTTTGTAGATTTTTTTTGTAAGTGCAGCATTGCTCATGTATAACAGCTCCATCCGAGTTTGTAAAGTGGAACTGTCCCAAACATGTCCTACAGTCAAGAATTTGCACAACGGTGGTCAGTTACCTCTAGTTACATGATGTTGATTCTGCCACATGCTATAGCGATGCAGCAGAGCACACTAATCAGAGTTCGTATACTGTACGACTGACTACAAGAACACATCATGGAACAGCTATGATTTCACATTATGTCTCAAGCATGTATCAGAAGTTCAAATAATCTACAGTGTGAAGCACAAACACGATGCATATGCTGAGTTGATGAGTTCCATAGAGAAGAAACAGGTGAATTAAAATCGATTATCTAGATGGTACTCCATCCCACAACTGACTGGCACGGTTCATATGTCTAATTTCCAGGACGAACATCAGGTGGCTTACAGTACATCTTAAGTGGCCAATCACAATAGATTTTTAAAAACAACCACCTACAGTGACATACAAGCTGATATATTAAGGCCCTGTTTGTTTGGGCTTTTTCTGGCTTCTGCGCTTTGGTTTCGAAGCCAGAAAAGCACCTATTTAGGTGCTTTTGGCTTTTGGCTTCGAAAAGCCTGAAACAACTAAAAGTTGTTTCAGGCTTTTTAAAGCCAAAAGCCAAAAGCAGGTTTATAGGTGCTTTTCTGGCTTCGAAGCCAAAGTCCAGAAGCCAGAAAAAGCCCAAACAAACAGGGCCTAATAACTAAGATACTGTTGAAGATCATGATATATCAGAAGCTATACGCAAACCAAATGGTTTCCCATATCAAAGCAAGATATTTCATATTATAGTCATTCCTGCATGCAACTTGCTGCCAACGAATAATATTTTCATGTTTTCTCGAGCCTCTCGCATCTTTATGAATTGAGGGAAGATATCCCATAACCAGTAACCAACTTCTGCAATTGCCACTAAATACAAAAACCTAGGGAATACCATGACTACCAGTAACAGGTAAGTAATCATTATCAAACGAACTAACGATTTTGCGGTACTCAGTTATTGTCAACCAACTGCACGTTCAGACAGTAATAATACAAATTGGGCTTATGGTTCTGAACTAGAGGAAGTTAAGGAATATACTTCAGAATTTCAAACTCTGATTCTACAGTTACCAAAAGCTGAATGCTTCAGTTTTTTTTACCAGTGGAGTGCGAAGTAACTGCACAAAGTGCAAAGCAAATTGTGGCAGGTCTGGACACAATGTGTCTACCTTAAGTCATTTCGCTCCTAATCTAAGAGAGCACAGTTAAGTTGATAATTTCCACATCTCAGCTTACCGTCTGAAAAAGAACTTTGATCTAAACCTGCGAATGCATTAACACAATAGCTGCTAGCAATTCCAATTGTTTTCCATGCTCCCTCACCCTATTAGACTTGCTCTCTATACAAAGCAAATAAATCATCCACACACTGGTCATGGCCCAAAACCCAAACTTTCCTGCCAAGTTTCCAACTCATTCCATTTACCCATATACTCAGCAGTCGTCAATAGCAGAGGACTTACATTGTGAGGGGGAAAACTTGTGATTCAATTCAAATGGGAGCCAGTAAGAGTACAAGGAATTGTACAGACAAAGAGTGAGATGAGAGAAACGGAGCCACAACCATTCCGCAACCGTCACTAGGCGGCGCCGGCCTCCTCCTCGAGCTTGCGCACGTAGGCCGAGAGCACGGCGACGACGTCCCTGGCCGGCGCCTGCAGCGTGGTGACGAGGGAGGTGGCGGGCGCATTCAGCGCGCCGAGCAGCTTGGCATAGACCTCGGCGCGGCTGGGCATGGTCTCGAGCGACTTGAAGTCCCCCGGCTCGTAGTACTTGCCCTCGAACACCGCCCCGACGAAGTCGTTGGTCTCCTCGACGCGCTCCTCCTTCTGGAAGGCGCGGTAGGGCTTGAGCGCGGCGGGGACCTCCTCGGTGTGGACGAAGAGCCAGGCGTTCATGCCCTTCATGCACGGCTTGAGCGCCTCCCAGGGGGTGCCCTCGATGGCCTTCCCCACCAGCGTGTTCTTGGCCACCAGGAGGTGGCACGTCTCCGGCAGCGCGTCGCGGATGCCCTGCAGCTGCTTCACCGTGAGGCCCTCGTACCGGATGCCCGCCAGGAGGTAGCACCCCTCCAGCTGCTCGCGGACGGCGGCGACCGTGTCCTCCTTGCGCCCGCGGGTGATGGCCGCGCGGATGGTGGAGCGGCGCAGCGGGCGGGGGCGGCGCGGGGCTGCGGCTAGGGTTTGGAACGCGGGGAGGGGCCTCACGGTCGGGAGGAAGGAGGTCTCCATTGTGGGGGGCGAGCGCGCCGGGCGGGTTGGGGTTGGGGTTGGGCGCGGGCGCGGGCGTGGAGAGAAGGCAAGGAAGATAGAGTGGAGTGGGAGAGCTTATCCGTGGAGACGATGGGTTTTCTTCGTGGACATGGTGTACGTGGACCTTCGGATTATGTGCGACCACGTTGTCAGTCTGTCGACTGGTTTGGTCGGCAGCTTAGCTTATAAGATCTGAGAAACAGTTAGAACTGATCAGTATGTCCAAAGTAGCTGAGCTATTTTGTAAGAGTGTTTTTGGATAGTTGGTGGATTTATAGCTAGTGGTGAATGTCTCAAATACCCCTGTTTACTGAAGATGATGTTTAAATTCTAATTATGTATGGTTTGTACGTATTTGTTTTGATTTAGCACAACTGATATGCTTAGTACACGATTTTAGAGAGAATTATATGTTTTGAATACTTTGTGCAAACGGACAATCAGAACCATGAAATATCATGTAACATTGAATAATTTAGAAATAGTGAAAGGTCCAATGCATAATTAAGATAGCTCATAAAATACAACCATGCTCCACACATATTGATTCTATGCTCTCATCAAAGCATTTGTAATATTTTCACGAACGGTATTCACGTTAGCATGGTCCGCTCCTATATGAGTGTCACCATGTTTCACAGATGGTGTAGGTTGTATGTTCCGCGGCGTATAGTTTTCATCACGATCACATCTATGAAACTTCTTGTCATGTAGAACACTCTCTCTAATGAAGTTTTGGAGCGCCATACATGCAAGAATGATATGTATTTGCTTCTCCATTGGGTAACTTGGCAGATTCTGTAAAATGTGTCATTTCATCATCAATACACCAAAAAAGCACTCGATGACATTTCGAAGTGAAGAATTGAGCATGATTGAAAACTTCCTTTTTCCCACTAGGTAGTTGACCTTGTCAAGACTCCGGTAAATGGTATTTTTGTCCTTTGTATGGAGCTAGATATCCAATCTGATTAGGATAACCCGCATTGACAAGATAGTATTTTCCTACGATATACTATTGTTAGTGAAAGAAGATGGAACCATTAATATGAAGCTTATGAATAACAAGAAAATTAAATACCTGCAAGTGGATGTGGAAACTTTTCTGAATGCTTAGTCAATGCATCCTTGAATATTCTTGTGTCATGTACAGATCCCGGCCAACCAACTACTATAGAGGTGAATCTCATGTCGAAGTCACACACAGCCATCACATTCTGTGTTGGATATCCATGCCGTCCAATATGGTTCACAACAACAACGGCTATATGTGTCTCATCAATTGCACAAATGCAATTGTTAAAGTGATGAGAGAATCTGTAGTCTTCAAGTCTCTCATACAGTGTTGTGAACTTTGGATCGAACAGTCTAATGTTGTCTCCAGCTAAACAGTTCAAACATTCTAACACCTCCTCGAACTTTTGGTGGATCATCTTAGTGGACCTTTTGAAGCGATTTTCAACTTGGCTCACAGATTGAGGGGCACCAATTGTCCATAAAAATATTCCTAGAACCTCTACAGAGCTCATATCTCTTATGGACTTCAGATTGTAGTGTTGTACTAATGTTGCATGCAATGCATCAAAAAAAGGCCAACACATTATAAACATCTTGTAACAATCTTTTGTATCACTTAGGTTCTCAGAGACCCATTGTTGCCGTGTTAGTAATGGTTATCTCCTCTTCTTTTTATTCAAGTACTTTTCACTATAGTTCGTAGTAACATAGCCAGCTATAAGTATGATATCTTTTGAATTTGCCTTTAGTGATGTAGTCCCAATTTCCGCATCAGTTTCATCATCACTTTCACTTCTTGAAGACAAACTTTCAGTTGTTGTGCTCATCTAAAAACATGTAATATATTATCAGTGCATAACCATATAAATAAAGAACTACCACGTATATAAATGAACAACCATCATGAATAAAGAACTACCACATGTATAAATGAACAACCATCATGAATAAAGAACTACCAAATATGTAGATGAATATCCATCATGAATATGAACTAATAGCAACTCCACAATCGAGTGTTAACGTTACAACAACATAATGAATATCCAAAACTAAAGGGAGATAACAATATAACATTATAAGTTTTAAGTTTAGGACGACCATAATGTTACAAGTCTTAAGTTTACGACAACAACGTTACTTGACATAAAAAAAAAGTAGTTCTAATGTCTTCTCCTGTCTGAATACTGCCTAGTCAACCAATCGAGTCTTCCCTCAGTTGTCTTCATGGTATACAAAAAGACACGATTTTCAAGTTTAGCAAACAATTTAGTTGCTACGTAGTATTCATCACTTCCTTCTGGTGCTCCACATTCGATAACTTTCTCCATAGTGGTTTCAATATCAGTAGTCACGATGACATTACTAGTAGATGTCACGGAATCACGATCAGAAATGTAGTGATCAACCATGCGCTTGAAGTCTCTTTGCATGGGGCTTTTCTTGTTCTTCTTTGGGCTTGGAGCATTACTAGCAAACCCACACTTTGCAGCCCATGCTTTGTAGTCCCAATTCTTGCTTGTACCTCTTCATTCTCATCATCGTCTTCAACAACAACCTAAGCCTCATTAGGGACCCCGGGCATGACTTAACTCTTCCCATCAACATGAGCTTTCTCAAACATAATCTCAAGCTCATCCAAGAACTCTAGAGGGCCTTTGCGGAAATTAACACAAAACTTGTTGCTCTATGTAATAAAACATTCAAAGTTAGCATTAATTTTTAATGACAAATATATGACACACAAATAGAAAAGATAAAATTAAAATTATACCTCTATGGTTTGTTTCCACCACTCATCATCAGTTGTCACAGTTCTCTTCTCGGAGTCGCAACCAATTATAGTTGCTCTATCTTTAAAGAATCTCCATGCTAAATAAAAAGATTTCATTGCATCCCATCGATTTTTGAATTATTTTTTGGTATAGTGTCTTCCAGTCTCTATGGCAAACTTAAACTCTAGGTTTTTGTACCCCGGTTGACTCAAGAAAGTGGTAGGTCTATTTCCGGCAAGTGTCTCTTTAGTCACAAAAAACTTTAGCAACAAATGCATCCCAATTTGCTTTCGGTGTCTTATCTTGATCCATCTAAATGCAATCATTGATTATCAGAACACATACTATTTATGAACAATTGGTATATATAAACAGCAATCATACATGAGCATAGCAATTTCTTACATGAGCACAGCAATCATACATGAGCACAACAATCATACATAATCTCCTTTTTTTGGAGCCACAATTTACAGCAATCATACATGAGCACAACAAGTATCAATGTATTATCTTTTATTTATATATTGAGTAGATTTATTTACATTTTGGCCCCAATGCATGAGCATCTAGCAATGTCTTTGTACCTAGTGTTGTTCATCATAAGATAAATCACTAATTTGGCTCCAACATTTGTTAGGAAGGCAAAAAAAAACTCGCCTTGCTAGTGGACTGGAGGTTGCAGGGTGCTCGACTAGGTTTGGGGCTAGCGAGCGACAGCTCGAGGGCTCGGATCCGGTGGGCTGGAGGGGCTGGAGGTGTCTGATGGGCTTAGGGGTTGGAGGAATCCGACGGGGGTGAGGCTCGGGGCGAGAGGTCCGGCGGGCTGGACTTGGGGCTAGAGGCCAGCGGCTTGGGGGCTTGGATCCGGCGGGCTAGAGGAGTACGGCGGGGGCAAGGCTCGGGGCGAGGGGGTCTGACGGGCTGGGGCAGCGAGTCCTGGGGGTGACGGACGCCGGCGTCAGGGGCGAGGCCAGTTTGGCGCAGATGGCGGCTGATGAGCGGGGGTGGAGGTGCACCGACTGAGGAGCGGGGGCTGAGGAGCAGCGGTGGCTGAGGAGCGAGGGCGAGGGCGGATGCGCGCCGGCTGAGGAGCGAGGGTGGAGGCGTGGTGGCGCTGGCGACGGGCGGCAGAAACACTAGATCACGGGAGCGGATGGGAGGGAGAGCACGGGAGTTAGGTGGGAGGGAGAGCACGGAAGTAGGTGAGGGACTGGGGGTGCTGGGGGATGAGGGAAATTTTGTGGTGACAATTCTTTGTAAATAGAGGACAAAGTTGGAGGGTAATTTCGTGTGGGGGTGCAGGAAGCTGTTGAAGGTTGCGGAAGCTGGTCTTGAGGTGCTTTTTCAGTCCAAGTGCAAATTTGACAAGTGCTTGTGAGAAGTCTATTTGAGATTTTGTTATTTGTTTGAGCTTGTGCTTTTATAGGGCTAGAAGCAGCATAAGCACAAGCTGAAGCCTAAACAAACATGGCCTAGAAGTGATACGCCGGCCACCTTGAAGAGCTTGTCGACACTGGCCTAGGGATCGAAGGACACCAGTTCGGATGCAACAAAGAAGAGATGGCGCCCAACCTTGAGGCCGTCAAAGAGGAGCAAGCAAAGACACATTAGCTCCATGCTGCCAGCAGTCGTCGACAACCAACCATAGAGGAGAGATAGCAGCACACCAGCAAAACCCACCGTCAGTAGCAGAGGAGGGGAAGGCAAAGGAACTAGATCTAGATCTGAGCCAAGTGAAAGAGCATCTAGGCCCCTAAATGGTTTTGATGGCTAATGGCAACCCAAACTGGGATCTAATATTTATATTGAGTGTAAGTAGGAAGATTAGGTTCCAGAAAAATGTTTCATCTATGAAAAGATGACCACTAAAAGTACAAAGGTGTTTTCCCAAGACAAGGAGATAGTTGTGATAGGCAGCTGTGCCACAGCTATGAAGATGCTGGTGCTGTGCTAGGAGTTGCAAGCAAGGTGATGGTTGCTTGATGCATCAAGAGCCTTGACAATAGTTGGTGGAAGCTAAAGCCTAGATTTGCTAATTTTCTTGAGTCCTTAGGAAACACCTGTACTACCAAGAGGGATGAAGTTGCAATTATTTTTGAAAATTCTTATGCTCAATGCTCAGAGTATTGGATAGTGGCACTGATGTCTTGAGATCAGTGGCCCTATAACAACAGTTTTGCATAAGTGTGAAACTGGGTTGTGCTAGTACACTGCTTTGCTAGTTTCCTAAACCCTAGAGCCATAGTTACCTGTGTGGCACAGCTGTGTCATAGGTGAACAACCGCTCTATGACTCAGGTACACCTCTGTGCCAGGGGAGAGCTTGAAAATACTAAGGGAACTGCACTGCAATGGTTTGTCTGCTGCGTCAGAAAATTGTTGGAGGTTCTCTCCTGTTATGCATCAGAGTTTGTTGTGTGCACTGAGGGCATGTAATGTGCCAAGACCGGGTTGAGTAGGGAGTCTACATCAGTTAGAGTTTCACCTGTGTCAGCCACCGGTGACATAGGTGTCGATCTGCCTGAAGCCTTGTTACCGTTGTGCGTTGTAGTTAGCTATGTCACCGGTGCCTGTCACAGGTGACTCACTTAATCCTACGTGACATGAGTGTAATTGTCAGGTGCCTGCGGACCCTATATATAGGGGACCAGGGGAGGTATTGGACCTCAACCTTTGCCAGCCATTTTCAATCGTTGCAAGCCTCTCATCTCCTGAACAGAAATCAAACTTCTCATGTGTCAGTTCAAGAGAGTTAGAACTTTGAGCAAAGAGCATTGGTTCCTCCAAGTGTTGTTGCTGCAGATTGTGTTCCTCTTGGAGTGTCTACTCCTAGACAGGTGTAGGAGTCACTGGTGATCAACCAAACTTGTGTGGGTTGGCCCAGACATTTGTGAAGGTGATCTGAAGTCTACCCGCTGCCAAGCAAAAGGACTTTCACAAGTAAAGGAGCGTGCCTGAAGATTCAGGTACTCAGAGAACAAGCACGTTTCAGTGCTGGCTATCTTTTAGGAGTAGCTTCTCCAACGGAGACGTACCTCTTTGAAAAGAGTGGGAACTTTGGTGAAAATCTCTTGTCTCTCTGTGTGTTTACATTCTGTACTTACTTGCTTATTTCCTTGCATGCTTGTGTAATTCTCTGATATATATATATATATATAATGTAACTGTGATCTTTACTCTATACCGGTGGTAGCTATCTGTGTCACAGTCTCTTTACACATGCATGTTTCTCTTAGATAGTGCACCTGTGTAGATCACATGTGTGACAACTGCGTTATATTATCTGTGTATCTTCTTACCTGAGTAGTATACCTGTCACACAGTTGCTAGTTCCTCTTATCTGTCTAAGAACATTTGCATCTAAAGGAAGAAGTTTTTAATGTTCTAGCTAGCCTCATATTCACCCCCTCCCCCTCTAGTCGGCTCCTGAGTTCCTTTCACCAAAACTTTATTCAACAAACCGGAGAGATCCCTGTGATCGAAGGAGCATGCATGAAATCATCTGAAAGCATGATATTACACTAATCGAATAATAAAACTACAATATAACCAATGATGAGGCAAGCGAAGGAAGAGAGCACAAGATTTAGATACAAACCATCGATGTCTATATGTAATTATTGGTAGAAAATTTCTCAAAAAATAATTGATAGAAAGATAGACACCACGAGACAAAAAGGACTGGAAGACAAAAATATAGAGATTAGTGTAAAAACATAATTTTGTATGACTAATCATGAATTTTAATGAAAATATTTTTATTATATAAGATCTAATATCATAATAGTACTTTGAACTCAGTGGCTAACAATGTAAAACACATTATTCTATCGAAGTCCAATCATGTTTTCTTGGACTATATTTTGAATGACATTGGCAGATAAATAATTAAAAATATATTAAATATGATAATATATATTAAATCTGACCTATAAAGACGTGTACCATCATGTTAGTTTTAACATTAAATCAAGTAATGGCTAAATGTTTGGTAGGAACTCGCATTCCATTAATTGATGCGCACCGCTAATTGATGCACACAGCGAGATCACCGGCCACGAAACGGGTCACATCATCTCTAACCACGTTTTTTGGTGTGGCTATCAGGTTGCCAAAAATAGGCCACCAACCAAGGCGAGACGTCCCAACGAAGAACATCCTTCCACAAAATACCGGAGGGCCGCGTATAAAGATCCGCCGCGCGCAACGAGCCGCCCACCGCCACCGCCTCACCGCCAGGAGCTCCTCCCGAACCGTCGCCATGGCCGCCGCTGCACCGTTCATGTGAGTAGGCCAAGCCGCGGAGACGGCAGGATCTCCTACTTTAGTCTGGCACTCTGGTCGTTCCCATTCTTGATTAAATTATTCGATGTCCTAATGTCGTGTTTCTTCTTTCTCTAAATTAACATGTGCAGCTCCGCGAAAGAAAATCTCCCCCCTTCCCTGACCTCCACCTCCGAGCCCCCTCCACTCTTTGACGGCACGACCAGGTAGATCCAACCAGACAAGAAATGAAATTGCATTGCAGATATGTCTTGTGGTTTTCCACTTCTGCACAGATCAAGGGGTATATTGTTCTTTTTTGTCTCGTGTAGGTTGTATATCTCATATCAGTCCCCCTCGAAGCGCGCTTGGATTACCAGGAATTACAAGGTAGTACTAGTGTTCTTTTACTGGCGGGCGCAGTTCGTCCTTCCATTAGTAGTGTTGTCGATAAAAAATGGATCTTTTTTTTTGTATATGTTTTCCTGTCCAGGGTTTGCAGGACAAGATCAAGATAGTCGCGATCGATCTGGCAGACAGGCCAGCTTGGTACAAGGAGAAGGTTTACCCAGAGAACAAGGTATGGTTGATCTGCTTTCTTTCTCAGAGTTAATTGCACTGGTAGTCCTTAAACTTGGAAGGTTCGTGCAGTTTAGTACAATTTTCTCAAAAACGCTCGATCGGCCCCTTAAACTTGGTTTGCGGGTGCAAATACGGTCCAATCCAGGCTACGTCGCCGTATTTCGCCTATGTGGCATGCTGATCTGGACACGTCAACGTATTTCGCCTATGTGACATGCTGATCTAGATAAAAAAATTAAAAAAATAGCCACCCTGGCCACCTTCCCCCACCAGCAGCCTTGCTCCTCTCGTCAAATCCCCGCGCCCCACCGTCCTTTCCTGCGGTCGCCGCCGCCACCTTCTCGCATAGGCCGTTCCTCCCCCGTGCCGTTCCTCCCCATCGCCGCCCTCCCCCCTCTCCGCCGGTCTTCTCTGCCACCGCCCTCCACGCGACATCCTCCCTGAGCAGACGCGGGTTGAGGACAGCAACCGCCGCTGCTGCCCTGCACCACCGCCCGCCGCCGAGCTCCGCCCCCCGCTCGACTTCCCACCGCCCATATCTGCCCGCACCGGTCGCCCCCAAGCGCCGCCCGAGCCACGAAGCTCCGCCCAAGCCGGTCGCTGCCAAGCCCCGCGAAGATCCGCCCCACGCCGGTCGCCGCCAAACGCCGCCCGAGCTGGTCGCCGCCAAGCCCCTGCTCCAAGCCGGTCCCCGAGCTGCCTCCGCCGATCGTGGGGAAGCCGAGCTTGGCGCGCCGGTCTTGGGGACGACTCCGGCGATGGCGTTGTTGGCGGAGAGGCTGAGCTCGGGCTCGGATCTGGGTTGCGTGGCAAGCCCGGCGCCCAGGAATCGGTGAAGAAGGCGGGCGGTGCGCTGCGGCTTAAGTGCGGCGGCCGGCAAGAGGTGGCGATGGGGGCGAGAGCTCGTGGCGACGACTCAAGGGAGATGGCGCGGCACGGCAGGATGCGAAGCGGAGCTTCGGGGCTCGTGGTTGACCGGCGAGGGCGGGGATGGCCAGCAGGGGAGGAGCGGCGCGGCCATGGTACTGCGAGGAGTCCAGCTGCCGGTGGCGAGCTACGCCGGAGGTGGCGGCGAGCCCTAAGGGAGCTCGGGCTCAGGGAGCTGCGGTCGAAGGCGAGACCGGAAGCGGCGTCGTCGGGGGAGGGGCTCCAAGGGCAGCTGGCGGTGGCCGGCTCCGTCGGGCGGTGGGCACCGGTGGTGATGCTTGCGCCATGGAGGCCAGTGGCTGGGAGGGTACAACCGAGCGGAGCAACCAAGGCCGCCGGTGGTGGGGAAGGCCATGCGGGGCGGCACTGGACAGAGGCGGCGGAGGGAGTTCGGAGGGAAGGTGGCCACGGTGGCTATTTTTTAAATTTTTTTATCCAAATCAGCCTGCCATATAGGCGAAATACGTTGACGTGTCCAGATCAGCATGCCACATAGGTGAAATATGGCGACGTGGCCTGGATTGGACCGTATTTGCACCCGCAAACCAAGTTTAAGGGGCCGATCGAGCGTTTTTGAGAAAATTGTACTAAACTGCACGCACCTCCTAAGTTTAAGGACTGCCAGTGCAATTAACTCTTCTTTCTCACCTGCTCAATCTTTTTTTTGCGGGAAAGGACCTGGATTAATTCAAAGGATCAGTAGTACAAGACACCTTAAACTTTAACGAAATTACATCGAGGTCCCTGGACCACCGGACGGCTGCCACCGCGACCAGACCGAGACGAAGGTGCACCGCTGCCGCCGCTCCCCGACCGGAGCCACCCTGGGCTTGACGAAGATGCAGGCAGACGGGAAGTCTTCGATCACATGCCCCGAAGGACCAGCGCCCTGGAGCCGAAGCTGCCGCCGCCGAACCCTTGAATCAAGCTCCAGATCCAGACACTAGAAATCGCCGGCGCACGCGCACGGCGAGAAACCCTACACCGGAGCTCCGTCGAATCCATCCGGACGGAAGAACTCGAGGAGGAGCAGAGCCCGGAAGACCACCCCGGCAACGGGGCGTCGCCATCCTCCAAGCGCCGCCCCAGTGAGGACATACAACTCCACGCGCCTCCTGGCAGCACGACGCACCAGCGGAATGAGGACGAGGCGAGGAGACTTTATTCCAAGCCGACGGCGCCGCCATCGCCTCGCCGCCGCCGATCGGAGAACCACTTGCACAAAAGAAGAAGACAAAGGCCAGCCCCAGCAAGCCCGGGGTCCGGCCCGCCTCGCGAGACCTAATAGGTCACCGGAGGTGAGATGGACCGGCGAACTCGCCGGAGGGAGGAGACGAAAACGGAGTCGCCTTCTTTTCTCCCCTTTTCCTGGAGCAGCGAGAGGCTTCGATAGGAATTGGTGCACTCAGAGTTCCCACCTGCTCAATCTTTGATATTGCTGCAGTCATTATTTTCTCTTCATGCACACTTACCTTTATTTTCCGACAGGTACCTTCACTGGAGCATAACAACCAGGTGATAGGAGAGAGCTTGGATTTGGTCAAGTACATTGACAGCAATTTCGAAGGCCCAGGATTGCTTCCTGATGTAAGACAGATATATGTTCAATCATCATGAGTGTAATACTCGTAAAAGGTCCAGCAATTTCTCAGTGGTGCTAACGATTGTGTTCGTAAATTGGCAGGATTCTGCGAAGAAGCAGTTCGCTGAGGAGTTGCTTGCATACAGCGATGAGTTTAACAAAACAATGCGCTCATCCCTACTCTCCAAGGAAGATATGTCAAATGAAACTGGTAAGGAGCAGACCAATACTTGTGACTTGGTTAAATATTTCTTAAGTCCTAGTGGCTGCAGTTTGTACTCATATGGTAATTTTCTCGTGCATTGTCTTTCACTAGTTGCTCCTCTGGATAAAATAGAAGCTGCCCTGGGGAAGTTCAGCGATGGCCCGTTCTTCCTTGGCCAGTTCAGTTTGGTATGTCACTCTATTCTGGGAATCCTTCTCCCAGGACTGTGGTTTAAATTTCCCTTTAAAAAAGAATTCTCGAAAGAATTGTGGTTGACATGTGGTTTGTTGTGATGATTAATTTCTTTCCAGGTGGACATTGCATATGTGCCATTTATCGAATGGCTTCAGTTATTCTTTTCTGACATCAAGAATTATGATATCACCAAGGGCAGAACCAACCTTCAGAAATTCATTGAGGTAATTCAGAATTATGCTGGATGAGATTACGCCGTATTTTAATATTATTCAAGTTGTTTGGAAGATCTGTTCTGCCAAGGTTGTATAGTCTAATGCAATCAATTTCTTGGCAATTCTTTGCTGTGCAGGAAGTGAACAAGATCGATGCATATACACAAACGAAACTGGACCCACAATTTTTGCTTGATCAGACAAAGAAGAGGCTTGGGGTAAGATATTCCCTAAATTTTCAGCCTTGCTTCATTTTATCCGTCAATTTCAAATCATTTTCGTTTACACATTGCAACTTCCAGATTGCCTGAAGATGTGACCAAGGAGGAACAACACACCAGGGAACTACTGCAGCGTAGCAGATGAAGACTCGGTCACTCAGGAGTGTGCTTGCTTGTTATATGCTATATTTTGACTAAAATATGCATGATGCTATAAAGGTCCTTCCTTTTGAGAATAAACTGGTTGTCTTGTGATTATGGTTCGACAGTGTACCACTGTTACTGTACCTTTTTCCTTGTTACATGAAGTCATGAAGGAGGATTGTTATATATTTTGTTGAATGCCTATGAGTTCAATGAATCAATGCTCCTCTCTTATCAATAGTGAAATTTTCCGGGTGTGATTTTCGTAGTCAAGCACTGATGATAATCAGAAGTTCAAGAATGCGTCCGGTGCGCTTTGCAGCGCCGTTGAGAGAGAGAGAGAGAGAAGAGAAGAAACTCTGTCGAAACACAATGACAAGGTCGCTGCCTAATCAGCCTATACATTTACAATTTTTTGTTGTTGTATGCCTATAGAAGAGGATGTCCACGGCTCATGCATTTACAATTTCCAGGAGAATTGAAAAACATATGACCCAAGAAGATTTTACATTAATGAAACATAGAGAAGGACAACCTGTAGATCTCTACCCCAATCAACGGGGTCGCTGACAACAAACACTCCTTTAACCTTCTCCGCATAAACATCATATGATGGGCGCACTTCCTTCTCCGCATAAACATCATATGATGGGTGCACTTTCTCAGACAGAGGTGTTTTACAGTTTGTTTGCTCCAATTTCCATTTCTTGAAAGGAGCTAGGGGGTCAATGCTCTAAAATATGATGAATAGTCATCTATAGATAGAACTTTTCTGCACACAACAGACAATTCATGAGAAATACACGAAACATATTGCACCAATGGTCGTAATAGCAGCATCAAGGATTACCTAAACCCATAATCAGCCATCACTGCTGCAGGCTCTCCTTTTCCAACAGCTACAATTAGATCATCTTCAAAACTGCAGTAACAGGAAAAGGTGGTGTGTTCCATTCAGGTGCTGACATGTCCATGAAGAAATTAAAATTTACTGGCTGAAAATCACAAAGATTATCTACAGGACAGAACTTAAAAAGACTACTTATGTACTTCAATGGTATACCGCTTCACCAGCTCTCTGTAAGGAGAATGGCCATGCACAACCTGCATCATCACCATATTCAAAAACTAACTATTCAATAGAGTGTTGAGATGACAGTGTATTCCCAACGGTGTACATTTTAAATGATTCTTTCTGTACCAAGATTGCCTCTTAATTATTCAGATAACCTCTTAATTATCAGGTAGTTCACCATTATTCACTCTAATCGGAACACACAAGTCTGGCAAATTCAATAGCAATTTGGCGTTCCAACTCTTGCAAGGCCCTCAATCCATGTGAGCTAAGCTAACCCCATAGTACAATACAATAATATATATTGAACAATGTCAAGCATTGAATGCAACCAATTTATTTGCAGTACAGTAAGAAATTAAGCTGAAAACAACAGTTAAGCCAAGTAGTCAACATCTAGCTCATGTTAAGAGAAACAAGCTGATACTGGTCTAAATAATAGTGGAAGCAATCCATCACTCCATATGGGAATTCACATGGGATCATCAGAGAAAACTGGATGTGCTATGGACATAGTAAACTACTCACCGTTGGTTAAGAACAGAAATGGAATCTTCGGGGTACCTGAAAAAGAGGCAAAGAATGATGATTTATAAGCTATAACCATCAGATGCTAGGTGTCTAATTTACCAAAATTGCCAGCATGGATTTCTCTTATGATTTTGAGTGTACCATTTGTTTCAAAAACAACACATCGATGCGGCCTAAGAGTTCAACAATCTGTTACATCACAAAAAGACGATGATGTCTAGTTAAGTTTCCCAGCTTCAAATTGACATAATCCGCATGAACAACAGGCCAAATATAAGCCTAATGCCTATGCCGACGAAATGCTGCAAAGGCATGAACGTAGCAAGCATGACCTAGCATCCATCACCACTCCGCCGGCACGACGAAGCACTCCCTGTCTAATGCCTATGAGCTAATTCAACGAAATGCGTTAGAGTCCGAGAAGCATGGGACTACCGTCGTCAGAGTAGAGGCGTCGGATGGCCTGCGGCGAGCAACCAATAGGGCTGCCGCCGCGCAGTATGACCCCGTCGATGTCGAAGGCGATGCCGAAGGAAGGCCTCGCCGGCGCCGAGGCGGAGTCGGACAGCCGGCGGCGCCGCGTGCCCTGGAGCTCCGCCCGCGACCGCGCCGCCGCGCGAGCCAGCGCAGAGCGGAAGCCCCTCATTGCGAGATAGTTCCACGGTCTCTGACGTGCGGGCCACACACACCTTGAGTGTGCGCCGTGCCGCGGAACAACACTAGCCGCACCGTGTACCGCGCCCTCTTCTCTTCTTCCGCTTCCGATGCCAGATCGCCCCTCGCCATTGCCCAAAATTGTGAGACTGTTATTTCGGTTCTGGACAAATTGGAGGAATCCCGTTCCCTGTCTCCCTAGAACTAAATCTCCGGATTTTAGTGAAGCTTTCGCTACACCTGCACAATGCTCTCCGGCCTGCTTACTGGCGTCAGCGTGCTCAGATTCGTGACTGCGTTCTTGGCGATGAAATCTCCTCCTATTTCCATATGTGCGCTACCATTTGTCTTCGCAAAAATCAGATTAAAATGCTCGAGGTCCAGGGCTTCCAAGTCTTCTCTCAATCTGCCAAGCAAGTTCTCCTCCACGACTTTTTTAAATCGCTTATTGGAACACTGGCTTGTGCTCTTTCAATTTTGATCTTCGTCCCTTGCTCTCGAGTTCGGCCATCTCCCACTCCCGTGCCCAAAGCCTTATTACCCCTTTTACCTTGAATGAGATCAAGCAGGCCCTCCTTTCCATGAACGATAGCGCAAGCCCTGGGCCAGATGGGTTCGGCCTAGGTTTCTACAAATCGCATTTGGACTTAGTCAAGCATGACCTTCTAAACCCCATATCTAATCTCTTTTCCTCGTCGGCTGATCTTCGACGTATCAATAAAGCTTACGAAAATCATTTTAGGTGGTCAACTGCGACAACGATTGATTCCAACCGCGAAATTCAGCTGCGCTGACTGCTTGGGAAGGCAGCTTTCCAACCTTCATGCAAGAGTTCTTTTACAGTACCCTGAAATAAATATGGTCCGTCTATTTACTCTAATCTAATGGTTAATCTTCTTTGGTACTCCAATCTAGATTCAAGGAGTACTACTTTAAATCAAACAAATTAAGTAAGGGAGTACCTTGATTTAGAGGGTAGAATTGGAATGAAATAAAAAAAATTGACTTATATAGCAATCGATAACCCAAATCCTCTCAAAACCTAATTTCATTTCGGCTTCTCCCATCCGGCCGCACACCGCACGGCGGGGGACGGCGAACCGCGCGGTGGGAGGCGGCGTGCTCGCGCACGGCTCTTCGTCGGCCGCGGGCCTCTATCTGGCCGCCTCCGCCAGGCCGCCACCGGCTCGGCCCCGTCCGCGCCGCCGCGGGGACGGCTCGTCCGCCACGCCGCCGCGGGCTCGGCCGCCTCGGGCTCGGCCGCCTCCGCCACGGCGCCACCGGCTCGGCCCCGTCCGCGCCGCCGCGGGCACCGCTCGTCCGCCACGCCGCCGGGCTCGGCCGCCTCCGCCACGGCGCCACCGGCTCGGCCCCGTCCGCGCCGCCGCGGGCACGGCTCGTCCGCCACGCCGCCGGGCTCGGCCGCCTGCGCCACGCCGCCACCGGCTCGGCCCCGTCCGCACCGCCGCGGGCACGGCTCGTCCGCCACGCCGCCGCGGGCTCGGCCGCCTCCGCCACGCCGCCACCGGGTCAGCCCCGTCCGCGCCACCGCGGGCTCCGCCTCAGGCGCGCGCCTCCGCCGCGCCACCACGGGCTCGGCCGGCCCCGCGCCGCTCCGCCTCTGTCGCGCTGCCACGGGCTCGGCCGGCTCCGCCTCGCTGCTTGGTGGAAAGAAGGTTCGAGGAGTGTTTGATTGCTTGGACGACGAAAGAAATGGCGACGACACGCATGGATGAGGACAAGCAAAGGTGTGCCAATTTCTCAGGGATTTCGATTCCAACTTGGACTCTCTCTCTCCCTCTCTCTCTCAATCTTTTGTACGTCCTGATATTTAGTTAGGAATTTAACTAGGAAAGATGTTTTGAGACGAGAAAACAAATAGACAACTATACTACTAACAGGGACGGGTATATTTCTAAAGGAGTATGGACTACAGAGTATCTTCAACTGCGATGCATTTAACAATTTGAACCATGGTTGCGGAGGAACAATGTGAATGATACATATGAGCCCTCTGCAACAAGGAAAACTTAACTGGAGTGTGAAAACTTAGCTCATTACTATTGTTGTTGATTGTGGCGTACAGATATCCTAGCACTTCTTTAAGGAGTGCAAGCCTGGAATTAATCCCAATTTGTTGTATCTTATTTCAGGCTCTAGATTTGAAGCCCAACTATGTCCGTGCATGGGCTAATATGTGAATTAGCTATGCTAACCAGGTAATTCTTTTCTAGCACAACCATCGCTTGATTATGTTATTGGCCTTGTAATTGCACTTTTCACAGATACCTTGTGATGCGAAATAAGAAACCATGTAGTAATGTTATTTATCAGAGTTCCTGAACTTTACTCCACTAGTCCACTAACATGCTTGCCATCATTATACAAATTTTGCTTGCATGGGGGATCACATATAAGCTGCTGATTTTTATTGAAGAGTTAATTATTGTACCTTAGGCGTAGCTCGTGCCGCAGTATATGCTGTTGATGCTGTTTTACGGAGTGCGGGAGTGTAGGGCTCATGAAATTGCTCCTCCTTTGTTCCAGGTGTGCTCTCCATGGAAGGTGGAGCCTGAAAAGCAGGAAAAAAAATGAAACAGTGCTAATGATTGAGAAGTTTTTCATGTTATAATAATTAAGGTACAAACCTTAGTGTTCATTGCTGCAGGTGCTAACGATCTGTATTTCGTTGATTTCGCACTTGGTTGAGGATGGTAGCCGGGCTCCATGGATGTGGATACACCAGGAAACAAAAAAGGCAAGTAGTTGATTGTGGACAGATGTGATGTCCAATTATATATATGTATAGATATATGTATATGCACATATATATGTACACTTGATTGCTGTAAGTCCATTGTTAATTCTAATTCCTAATTGGATACGTTGGCCGTTTGAAAATTAACAGCTAGCAATTGGATACGTTGGCCGTTCAAAAATTATCAGCTAGCAATCCATTGTTAATACTAATTCGTGATTAGTATGGTTTCTTATTCGTAAAACTCCCGTCCATTGTTAATACTAATTCGTGATTAGTATGGTTTCTTATTCGTAAAACTCCCGGACGGAGGTAGTACACAGCAAGCAATCTATTAAACTCAAAAATAATCAAAAAGTGGGGTTTGAACCCACAACCTGAAGGTTCACAGTGTTGGCCATGTACCAACTGAGCTAACTTAGGTTTGTGAGTACTCTGCCATCCAGAAAGACATAACGTATGTCATGTTGGTAGGAAGTAAAGGCCAGAGATAATCACGTTTGATGGCATGATTTCCTTTTCGCAAATTGTGAAAGTTGTAATAGCACGGATAAGGTACCGGTCGTCCTGTGCTAACAAATCTCCCGCCACCATCTATTGTCACTGCTCGGTCTCATATCGAACAAACTAACAAATCTAATAATTCTATAGCAGTCGTCTGGTCACGTCATGTACCCTCATCCAGTCCCACTACCATCAACCTTAGAGAAATCCCACTGCCATCTATTGGAGTCGATCCGTGCACATGCCATCTGTCTATAGCAGTCGTCTGGTCACGCCATGTACCCTCGTTATCTCGTCACACTCGCATCCATCCGCTTGGTATGGTTAGACTATTATCTACAGGAGTTGTCCGATCTCACTAACACGAACCATAGGCGTCCTGTTCGGTCCCAATGCCATCTGCTAGCAAGATCGAATGAACTAACAAACTGCATAGATATTGCGTCATTTCATCTTCTAGCTATCCATTAATTATAATAAAAATCTATCCATCCGCTTGGTATGGTTAGACTATTATCTACAAGAGTTGTCCGATCTCACTAACACGAACCATAGGCGTCCTGTTCAATACCATCTATCTTCTGAGTATGTTCTCACATCCATGAACCTTAGCCGTCAGGTTCCACTATCATGTACCGGAGCCATTCAGTCCCACTGCCATCTGCTGCCAAGATCGGATGAACTAACAAACCGCATAGATATTTCGTAATTTCATCTTGTAGCTATCCGTTAATAAAAAAAAATATTTGTGTAACCATTGGGTATATTTCTATTTACAAGTAAACTGTTAGCATTCCATCAATTTAAATAAACAAAAAAGTCATGGGCCGTGGGGGTTTGAACCCACGACCTGAAGGTTAACAGCCGTGGTAATTTACCAACTAAGCTAGAGAGGATTCATGTTTAGAATACCAGGTATAGTGGTTAAGTAGTTAGCCATAAAATAATGAAAAAACGCACACCCTTGAGTTTGAACCCACGACCACAAGGATAACAAACTTGCTACCAACTGAGCTACACAAGTCTCCTGTATAGTTTGCCAGGCACAATCTTGAACTAGCTAAATCGATAGAGGTGCATCTCAGAGTACAGAGCAACACGAGCATGGAAACAAAGATTAACTAGTTCTCAATCTTCATCAACACAAGATTTTGTCGTTTAAAACATTATGATTCTGGTGTCCAAAAAGGTGATGATTAACTAACAACAGCAATATGACAAAGCTGTTCCTCCTTTGGCCTTCTCAAATTTCCTCCTTAAAGCCCTTGCTGTTCCTCCTTTGGACATCAATAGAAGAAGTTGTCAGGAGTTGGGAACAAAGTACCCCTGATGCACTCCTTATCATCCAATCTGACACTAAATCCTTTTTTTTCTGCATAGCTGTTGTAGTGCTTGAAACCCTCTTCCTCGCTTTCAAACATTTGACTCACCATCATGTGATATTCTTCAATCTCCTCCAAGCTGGCGCTGTAACCTTCCATATCTCAGATGAACTATCACAAAAAAAATTAGTGAACTATCACAAATAAAGACTACAAGTTAAAGAAATTAATAATTGTAGCCATCAAAGCAGAAACTTGAATGTTGCATTCAGCGGCCGGTAAAGAAGATCTCATGCCATGGTTTCAAGTGACAATACTTTGCAAGTGTTCTTACTGGTTTAAGAATGTCATCATCTACCATGACAAAACCAGTGTATGTGTATTCCAAAATTTTCTTCAAGGCGCGACTATCTACACGATCAGACATTTGAACACGATACATTGATTTGCCCCATTCATCTGTAATTTTTCCATTACTGCCAAGAAGAGATTTTGCAGATGGCAACGGCTTAGGACACCTTGCTGATATGATGGCTGTATGAGCATTTAAAGATTCACCATCCGAAAGCAACAGTTCTAGATCAACTAGCTCATTATCATCTAATGCACTTCTAATCTTTCCTCCCAATTTGCTTGGAGAACCACAGAAGCCAAACAAACTCAGTATATGTGCAATATAGAGCTTGGGTCCTGACCTCAAGTTTTGACGGCGGAGACGTGCGCGGGGCCGGAGGTGCACGGGGCCGGAGTCGTGGGTGCACGGGGCCGGCGGAGGCGTGGGCAGCCGGACGCGCTCGCGGGGCGGAGGCGCTAGCGGCGGGCCGGCCGCGTGCGCCGGCGAGGAGAGGTGGCGGGGCGGGGCGGCAAGCTGGCGGCGAGTGCGGGGAGGGCGAGCCCAGGCGGAGGGGCGGGCCGGCCAGAGTTCGGGCCACGCCCGTGCGGGCGGAGACGCGGGCAGGCAGCCGGAGGCGGGAAGGCGGCCGGAGACGAGCGTGGCGGCGCGGAGGCACCCGCACGCGGGCGGAGGCCAGGCCAGGCGAAGCCGCGGGGTGGACGGAGGCTGGGCGACGCGCGCGCGCGGCCGGAGGTGCGGGCGCGCCCAGGCGGCGTGCTGGAGCGGCGTGCTGGAGTTGCGGTCAGACGCGGCCGCGGCCGCCGGAGGCGAGGGCGAGCCCAGGCGGAGGCGCCGGCCGGGCAGAGTCCGGGCCACACCCGTGCGGGCGGAGACGCGGGCAGGCGGCAGGAGGCGGGAAGGCGGCCGGAGGCGAGCGCGGCGGCGCGGACGCACCCGCACGCGGGGCGGAGACCAGGCGAGGCGGAGGCGCGGGGTGGACGGAGGCCGGGCGACGCGCGCGCGGGCGGACGTGCTGGCGCGGCCAGGCGGCGTGTTGGAGCGGCGCGTGCGCGAAATCAGGAGCAGGCGGCGGCGTGAGTTGGATCCATATTAGCCCTACATTAGCAGGAGAAAATGTCTAAATTAACCCACTAAATGAAGGGCTAGATTTAATCGGTACTCCTACACCTGTTTAGGGAGTACCAAGGTACCGTAAAAAACTCTCATGCAAAGGCCACTCAGAACGCATGGAAAGATGTTAGAATTTGACCGCACGCTCGTTTTGGCAGTGGTTAACCACTAATTACCGCCGCCCTAAAGCTTATATGGTCCTTCTTCCGAAGAAACAAGGGGTTACTCATCCGGATCAGTTCCATCCGGTATCCCTTCAAAACTGTTTTCTCAAGATCGGATCCAAATGCGTCACTAATAGATTACAGCCGGTCATCCCTTCTCTGGTGCACCATGATCAGACCGGTTTCATTAGGGGACGTTGTATCTCGGAGAATTTTATTTATGCTGTGGATATTGTTCAATCCTATCACAAGCGCAAAGCCCCCTCTATTGTTCTTAAACTTGACTTCCGGAAAGCCTTTGACTCTATATGTTGGGACTCGCTTCATCACATCCTGACCGCTAAGGGTTTTCTCTTTTTATTATTGTGGCTGACAAGGTTCTTTAGCAGTTACTTCTTTGCGGGTCCTCGACCGGTCTTATCACTCACCCTCTAGACGATTCCCTAGTATGCCGATGATACTGTTATAATTTTATGCGCGGATGAAGATCATGATAGGAATCTGTCTTATCACTCACTCTCTAGACGATTCCCTCTCTTGCCCATTCCCCAGTATGCCGATGGTACTCTTATAATTTTACGTGTGGATGAAGATCATGATAGGAATCTCAAATCTCTCCTTCTTGACTTTTCCACTAGCTTTCTCATAAACTTTGATAAAAGTACTTTTTCCCCATTCATGTGGACGGTCTTGTGGCCACTCATCTCGCGAACATTCTTGGGTGCTCTGTTTCCTCCTTTTGCCGACCTTATTTAGGCCCCCTTAGGAATAGCTTGAGCTTGTGCATAAGTCGGCTGTCTAGATAAGCTGTTTATAAGCTCCAGTGAAAATATGCTCTACCTGTTAGGAACAGCTTATAGATTTGAGCTTATTGTATATGGTGGAGGATGCAAAGTCTAAAATACCCCTGAAATTGTTTGTTTGCTGTTTAATAGATGAAATCACTGATTTGGGGAGTTTATTTGCACAAGTAGCTAGAAAAATTAATAGGTTGCAAGTTCTACAAGTTCTCTTTCCAAAAAAAAACAATAGCCTTCATTTGTCAAAAAAATGTCTATCCATGTAAAATAAAATAATCGCTGCATACATACACCAATACATGTATGTCTATGCCATGTAAAATAAAATATTCACTGCATAAATACACCAATGCATGTATGTCTATTCGTTGCATACATACACCAATACATGTAAATAGAATGCACAATTGACTGATTTCCATTAGCGTATAGTATGTCCTCATAACTTTGTAAGAGTTATGTATTTATGCATGAGAACTGGCTTGGAAGCATAACCTGAAAATTGAAAATTATAATATCTGCATGACAAATGAGTACCAAAGATTTCCTGTTGCAACAATCGTAATGGGTATAAGATACTGCATCTGTATTGCAATTGTTGGAGCTTTGTTTATGTGCTGGTTGCGTGTCTGGTTATTGTGAATTCTCTCTCTATCTTTTTCAGCCTTTGATGGTGAGAGTCTCTTGTGTAGCTTCTGAACCTTAGCACAAACTAGGATCTGTGAATAGAACATAATAATTTCATATATTCAGACAATGTTTAAGAAGTTTCACCTAGACAATATAAGGGGGTTTTGCTGTCTACTTTCTCCAAGTAACCCAATTATATGAATGAATAAGCAGGAAGGAATTTAATTGCCTATGTAGAATTCTATGCCCAATTCTGGATAGGAATTTTATACCCAAACACATATGCATATAACTGAAAATTACTCCCAATTCAGTACACATCTTCATCTATCTTTCTCTGCTAGAAATCAATAAAAAAAATTACCATACATTGACCTAGGATCTCTTGACAAGTGCAAAGAAATGTACAATGGTTAAACTAAAATGCATTAGCACAAATTACAGCTTTATGTCTGAATTTCATAACTGCTAGATAGAGAAGGAGGTCTGGGGGCGGGGACTGACCTCTCGGTCGATGGCGGCATGGACGCGGGTGGGAGGGCGACGGGTCGGGGCTGGACCGGGGAGGATGCGGCTCGAGGCTGGACCGGCAGCGGGAGGCGCAGCTCGACCGGTTGCTTGGCGGTTCGAAACGTGGGGAGGCGCAGCGGGAGGACGCAGCTCGGGGTTGCAATGGTGACGGGAGGCGGAGCTCAGGGGAGGCCGGCGGGAGGCGGAGCAGGACCGAGAGAGGCCAGTGTGGGCCTTGGCATCGGCAGCCGCATGGGGTGGGGTGGGGAGGGCGGCGGGCACGGGGAGAGCCGCGGGCTCGTGGTAGGCAGCGACAGGGGAGGGCCGCACGGGGGAGGCGGCGCAGGGGAGGGCGACGCAGGAGAGGGCGGCGGTGGGGAGGGCAGCGCGGGGAGATTGACACGGGGAGGGTAGGAGGGGGAGCTCGGGGGAGCCAGGGAGGACGCGCGGGGACCTTGGCGGCTCGGGGACGCTGGTAGCCGTGGGGGACGATGCCAGATCTGGATGGCAAGACGTGGCAGTGGGGCGAAGGTGGATGGACAGCTGGAGGCGGGAGGCAGGTCGGAGGAGTGACGGGAGGGAGAAGGTGGAGGCCCGACGGGACGGAGATGGAGGGGCTGGGCGGAGGTGGAGGGGCGGCGCAGAGGTGGAGCCGTGGAGGGGCTGCGCGGGGGGTGGAAGGGATTTTTGGTATTTCTGTGGAGTGGCAGTTTTTCTGTGATTTTTGTGAACACCAAGGGTAGTGTTGGGTGGAGGTAAGTGAGAGGGGTGGAGAAACTCGGGAAGTCTCACATTTGAGGCTTCCTGCTAGCAACATAAAATTAGAGTAGCTTAAAAATTAAGCCTCAACTAAAAATTGCTTTAGGAATGGCTTATAGCTTAGTTGGACCTATAAGCTGGTCCATAAGCCATCCCTAAGGGGCCTTAGGCTTGCCGTTGTCCAAGCATAACTCTGGAACGCCTCTTTCCTCCCTATTATTTCCAAGATTGACAAGTGCTTAGCCGATTGGCGCGGTAAGATGCTATCTCTTGGGGGTAGAGCAATCCTCATCTGCTTGGCCCTTCGGGCTTTGCCGACTTATGCTACGAGTGCTCCTAAGGGCACGATCCAAGAAATTGACAAGCGTTGCCGGGCTTTCTTCTAGGCCTGGTGAAGACAAGGTGCAGGGTGGGCAATGTAAAGTGGCATGGACCGAAGTGTGCGCTCCTCTCCATAAAGGTGGCCTCGGGTTCAAATGCCTGCATACCCACAATATTTGCATCCCCATGAAACTTACAGCCAAGATTCATAAACTGGGTGGCTCCCCTGGGAGTCCTGGTTCTTTTGTTCGGCTGGATCTTGGTCAAGATCTTAGTGACTCTTATCACCTCGATACTGTGTGCTGGCCTCTCCTCCTTCCGCGCTGTCACTCGTGTGTTTATCAGCGACGGTGCGCCTACCTCCTTTTGCCTCGACCTTTGGTTTGGTTCTAAGATCCTGGCCACGCAATTCCCGGCCCTCTTCTCCCATTCCATCCGACCGAACGCCTCGGTTGCCTCTTGTCTTTCTTCTCCCCAACTGAACCTCTGTCTTCGGCCTCGGCTTTCCAACGCGGCCTCCTTTGTACTCCAGGTTTTATGCGCTTCAATGGCTTCGGTTAATTTGAATTTGTACGATCAAGACTCGTATTTGTCGTCTCGACAGTAAGGCTCTAACAATTAAATCAGCATATGTGGCTGCCTTCACCAACCGGCCAGATGACCCTTTTGCCTCGGCCATCTGGAAAAACTACGCTCCTAATCGGTGTCGGATTTTTATTTGGCTTGCTCATCGCCAACGCCTCTACACTAATTTTCGCCGGTTTCGTCAGGGGATTGCGCAATCGGAGGCCTGCCCCTTTTGCTCTCTTCCTGAAACTACGCCTCATATGCTGCTCCACTGGGTTACAGTGCAGCCAATCTGGGAGGCTTTTCGAGCTGTTCTCGACGATGTGGCAAGCTGTTCCTCCTTGCAAGATCCTTTGAGCAATGGCAGCCGGTGCAAAGTTAGCTCCTCAGTGCTCCTTTTTTCCTCTGAAATGTTTGGAAGCGGCGCAACACAAAAGTCTTGAACAATGACGAAGATGCGGCTCTTTCTGTCATGTGCCATTGTGCCGACAACTTGCTTCTTTGGTCACGCCACTGCTCCAATGAAGCGTGCAAAACTTCTGTTGAACTGTTCTTTTTTGTCCATCTGATCTTTTTTGGCTTACCACTCATGTCCAGGATGTAATGGAAGCTGCCGGAGTTTCTCTTGTTTTAATCGGACCAGGTACCGTTGAACAGGTGCGTGCTCTACCGTGAAAATATCTTATTGTTTTGTTCTGTTGTTTGATCTCATACCTGGTGTTCGTGAAATACATAAGCTAATCTGGAGGGTAAGAGTAATATGTACTATGTCTGATGTTGTAGAGCAGCTTTTAGTGAAGTAACCACGATTATGCTATTACCATTGGTGTATACGCTATTCGATTTCAAGGGGATATATATGGGATTTCACTTAATGCATGACTGCATGCTTGTTTGATTCATGAGCTAGTTGTTATGCAGTTATTTATATGGGTCTGTGTCTTTTATTTGTCTTGACCAGTGATCCTGTAGTTCAGTTGAAGTTTGATTTATTCCTGTACGAGGGAAATTAAGGTGGTCCTTGAGATGTACTAATGTAGTACAACTCTCGAAGAAAAGTTACATACTTACATAGGACTCCAGTGGTTGATAATTTAATTAGTCATTTGATTGACTCCATTTCAATTGTAGATAATCTAGTCAGTGATTGATAAAATTATATTGCTTATTTCTTGATACAGGCAAACGCATTTTCTGATCAAACCAAATTCAGAGGAGGTAACCTTGAACCATCTCTGCTCCAGTCCTCATGACCATTATGTCTATAACAATGAAACATGCAAGTATATACATGGATAAAATGCTAAGAAAATATATAATAAAGTGTATACCTTTAATTTATATAGGTCGAAGTAGTAGCGATGATTGAGTGTACTTAAGCATGTTCCACTTAGGTTCTGAAAGTACATAGAACTTTGTTGTGCAATTTTATTTAGCCTTCTGAATCATCCATGTCGCATGGAAACAATCATGGAGCTTTTGACATGAACCATTGTGTACTTTGCTCCTGAAATAGTTCTTTTTCCAAGAATACAACTCCTGAAATAGTTGTATGAATAGCTTACCTGAAGCCGAGATCTTATATGTATCCACTAATGTTGGGTTTAGTCCCATATCAGTTGTAGACAGAGGCGGAACACGACTTATAAGGGCGATGGTAGCCCCTCCTATCAGGCTAATCTTTTAGGGGGAGAGGACCCAAGACCTCTTATAAGCCCGTGTTGCTTTATGGTTGGGCCTGGAGCATAATGGGGACTGAAAATGCTGATTTAGCGGGCTCGAGATTGCGTAACAAGTGGTATCAAAACCCAGGTGCCCGAATACAAATCTCAGAGACCTTACAGTTGCTGATCATGGTTGGTGAGCTAAAACACTAGTATTAGCGGGCTCGGGCATGACTAATGTGTGAGGGGAGATTTGTTAGGTTTAATCTCACATCAGTTGTGGAAAGAGGCGGAACATGACTTATAAGGGTGAGGGTAGCCCTTCCTATCAGGCTAGTCTTTTAGGGGGAGAGGGCTCAAGACCTCTTATAAGCCCGTGTTGCTCTGTGATTGGGTCTGGAGCGCAATGGGAACTGAATCTCTGGTTTAGCGGACCCGGGATTGTGTAACAAGTGGTATCAAAGCCCAGGTACCCGGATACAAATCTCGGAGACCTCACGGTTGCCGGTCATGGTTAGCAAGCTGGAACGCTGGTGTTAGGGGGCTTGAGTATGACCGGTGTGTGAGGGGAGATTTGTTGGGTTTAGTCTCACATTGGTTGTGGACAGATGCGAAACACGACTTATAAGGGTGATGGTAACCCTCGTATCAGGCTAGTATTTTAGGGGGAGAGGACTCAAGACCTCTTATAAGCCCGTGTTGCTCTGTGATTGGGTCTGGAGCGCAATGGGAGCTGGAACTCTGGTTTAGCGGGCTCGGGATTGTGCAACAAGTGGTATCAGAGCCCAGGCACCTGGATACAAATCTCGGAGACCTCACAGTTGCCGGTCATAGTTAGCGAGCTGGAACGCTAGTGTTAGGGGGCTCGAGTATGACCGATGTGTGAGGGGAGATTTGTTGGGTTTAGTCTCACATTGGTTGTGGACAGATGCGAAACATGATTTATAAGGGTATGGTAACCCCTCCTATCAGGCTAGTCTTTTAGGGGGAGAGAACTCAAGACCTCTTATAAGCCCATGTTACTCTATGGTTGGGCCTGTAGCGTAATGAGGGGTGGAAACGCTGGTTTAGTGGGCCCGAGATTGCGTAACAATTAACTATGAAGTAAGACCAGGTTATAGATTTTTTTTGAGAAGGGAACTAGATATTGATGTAACATTTTGGTTTTAAATAATTTCTAGATCCTTTTTCATCTTATCTTTTTGAAAACGTAAATTGTCTGGATCAAAGGTATTCGAGTCTGTAAATCTGTAATGATGTGGATTGTGATGAACATTTTTGTGGCAGCACTGCAACTATTCTACTTCGTATGACAAATCTGACACTATACATTGCAGAAGTATATGCAGATCCAGATTACTCATCGTATAAGGCTCTTGAATTTGCCAATGGCTTGTTCTCAACATTTACTCCATCGGTAACTCCCATTGGACAAATTTCCCGTTGTATAGTTTCTTCTCCTTAACAAATACATAACGTCCATCATGTCGCAGGCGGGTCTGAAGATTATACAGTTGTATAGGGAAGGATACAGGCAGGACTGGGAACTGTCGTTTGAAAAGAACACCAGGACAAAAGGTGGATGGTATGTGTCCTAGCTTTGGCTGTTGGAGTTCGTGTAGTTCTCTTCTGGGTCGTTCGCTTGAGGAATAATTTGTTTCTCCTTTTTAGGTATCAAGGGGGGTTGCTTGTTGCAGGGCCAGGCATCAGCAACATCTCCTACATCCACAAGGTGAATAAGCAAGCCTAGTGTCCATCAATCCTCATAATACCAATTTATATTCGATCATCTGCTGGATAGTGAACTTTATTTTGTGCTATCCCTCAACAGGACAAAGAAGCCGGAGATGACCCTGACATGGAGGATGTTTTGAGAGCCTGCTGTTCCTAAATCTTTAGTATTCCTTTGATCTCAAAATAAAAGTAAAAAAGACGTGTAGTATTCCACTCAGTGTTCTCTTGTAGTAGTGAAGTGCATAAATGACCAGTCAGGTTTTAGACTCGTAGTAAACCCCAACTCCCAAGCTCCAGCAACACTTGTGCAATGTGCATGTACAAATTTTTGTTCGGTGAAAGGCTGAAAGGAAAGCTATGTACATATCTCGTTATCTACTTCACGACTGCACGAATGTATAACAGTTTACCTGGCGTATACTCGTTCTGCTTCCCTTGCATTAGTGGTTCAAACAGAAAACGTAAGGGTGTGTTTGGATCCTTTCTCTGGTCATGCCTAGCTAGGCAAGGAATTCGTGCTCGGTCGAGTTATAGCCTGCGGGAGCAGGACTCTTTGTTTGGTTTCATAAAGGTAGCTACTAGTAACCGTGAAAGATGAGAACATACTGAGTCAGTTGCTTTATTTCCTAGTGTTCCACTTATCTTCTTCCGTTTCTTGCCGATGGGGAGCCGAATTGGTTCTCCTGATGGGGCAAGGATTCTCTAGCTCGTACAGGCTAGTTTGCTTGGCATAGCTAGATAGTTTCTTCCTACTAAACGCCTGTCCTTTCTCGGCAAGGCTAGAGCTAGATTTGCTTGTGAATCATCAGCAAAAGATAATGCAACGGCAGGAGGATCGTTCCTGTCGTCCCCGTTCTACAGGCGTCTCCGTGGATAGGCGTATTCCCGCGTGGTTGAAATGCGAGGGCCTCCTCAACCCATAAATCCAGCTGGGCCACCTATCGCCCAACGGCCCGTAAGTCCTCCCTCCATTCTCCTCCACAACCAACCACCGCAGCCGCACTCGAGCTCGTATCCCGCCGCCGTCTCCGCCGTAGCGTCATCTCCTCGCGTTTCCGCCCACCCCAATCACTCGACATGTCGGAGAGAAAGCGCCGCGCCGGGGCAGGCTCGGCCTCGGCCTCGGCGGGCTCCGCATCGAAGAGGCCGCGCGCCTCCTCCGCGGCCGCGTCCTATGCCGAGTCCCTCCGCTCGCAGCTCCGTCCCGACGCCTCCATCCTCGCATCCCTCCGCTCCCTCGCCTCCGCCTCCTCCAAATCCAAGCCCGCGAGCACGCCTTCCTCCGCCGCGACGAAGGCCCTCGCCGAGGACGATCCGGACTCTGCCTCCTCCTCCTTCATCGTGGTGGCGGACCAGGACTGCGCCTCCGTTACCTCCCGCATCAACCGCCTCGTCCTCTTCGCCGCACGCAGCATCCTGGCGGGACGCGGCTTCTCCTTCTCCGTCCCGTCGCGCGCCGCCTCCAACCAGGTCTACCTCCCGGACCTCGACCGCATCGTGCTCCTCCGCCGCGAGTCTGCCAGGCCCTTCGCCAGCGTCGCCACCGCGCGCAAGGCCACCGTCACCGCGCGCGTCCTCTCCCTCGTCCACGCCGTTCTCCGCAGGGGGATCCACGTCACCAAGAGGGATCTCTTCTACACCGACGTGAAGCTCTTCGGCGACCAGTCCCAGTCCGACGCCGTCCTCGATGACGTGTCCTGCATGCTCGGATGCACCCGCTCATCTCTCCACGTCGTCGCCTCCGAGAAGGGCGTCGTCGTCGGCCGCCTCATCTTCGCCGACGACGGCGACCGGATCGACTGCACGCGCATGGGCGTCGGTGGGAAGGCCATCCCGCCCAACATCGACAGGGTCTCTGGCATCGAGAGCGACGCGCTGTTCATCTTGCTAGTAGAGAAGGACGCCGCCTTCATGCGCCTCGCCGAGGATCGGTTCTACAACCGCTTCCCGTGCATCATACTGACAGCGAAGGGGCAGCCGGATGTTGCCACCAGGTTGTTCTTGCGGCGGCTAAAGGTGGAGCTGAAGCTGCCGGTGCTCGCATTGGTGGACTCTGATCCATATGGGCTGAAGATTTTGTCGGTGTATATGTGCGGCTCCAAGAACATGTCGTATGACAGTGCCAATCTGACTACGCCGGATATCAAGTGGCTCGGCGTGCGGCCAAGCGACCTGGACAAGTACCGGGTGCCGGAGCAGTGTCGGCTTCCCATGACGGATCACGATATCAAGGTGGGGAAGGAGATGCTCGAGGAGGACTTTGTGAAGCAGAATGAGAGATGGGTGAAGGAGCTGGAGACGATGTTGCGAACAAGGCAAAAGGCTGAGATTCAGGCTTTGAGCTCGTTTGGGTTCCAGTACCTCACTGAGGTCTATCTACCTCTCAAGCTGCAGCAGGAAGACTGGATTTGAGATCTCTTCTGATGGCAAGTGAATAGGTGATTGTGTTGCTTTATCTTCCTATTGCTGTCTCTTGTTTTCGTTATGCTATGATTCCTCGCAAAAAAAACTGTTCATTATGTCACGGTGCTTTCATTTTTAAACATTGAAAGCCAAACGGTAACGGAGATCTGATCAGTGCTCTGATAAGTGATAACTTTTTTTTTGAGGGCCTGATAAGTGATAAGTTCTTGTTCTTCTTAGTACCTTCTACCCAGTACACAAGTCTTATACAAGTTTAACTGGGAAAAGTGCATGGTGTCTGTGAGAATTAATATTCAGTCTACCTCGGCACTTATACATATCTTCCCATGACTAATCGACTAAGAAAAAGGCCCAGAATGTTCAATCAAGATGTATGAGTTAACCAACATTTCGTACCTGACCTGATATCTAAATTCTTCTAGTGCCCTGTGGCTGGTGGAATAATATCAGGTAAGTTCTGGGTCGAGAGTCGTTACTGTGGAATATTTGTAACAAATGAATTCCACAGTGGAATATTTGTAACAAATGATTTTGTCATCGCGAAGCTGATGAAACACCCCCCTGATGCCATCTTCAAAACTATTTTCTACTTGCAGCAGTGGCGGCTTCTCTGGAAGGAAACGGAGCAACAAAGGGTGGACACAGCGGTTGCCAAGCTTAAACTGCAAATCGGCAAGCTGAAGCATGAAATTAATCGTTTTTTTTAATGTTTAGTTTTTCTTTTTGCTGCCTTGGTTTGGCATTCATTGTCTGATTCTTGGTCGATCGGGAAGCTGATTCTTTTTGGGTTCTGCTGTAAGCTGGGATCCCAGCCAAACCTGTATGTACTCGGTTCCTGAACTGTTGCTTTAATGAAAGCAGGGCCCAAGGTGACCTTTTTGTCTAAAAAGATTTAGTGAGGAAGACCGAACTCGGGTCGAAAAGCTTCAAGCAGTAAATTGACATGCGTGCGGAAAACTCCCTCATCTGTACCATATGTGTGGCCAATCTCCTTGTACCGTTTATGTATTTGAAAATCAGATGCTGTGTTTTTTATTTATTTCTGCTGTAAGAACTAGAATTTGTTGAGAGACATGTATTGACAAGTACCCTACGTTTCAGAAAAAAAAAGGGGGGGCAAGAAAATGCAGTTCATTTCAACATTCATACATCAGTTCGATGTCTGGATCAATGCTTGAGTAGGACAAGCTAGTCTTTACGTGCAACGAAGCACGTTTTAGTGGGATAGAGGAAATTGGTCGGTTTGTTTGACAGGGTACTGCAGCATCTCAACTCTCAACACCTTGAGCGTACTTAAGCTCGGTTATCAGTGTCACTAACGAAGATACTGTAATCCGGTTCCATATCTTGAGCAGACCGCACATCCCAACTGTTAAAAAGTTAAAACTCATGAAAAATGGACAATGCTCATACTTCGACCACTATCAAAGTAGTTGTAGTACAGCCAACATAAGCTCGAGTATTCTTTGTTGCACTCGGGTCAGAATGTATATCGTTTGCTTTGAAAGATTGGTGGTTACAGCAATCATCTAAATACTTCAAAATTTTAACCTGGGATGCTACCCGGTCGAGAGAATTGATAGTTCAATTTACAACATGGAAATTGTGATTTTTCAGATATCTGAATGTACTGAACCAAGGCAGACTACATTGGCCGCCAACGAATCTTTGCTTTTCAAATCTTCCTGTGCCGGGGAGACTCAGGAGCAAGAGCCTGTCGTTGTATGTACATCATCCTATCCCAGGATAATCTTGCAGGTATAAATGGACCAAACAAAAGGCCCTACGCAAATGTCACTGTACATCCCTCACAGCTTTCCTCTTCAGCCAATGATTCAGCGAGTTGATAGTGATTTTTATCATTCCCTGTGGTCTCCTGGCAAAATGTTTAGATGCTTGTTCTAAGTCATTCCTAGGGCGAGGGGAAGCTGTGGGTTTGGATGAAACAGGAGGACGGCTTTCCGGTCCAATAAAAACTTCCAGACCCAGTTCATCTGTCAAAACAGCAACTATTGCATGCTCAACATCGACAGCAGTAGTTTCGACATCAGTGTATGAAGTCTTCTCATGACCAGTGATGATGACCACATCATCCTGGACTGCTCTTCCTACTCACATTAAGAAAAAATAAAGTAGAAAGGGTGTATTGTCAGCTAGAATCATAGCATTATTATACATTTTTATTATAATACACTCATACAGATAAAACAGTAGAGCTGAATATTACCAAGCAGATACTTCTCTTTGATCTTGCGGAGAGTTGAGAGAACGACGATGCGAGCTTCAACCTGTGAAACATATAGTTGAGCACATGACTAGGGATGGATTCTATAATAGATGGTGCAACGGAACTCAAAATATGCCACTGGGAGTGACACGTGACATGTTCTCATGCATGTTGATGCAAGATGACTGACGAGTCTCAGCAGATTGTAAAGTCTGAGGGTTGTAACTTCCTTCTATTAATGCAAAGATACGCAGCTCTTCCATGTATTCTCAAAAATGAAAAACAGCATACCATATATTATAGTCAGATACTCAGAGTCTTGGATTACCTTTGAGAGCCCACGAACATCAACAGTTTGGTTTTTATCAATATCTTTTTGCAAGAATGTTGCCACTTTCTCAAGAAAAAGGTTAAATGATTCTTTCCTCTTATCTTTTAGATCTAAATGGTAAAAATCTCGATTTCCACTGTCACTAGACAAAACTCCTTCACACCATTCTACTATCAATTCCTTGAGATAATAGTCATATGCTTGATACCTGTCATGGGTAAAACAGCAAATTTAACCCCAGAAAGAAAACCTATACAGATATCACTATGTTGTTATAGCATAAGTCTATCAACAAACAGGTTTTCAGTATGTTTCCTACAAAGGAACAATAGAATTACATGCATTCAACACCTAGGAATGGGATTATCAACTGAAGTTTGAGTGGATGATTGCTCCTCTGTTGATATTTGTTGGTATTTATAAATTATAACTATTGTAGCTTGACGGATTTTTCTAGTGTACATTATCTATGTTGAATGTAATGAAAATGCCTATATACTGGAACTTGTATATCAGATAAACCTTTTTATCTCTTTTTCTTATAGAAAGAATAGAGTGGATTTTGTACTTGTATGGGTGGATGCTCCCATTATCTCAACCATGAAATGTGAATTGAGATATGTGCACACTCTCTCACCCTACATTTATTGCAATAGGGTGAGAGAATGTGCATAGATCTTCAAGACACATTTCATGGTTGAGATAGTGGGAGCACCCACCTATAAAAGTACAAATTATTGAATGTAAAATAATAAAGGCAAAATGACTTCTGCTGTTCTCAAAGGAGGGCCAAAGAAACAGTATATAGATGTGGACTTCTGCTGTTCTCAAAGGAGGGCTAAAGAAACAGTATATATATGTTTTTTTTAAGAGTATATAGATGTTATAGTCACATACCCTGCTTTTCTCATTTCCTGATAGATTGCTAAGCATTGCTGGATTTCCTGTAATGATCCATATTTGCTACGTGCTGTCAGGAGAGTTCTGTATGTCACCTGAAAAATGAACTTGAAGCTTAGTAACTCATATGCAACTTTACATCAATGTAATCCTTGAAAATTGCCCATACGAGTCAAAAGTTTAATGTCCTCTAATAAAAGAGACAACCATGCCATACATGCATCAGCAGAATTCAGTACCGTCAACTCAAGCACAGATTATGCTGGATAAGAGCGAATAATTTAGATTACACAAGTACAGAAAGTAAAGCCTAACTAAGTCTTTGTGTGAGCCTTAGATGCTGCCAAATGCTAAGTAACTCGTGGGTCAAATAACAAAATCAATAACACAAACCATCAAAGTTTCTCATTAAAAAAAGAGCAGAGCATCAAAGTTTTGTACCATACACTTAAAAAGAGACTCACCATATTGGGCTTCAGGTGGTGTGCTTTCATTTCTTCAAACAAGTGCAACGCCAACTTCGAATCTTTGCTTTCTACACATGCCTGGAGGAGTAAATCGCCACATAAGCTTACTGCAATTATAAGCTTATAACAAACATGTGCAATGTCCTGAATCTTAATCAAGTGAACTACGTTGTCTGGTGGCCAACCTTAATAGCTACAGTGTATGCAGAGACATTAAGTTTTATTCCAACACGTTGCATTCTTCTGAGTGCCTGTACCAATAAAAAACCTGGATAACATTAGTCCACAGTTAGCAAGTAAGCAACAAATTCAATTTATCCAAATAAAAATGGTACAACACTTGTCAATTGTCATATATGATTACATAGGAACTCTTCCATGGTGCGCCATAATTGTAGGTTAGAAAGCATTGAAATGCAATGCTATAAAATTCATACTACATTGATAGGAAATATCTTCTGCGGCAGTGAAGGAGAGAAAATGCAGTATTATGGACTGCAAAGTAAATTAATGTGCACTGTAGTCGTGATGCAGGAGGGGTTATTTGCCATCTGAACTCCAGAAAAACTGAAGACTGCTAATTAACTGTACTAATAAAATAGATCAAGATATTGAAATTGTCCATTAAATTCATTAGTTTTTGAGTCTACAAGACTACAAGAGGCATGGTCAGCTCTATAGAGTGAAATACTTCAGCATGGCATTTAATGAAGAGATCGTATTTAGTTGCCACAACAGGACATATCAGGGAAAATGTCATAGCAGCATATCGTGTGCAGTGTGCACAGAAAATACCAACTGAAAGCTTTGGGACTAACCTGAATAGCTCCATTCCTGTTTTGAGATGTTCCATAAATATCCATGAGAATGGACCAGCTAATACGGTCAGGGCAAAGGCCATTTCGCCTCATTTCATTCATTACGGATTTCGCACGTTCATCGTTAGTACCACAGGCCATCATCAAAATGTTATAGGTTGTAACTGTGGGCCTAAATGGAACCACCAAGAGAGTACCGCCGTTGTTACTTGGATGCTCTTTACAGAATGTGAAGTTGTCAGGAAGACATCCTTTCTGTTCAGGAGATAGAGATATTTTAAGTCCAGATTCCTTCCAGCTATAGAACAAGCGGAAAGCTCTATCATATTGGTATGACTTGACCAAAGCAGTAAGGATAATGTTGAAGCATGGGGCAGTAGGTTGACAGCCATCCCTTATCATTTCTTCAAGGATCTCTATGGCACGATCAACCAAACCAGAATTTGCATAAGCATTGATTAATGATGACCATGTGACTAGGTTAAGACGAACACCAACTGTTTGCATATCCTCTTTGATGTTGGAAGCCATCTCCCACATTTTTGCATCTGCAAACACCTGGAATTTAAAGAGAACAGAACTATGGAGGCATAAAGAGGCAAAACATATGGAGAAGACAACAACAACAGATGTCCCATACCTTCATCATTGTACTGTATGTAAAAACATCTAACTTTAAAAGACCATCACGTTCCTTTTTCTTCATTTCCTCATAAATTTCTTGTGCTGAGTTGAACTCTCTAGCATTGCAGCATGTCTTCAGAAGTATGTTATATGATGCCAAATCAGGAGTGACACCAAGTTTCTGCAAAAGTGGAGTGAAGTGGCGCATGAGGTTGCTGCACATGAGCTTGCATAAGTTATTCTGTCATAAATGCACACTTTCCACTAGGGTTTTCCGGTTTTGCATGTTTGCCACTGGATTCGAGCTAACTGTGTATGTTTGCCACTCCAAAAGTCTATTTGCCACTCCGACAAGAGTCAACAGGGTTGATCCAGTGCAAATAATCATTTTACCCTTCAAAAGAAAATTCCAAAGAGGAAAAAATTCACAGCATTCAGGCATTTCATCAAGCAGGTGGTGCGGGGCGTGACTATGATGACCTTGGGTGGTACGATCTTGGCGGTACCTGTGAGGCCCTAGCTGCAGTGGTGTGGGGACACAGACCGTGCCTTGATGGCTTGAGGCAAAGCAGACTGAGTTCAGGCCCATAGCACAACCCATGCCATGATGGCTTGAGGCAAAGCAGGCTGAGCTCAGGCCCATAGCACCGACGCGTACCACCGCATCACATGTCAGCCCCACTGCAGCCCCACGCACACACACAGAGTGCCTCGGCCTGTAGTGCAAGCTCAGCAGATACGGATGCCACCACACAGCCACGCTCCACCTCAGTCCTGATTGTCGCCAGCACTCCCTGCAGACCCAGTGTCAAACTATCCCAGGTGTCATGGGCACGGCTGAGAAAGTTGTGCTGGGCTGCAGCAATCCAGCAATGAAGGCACTGACAGCGAAGTAGACGAAGGCAAACAGCTAGTCCAGTTCTAATTTGAAGAGAAAATAAAAGGAAAAGAAAGATAAAGAGGATGAGAAAAAGAACAAGGGGTAGTCGTGAAACTTATGGACAATTGGAGCCAACAGTGGCACAAAAAACCCATTTCCCATCTTCACAATGTCATGAACATGACAGCAAATAGCTAGATTTTGATGGCAAATCGCCAATTGACACCTTTGCAGTGGCAAACATGCAATTATTCCAAAAATAAAAGGCACGACCAAATGCACAATGTACACTCATTCTGATGAGTATAACGCAAAACAAACTAAGTAAGAATGAAGAACAAATAAATACTGGCCAAAAAATGGGCATATAATAGCATGTGAGAAGCTTCAATGGAGAAGTGGAGGTGCAGGAAAAAGGACAAAAGATTTATCATGACGCAATGGAATCAGTTCGCTTGAAGCTAAAATAACCTACCTATGAACAGCAACAATAGGGTAGAAGATGCATTACTTGCATATGCTTGTAGACCGAAAAATTGTAGCTCAAGCTATGGGCATTCGCATTCATAAGGCTGTTGAAGACGTGGGTATTTGGAGTAATCTTCTCGGCAAGCAGCCCCTGCATAAGAGTCATAGATATGGGTGAAGGCTGAGCCTGATTACTTAGAAGTATTGCATCTGTCTACAAAAGGTGAGCACAATGTAGTATTTTATTGGATACATACTTTTAATTAGTAAGATTTTTTTCCTTTTTATAATTTCCACTTCTGTTAGTACTGACAAATAACTGGAAGAACTGAACAGAAAATGAAAGAAAGGAAACACCAATAAGCCTTATGCATAGAACGTGATTTTTTTATGTCCCGACTCTTAAGGAATATGCATAGATTCTTATAAAGAACAACTGATGTTTGCAAGCACACGGACAAGATTCTGAGAGAACAATTTGTTGAGAATTTTACAGGTGTAATAAAAGTTTCTGATTACCATCCTAAATAGTGAGTTATAAAGAGATCGTGCTATTGATTTATGTTTAGGAGTTCCCAAATTGATGAATCACTATAGCACTAATAGTACCTGTGAGTTATGCTAGTCTGGAATGTTTTCACCTAGCTCTTCATGTATTATTTCCACTTTTACTTAGGCAAGTATTAAATGTGAACTCCGATCATGAGGGATATCACATACCTCAAATATAATTCGAGCCTGCACGGAAGAACCACAATGACTACATATATCGATGATACTTCGGCATGCAAACATATTGATACCTCCTAACTGGTCCTTGAGTGCTCCAAAGACTGCTAGAGCATGCTTTAACTCCTTTCTTTTCCCAAAAGCTTCCATAGTATTACAGAGTAAAGTTGGGAATGAGGAAAGATGCGTGCATACCTACACGTCAAAAGGCAATGCATGAGCAGGTATCAACATAGCCAGAACGAGTATGAAAATCTAATGTATCCAAGAGGAATTTCCAGATCACTGGACAATATAGTTTCTAAACTGACTAATGATTTTCAGAAAAATTAAACTCTGCCACAAGAAAGCGCCATAGTAATTCCAATAACCTTGAAGTAATCATCATTTGTTTAATTGGAAAAAGTCAAGACAGAATGAAGAGAGATATAACAAGTATGATCACCTTATTGCCATATCTGGATCCCGCTTCCTGACGAATATTTTCAGTACATCCATTGGATCCACAATGCTTTTAACAAAGAATCCACAATCTAAACAGAAAAAATAACAAAGAAAAACCTTAACAACGATAACTTCAAACTGAAATGACCATAACAAGCACATTACCATCCACAGCATGGGATAGGAGAAATTCATACAAAAAAAGGCACATGAATAGTGTTAAGCACTAGGTAGAGTAATCAAGATGGCAAAACAGTATATCTTGACAACATGTATCTGAGTGCCACTCCATCCGTAATTAGTACCTAAATCATACTTACATGTAACATACAGCACCCAACAGGCATTAAGAGCCACAATATGTTTGTACTTTATACTCAAGCATGACAGGAAATTTTGTTGCTACCAGTTCATTAGAAGTTCAGGAAGCAACTAAAAATAGAGCTAAGTTACATCTGAAGATGTCTTAAAACATACACATAGAAAATAACCTCCTGCAAACTGAAGGATGCGGTGAGTGCTAACTAAAACTAATAAATTGTACTTCAAGCTACGGGCTAGTACATAGGAAGTATATGAAAATCATCATATAGAGAAACACAATAGATGACTAATACTAGAATGAGTTATGCCTAAACAAGTAGTACAATCATTCGTATGACAGACATCTTTAAATTAATCAAGGAAGCCATATCGAAATCATACCAGTATACCACCATGTATAGCATTAGTTAAACATCATGAACAAGATATACACTTAAAAGCAAACACATGAGCTAAGTAAATAATCAAACACAAGCTAGATTAATCAATGATGATCGTTGAGTACTACACTCGGGAACCAAATCCCGATTAATGCACCACCAAGCTAGATGCATTAACTGAATGAAGAACGCAGACATTAGGAGGTTTGAGGCGACATTACTTGCTAGGGCCTCGACGGCCTCCACGAAGTCCGTCATGATGCGTTCGTCCAGCAGCTGCCGGCAGGCGGCCGCGACAGCGTCGGACGCGTCGTCGTCGAGCATCGTGGCGGCGTGGACGCCGATTCGGTCGGCATCGCGGAGGAACTCGAGCACGTGGGGGAGGCCGTGTTCGCGGAGCGCCGCGGCGACGCCACGCGAGAGGTGGCGCCAGCTGATGCGGGCCGCGAATCCGGTGTCCCCGGAGGCCGCGCGGAGGCCCTCGGCGGCGATGAGGAAGTCGTGGAGGCGGCCGGCGCCGGCGAGGTTGGAGGCGACGCGGGAGTAGTACTCGATGGCGGAGGGGTTGCTACCGACGTCGGAGAGGAGGGGCAGGAAGGCCTTGGCCTTGGGTTTGGGGTTGGTGTTGGGGGTGGGAGTGGGAGTTGCCGATTGCAAGCGGCCGACGTCGGAGAGGAGGGGGGTGGCCTTGGCCTTGGCGTTGGGATTGGAATTGGGATTGGCATTGGGGGCGGGAATGGTAGTTGCCGACTTCAAGCGGCTGCGGCGGCGGCGTGAGGGAGGTGGTGGTTGCGGGGAGGAGGAGGTCATGGCCAAGGCCATGGTGACTGGTGAGGACTGAGGAGTGGGGGGATTGGAGATGGAGGAGCCAAGGCAATGTCACTTGGACGGTGAGGCTGCCATGGAGTGGCGCGGATATTTTAGTTCGGATAGGAAGCTGAATACAACACCGCCGTCCTCTCAACAGAACACTGACACAACTCAGGTCAGACTCAGGACCTGGTTCCAGTGCACCTGGTAGCGTAACTACAGTTAAGTTAGATTCCATCTGAAAAGACGAAGACGAATATCAAACCTTTAATCTCACCGAGTCCTATTTATTTTTACTCACGGTGACCGTTCATATTCTCCTCTCGTCTTTGATATAAGCTGTTAGATCTGATACAAATAGTTGAGATGGTAATCTCATTCATCATCAATATACTTATCTTCTTTTTCTCTCCTATGTTATATCTCTCCTGTACACCAAGAGGCCATGACGACCGTGGTAGTGGCAACATAAGGAGACCAACCGTCCGAGGCGATGTCTTTGAGTAGTACCAACGGTGACTGTCAGAGGGCAGCCAACACATAAGTTCATCATTTTGTGTGATATGTGACATTGACCAACCCCCTTGCGCGCTCTCCTCGTGGCGCCCAACCACTCGTCTTCTCCATCTTCCTTGAGTATGCAATTGGTGACATTAGGACGCAATGATCTGCCTGAGGGTGCTAGATAGATGGCCCACTCTCTCCTTGCACAGGTCCAGTAGATCCAGCCTCTTCGGAGCTTGAGACCATTGGATCCGTTATCTTGGGAGCATGTGGGCGCCGGAGTGACTCGCGCCCTACCACGGTGTGTCTTCCACTAGTCTTAGTGTTGCAATCAATGACACTTTGGAGTCACACATCGGCTTGACAACCTCATTCTCTAGGCCGCGAAATTTTCCATACTAGTGCTCAATTTTCCAATAAAAGCTAGTATTGTTTTGTGTTCCTACATGTTAATAAACTAACATAATTTGGTGTGAAGCATGCGAAGGTCCACTTGTCGATTCTCTAAATTTGTGCATACATATAGACACACGTAGTTCAGAAACAACCATAAAACCTCCAAATTTTTCTGGAATTTGTTTGATTTGGGTGAATTATTTTTGCTAAAATTGAGGATCTTTTGTGAAGCTTCAGTGAGCTGCTGGTGAAATACAATGATCCTATGTGAAATTCTCTAAACTTATGTGAATTTTTTCTGAAATATGTATGAAGCTAGAAGAAATCTTAATGAAACTTCGTGGGAAATGTAAGAAACTTGCATGGAACTTGATAAAAACTCCCGTAATACTTATATGGAACTCATATGAAATTTATTTGAAAATTTCGTGTTATTTGGTCAACTAGGCTCAAAGTCTTTGAAACCATACCGAAAATATTTGGAACTCTATGAAACTATTTAAAATTTGCCTCTTGGTCCAGCCACAGTAGGTGAGAGAGCACATCTCTGTCCGATAGTGTGTACCAACAAGAGAGAGAGTTGATAGGGACATGTGAGAGAGCGTGTCAGAACATTTCAGCATTTGATGAGAGATAAAGATAGAGAGAGATGACTAGAAATACACATCCACCCTTCCACCCTTCATCGTGTTTTGCAAAATGGATGGCTATACATGTTGTACCATTGGAAGTAGCTCCCTATGGTATACTGTCTATTAGTAGCTCCTTTTTCATTCGGAGAGGAAACTGAATACAACATTGGCGTTCCTTAAACAGAACATTGACCTAGGTTAGGTCAAACTCGGACTTGGTTCCGGTGCACTTGGTAGAGTGCCTACGGCTAAGTTGGACTCCATCTGAAAAAATAAAAACAAATATCAAAGCTCTAATCTCACCGCTTCTATTTATCTTTATTCATGTAAAGATATAGGAGTAAAGACATCCGCCAGTGACGGTGGTCCGTTCATATCCTCCTCTCCTCTTGATGTGAGCCGTTACATCTGACACAAACAGCTGAGATGGTGATCTCATTTGCCATCAAAGTTGGGAGAAACTTACTCACAAATGCTACTAATATACAATAGAGGGTGTGGCTTGACCTACTGAGTTATCTACTTTTGGTTTGATCTAGCAACTCATGGTATTTAGCTAGTAGATATATAGATATCAAAATTATTAGAAAACTACAACTCCGGCGCCAAATTTTATTTACCCTTCCATAAACTTCACCCACTAGCTAGATATAGCGCACGACTGGTTCCTCGTAAGCCATATTTAGGTCAAAGCAATTGGTGGAAAAACTGAAGGCACATATGAGTCATATCTTCACTGCTCGCATGTACAAAACGAATGGTATGCGCACCCGAAATGGGTTGGGTGGAAAGAAGTCACCCAAGTTGTTGTGGTTGCAACAAATATAAACCCTAAATACCATTGGTTTCATCAAGAAACTATGTCGTATCAAACTAAACTGAGATTTAAGGACAAGTATAAGCACCTAGATCACCAATCGGAGCTCCATGGGGATCTCACAGTTGCAACATTGTAGGAGGCGTCTACGACGTTAGAACTCCCGCAACTTCTCCCGCATAGCATCAGTTTGATCAACCGAGCAAAACCTCCTTTCTAACCAACCGGCCCCCATCGCGTTCATCGCTCGTCCTAGGATACGCGGGTGATAAGGTTTTGGGTTGGCTACGAGGGTGCCAGGCTAGGCAGCACGGGTATCAAGCTTCCTATAGGTCGTCGTATTTTTTCACCCAACAGTGATATGTGTACGATTCTTTTCTATGATGTATGACAGTTTGAGTAAGATCAGACTCACAGTGGTTTGTGGGCCAAGGCAGGCAGATGAGCAGGCTCTCTCATCGTAATGCATCATATCTTATGTGTAGCGGTTCTATTTTCCACAAGGGGCTAGGAGCAAAACGAGGCTAACATGTGGACTCGCCATGCACTCTCGTCCGCGTGCCACGTTCATTTTAGAGTTCACGTCAATAATTACTAAACTTTAGTCGTTAGTGTAGATGATCTATAAATAAAAAAATAATCTATATATTATTTTACATGTATTATTAAGAGCTTATATTTATGAGAACAGATCTAGTAAAAAGAAAAAACACCAATCTATATCCTCGTGTCTGTTTTCCTTTATTTACGTGTTTGATCTACTATTTGTTGTACAGTCATTGGATCACACCTCGTGACATTGGTTTCACAACATGTTATCAGCACAAGACTCTCTCTGAGCCTACGGATCAAGCTACCATTACAACGGATTTGAGTAATCATTGAATCAATGACCTCAATTAAATACAGTAGATCAAATTCAATGTTTAGATTGCTTTTTGCATTGCTCTCTCGCTTTCTGCATTGAATTTCCTCACACATGAGACTAAAACTTGTCCATACACTTGACATTGTCATTAATGCCTTAATTGTTCATGATTAATCACCAAAATCCACTAAAGGGTCTAGATGCACTTTGATAGATGGAGCTAGAACGAAAGTTCATAATTTTGATTTACTCGGGAAATCTAACGAAAATAATTACCTTGCTCTATGAAACATTTTCTATAGAGAGGAATGTAGATTAAAATCATCAATTTTCAAAGACTTAGTTAGAATGGAAATTTGCTTTGTACACCTGCAAAATTCAAGGGAGAAATTTCTGAATTAATAAGAATTAACCAAATGATATATACAGTAATAACGAACATTACAAGAAATATTATTCATTAATTAAATCAATTGAAGATGAATCAAACTTAGATGGTTGCACTCCTTTTCTCTTTGATGAGTTTTTATAGAAGTTTCTCATTCATAAAGTTTTTAATGAGGAAACTAGTGCAATATAAGACATTTCATGTTATGTGCTCTTTCTTTAATTTTTTCCATTGGATTTCTGGGAGTTTTAATGAGACTTGGGCATTTCGTAGTAATTGCACAAGGGGGAGTGTTATAAAATCGGGCCTTCCAGGGGTGGGCCGGCAAGTGCACCACGAACCCCCTAAGACCCATGTGGTCAATTACAAAACCCTAACCATCACATGTTTATAAATAGAGAGACGATCCTCATGTTATTTTACACGCATTATTGAGAGATTGTACTCGTGAGAATAGAGAACACTACCCTATATCCTCGTGTCTATTTTACTTTCTATGTGTATTTAGTCTGCTACTTGTTGTACTGTCATTAAGTCACACCTTGTGTCGTTGGTTCCATGATACTAATATAGTTTTTTTATGACAAAAAATGTCATGGGAGACATAGTTCTGCAAAGGTGTCGCCTTTTTTTAATATTGTTTAATCTATTCCACATGTGGTGGCGCTTTGGACTTCGAGCGCTGCCATGTTGGCCACCTTCGATCTACTTCGGGCATCCTCCTTAATTAGCGAAAAAAAGGCAGAAATGGCCCCTGGCCGAGTTCCAATGCCACAAATGGCCCCCTCCGGAGAGAAACGGCAGAAATGGCTCCACGACGCTCGCGACGTGCGACGCATGGCCATATCGTGCCTCCCGGCGCGATGCATCAAAATCGCAGGGGCTCCGCAAGAGGATAGGACCCGCGCATGGGGTCCGCGACGCGTCCTCGGTCGCGTCGGCCACCAGCGACGCGTCCCCGGTCGCGCAGGCAAGCCGCGATAGTCCGGCAGGTCGCGCACCCCGCCCGCGACGGCAGGCCGCGCCCCAGGCCCTCGACCGCCCTGCCAGCATGGCGCTACGCACCTGTGCCCGCCGCCCGCGACTGTGCCCGCGTGGTCCGACAACCCTCCCGGATTAGACCAGACCGGTCAGCCGCTGTCCCTCCTTTTCTCCTTTATGTCAACATTATTTCACAGGCCGATAGATTTCTTCTCTTTTTCCCCCATGTTGCGGGTTTTTTTCTGCAGACCAAGGTTCGTTCTACCCCTATATAACATGTCGAGCGTAGCCCTTCTCCTCCGAACTCTCTTTGTGTGCTGCTCATTACAGAAAGAAGAGAAGGGCAGACAGGGAGACAGATTATTAGGTGACGGTTAGAAGCATTTGGAGAAGAAATCAGGCCAAAATCTCTTTGTATAGGTAAAAGCGTTTGGTATAATTTTAGTTAAATTATGTAAATTCATATTTTTTCTGATAGATGTCATATGGAGAGGATTATTTAAGGCGTGATTAGTTGTTTTTATGTCCAAAAAAGTATGACAAACTTAGTAACGTACTAATTAATTGTTGTGACATAAGTTTTTGAGATTTTACGCGAGGTTACTTCAAATAGATTTTACGCGAAGTATGATTTTATGTGTGATTAGTAAGATTATATGGAAGTAAGAATTTGTACATACTAAAATCTTTTTTGCGGCGTATGATGAAATTTGTACGGTGTAAATTTTGCAATATGATAGGAATTGCTTCATCTGGTTGTGATGACATGCTGAAGGAGAAGCTGAGGGATTCTGTCCCCAAAGGAGTCGAGGTTCCGATTTGCTGGTGCCAGGATCCGTGCAGGCTAATGAAGTCAAAAGATAGGTCATACATGTTCGGAAGAAAGTTCTTCATGTGTGCTAACTACGAATATGAGCCAACAAAGGTTGGCCCGTACGACTGTCGTCCAATGGTAAAATTTTAGCGTACCCACCGTCGTCCACTACTTTCTGACACATCAGTAATGTTAACTAAATTTGGCAGCAGTCTCCTCCACCTATCTATGACTACATACATAGGCTAGATATTACCCAAACGAAAGAAGACGAAGAACAACTGATGCATGAGATGGCATGGAGGCGAGAAGTGTTTTCACACCGCATACATGAGGCAGAGGAAGAGGAGAAACAACGACGTTGAGTGGAGGCGTGCCGCAATGAAAAGAATGAGGCGGAACGTCACGTTGCGGAGGCTCGTGAGGCAGAGAGGGCGAGGAAGCGTGAGGTGGCCTGTCGTGCAAAGGCGGAAGGAGAAGAAACGCAGGCAAGTCGTATGCGCAAGGGGAAATATCCCAAATCTGTGGAGTAGAATCTACTGCTAGCTTGTTAGGTATTATGTTTGTAATTTTGGACTATTTGCATCGTTGTCCCTTATTTGCAAGTCCAAAATTTATTGCACTCTGAACTTTATTAACTCAAACTCAGTCTTTCACACAGTAGTGCATATAACAAAGTACAATAGTATAGGTCATCGAATGAACTAAAAGAAGTTATGATCACCAGCCTCGTCCCCTCTTGTGTCTCGGTGGCTTGTGAGCTGAGGGGAAAGTGAATTGTTCGGTAGGTCTCGGGTTTGTCCGGAGCCTATACTGGGGACTATCGTGATTTTTCTGATCCTCCTGAGTGTCCTGAGTAGGGTATGGCTGAGTAGGAATTTATCTGCGATTGATCTCCCCATGTCGAACCAAATCTTCGACTCACTCATGACCCTGTTGGTGGGACGAGCTAGCCTCGAAACCTCCTCCTCCAACTAGGGACTGGTACTGAAGTGAAGATTGCATAAAAGGATTTTAGTAAATAAAAGCACCATCGTGGGTAGGCGAATCAATTTCATCTATTGTCTGCACAATAAAATGAAGAAATGGTGTGAAACTTGAGAAGGAAGTGCATATTTTAAGAATAATAAATTTAATTTTACACACCTGACTAAATGTCACTCCCGCAGAACCGTGTTGCTGGTCATGCGGTGATTCGATCACGTGCTATGTAAAAAATGGAACATTTGTCAGATGAAATTTAAGTCGGTCCTATTGGGTGTAATGATGGTATTTGAAAAAATAAGCAAACCTGAAGGTCTCGACCGTCTCGCGTCGATGAGTCCCGTTGTAGCAACGTGTTCCCTTGTTCCTCGAGCTATGAAAGTAAGTAAGAACATTAAGTACATATGAAATGCACAATTTCTGTAAACGTAAAATTCCAGAAAAATGGCATACATGGGTGATGGTGATATGCCACCCGGGTATCACCAAGGAGGACGAATCCGGCCTTCCAGCCATGGGATGGGCCGGGCCGGCTACTCGGAGTCCGACTATAACACGGGGGCACCGCACCAGCGTGGAGTGCAAGACACGGATTAGTACCCGTCCGACTTACCTGGAATCAATTGTAACCGAATAGGAAACATGTCTCTTAACCCGATCCGGACTCTGTAACCCTACCCCGGCCGACTATATAAGGCCCGGTAGGGGACCTCCGATCGGGATCCTACCTCAGAATCTCTCAACCAATCAACTCGCCATTGTTTCATAGCTCAAGCCCCCTCGAGATCGATTCTCTAGGGCTTGCGGCACTCGGGATACAGCAATACCAGCCACCAAACACAGGACGTAGGGTATTACCTCTCCGAGAGGGCCTGAACCTGCCTAAATCTTGTCTCCCGTGTGCAGCCATCCTGATTTGTTGTGCTCACGCCGCCCCATAATTAGTATTGCCGGAATAATACTCCGACAGTTGGCGCGCCAGGTAGGGGACCGTGCGCATAGATCCATCTGCACAAGTCGGGATGGCTTTCGTCAGCAACAACAACGTCTTCGTCTCGGGAAGCATCTTGAAGTTCGCCTTCATCAGCGCTGTCCCGGACCCTGGCCAACTTTTCTAATTTGGAAGGTTGGACTTCATCGCCGACAAGGTCGGCCAGCTCCACCTCTGCTACTCGGCGGCATCCCGAGTGGTGGAGGCTTCATCAGCTCTTCAGCCCGGGCCTCCCACGGAGCCCGCATACTCAGCCCCTCTCCCCAGGGAAGAGGCTTCGCCGAAACCAGATCCGTTTGTCGCGCACGAGTTCGCACTCGGATCCCGACTGGTGGGCGCTATCGACTCTCTCCTCCCCGTCCTCGAGTACTACTCGGACGAGGATGAAAGCTCTGGTAGCCACCATCCATCCCGGGAAGTCTTCATGGCCAACGCCAACTCGTATCCGTAGCGTCGTCTTCCCGCCACGATTCCGGGTCACCGGCATCGATAAGTACACGGGCGAGACTCGACCGGACATCTGGCTGGCCGACTACCACACAGCGTGCAGAACCAACGGTGGGAACGACTACGTCGCAATCCACTATCTGCCGCTCTTCCTGGCCGATTCGGCGCGAGCCTAGATCACCAGCTTACCACCGGGGTGCATCCATACGTGGAAGGACCTCGAGACCCTCTTTGTGAACAACTTCCAGGGCACCTACAATCGGCCCGGGAACGCGTGGGATCTCCACAGTTGTACACAAGGGGCGGATGAGACTCTCCGTGAGTACATCCAACGCTTCTCCAAGAAGAAGAATTCTCTGCCCGAGATCCGGGAGGGCGACGTCATCACCGCCTTCTCCAAAGGAGTTCAGAGCACCGACCTGATCCACAAGATTGCGCGCAAAAATCCTCAGACCACGCGCGAGCTCTTCGACATAGCCAATAGCTTCGCTACCGGCGAAGAGGCTGTCCGCAGTGTCACTCGGGACGACAAGGGAAGAGGCAAGGGCAAGGCGTCCGAGTCCCCCAGTCGGGACGATCACCCCGAGTCGTCCAAAAAGAAACACCGAAAGCGTAAGGGTGGAGATCTCGTCGCTGCTGCCGAGCGCGCCCCGGCGCGCCGTCCCCCGCGCACCAACACGACCTTCGAGGAGATGATGAGTCAGCCATGTCACTTCCATGGACCCAAATCCAATCATCTGACACGCGACTGCAACCTCTTGAAGAACCTGAACAAGCCCTACGCCCCTAACAAGGGCAAGAAGGAACCCCCTCAGGACGAGGGCGACGAGTTCCCGAAAGAGACTGCTTGCTTGATGATCTTCGGCGGTCCCAACGGCTACGAGTCCAAACGTCGCCAGAAGATCATCGACCGAGAAGTCAACGCAGCGGAACCGGCCGTTCCCAAGTACCTGCGATGGTCCGAGTCCGTGATCTCATTCGGACGCGCGGATCACCCCGACTACATACCCCAGCCGGGACGTTTCCCCCTGGTAGTGGACCCAATCGTCTCCGGCGTCCGCCTCACCAAGGTCCTCATGGACGGCGGGAGTGGTCTCAATATCCTCTACGTCAAGACCCTCGACGATATGAAGATTCCTCGCTCCGAGATCAAGCCGACTGGCGCCCCCTTCCACGGGGTGGTGCCCGGCAAGATGGCGAGTCCACTCGGGCAGGTCAGCCTGCCCGTCACCTTTGGTACTCCCGACAACTTCCGGACTGAGACTCTCACCTTCGAGGTCGTCGACTTCCCAGGATCATATCATGCCATCCTGGGGCGTCCCTACTACGCCAAATTCATGGCCGTGAACTGCAACCTCGCCGCAGCTCAGATCGCCGAGGCCTCCCTCTCCGATCTCAAGTCGGCCATGGTCGAGGAAGCACCGCCATCCAAGAAGGCTTCAACGTCGACGTCTTTCCAGTCGGCTCGGGACACCAAGTCGATCCAACTCGACCCCGAAGACTCCTCCAAGACGACGCAGATCGGGACTGCACTCAGCGATAAATAGGAAAGCGCGCTCGTCAGCTTCCTCCAGGACAACCGGGACATCTTTGCATGGACATCCTCCGACATGCCCGGAGTCCCAAGGGAGGCTGCCGAGCACTCTCTCAATGTTCGGCCGGATGCCAAGCCGGTCAAACAGCGCTTGCGCCGATTCGCTGAGGATAGACGTCAGGCCATAGGAGAAGAAATAGCCAAGCTTTTAGCAGCTGGCTTTATTAAAGAAGTGTATCATCCCGACTGGTTAGCGAACCCAGTTCTTGTTCGCAAAAAGAATGGAAAGTGGAGGATGTGTGTTGATTATACTAGCCTTAACAAGGCGTGTCCCAAAGATCCTTTCACTCTTCCTCGCATCGACCAAGTGGTTGACTCCACGGCTGGGTGCGAAATTTTGTGCTTTCTCGACGCCTACTCGGGCTATCACCAGATCAAGATGAAGGAGGATGACAAGATCAAAACATCTTTCATCACTCCGTTTGGCGCCTTCTGCTACGTCTCCATGCCCTTCGGACTCAAGAATGCCGGCGCAACGTACCAACGGTGCATACAGCGCTGCCTTCAGTCCCAGATCGGCCGGAACGTGCAAGCCTACATCGACGACGTGGTGATCAAGTCCCAAAAGAAAGAAGACCTCCTGAGTGACTTGGGAGAGACCTTCGCCAACCTTCGAAGATTCAGCATGAAGCTTAACCCCGAGAAGTGTGTTTTCGGGGTCCCTTCGGGCAAGCTACTCGGCTTCCTCATTTCCGAACGAGGGATCGAGGTCAACCCGGAGAAGATCGATGCCATCCTCAAGATGGCCCCACCAAAGAACCTCAAAGAAGTCCAGAGGCTTACCGGGTGCATGGCAGCTCTCAGTCGATTTATCTCCCGACTCGGCGAGAAAGCTATGCCCCTCTACAAGCTCATGAAGAAGTCGGAGACTTCACCTGGACGCCCGAAGCCCAGGATGCCCTGGACGGCTTGAAGAAGTTCTTAACTACCCCCCCCCGGTGCTGGCGTCTCCCATGCCCAATGAGCCACTGCTTCTCTACGTTGCAGCGACTACTCAGGTAGTCAGCACGGTCTTGGTCGTGGAACGTCCCTGAGCCTGGCCACATCCAGAAGGTACAGCGCCCGGTCTACTTCATCAGTGAAGTCCTCTCCGAGTCCAAGGCGCGCTACCCTCAGATCCAGAAAATAGCTTATGCGGTCTTCATCACGTCCCGGAAGCTCGTCCACTACTTCCAAGGCCACCCCATTACGGTGGTCAGCTCCTTCCCAATCTCCGACGTCATTAATAATCGTGACGCCACGGGCAGGATCGCCAAGTGGGCCATGGAGCTTCTGGCTTTCAGCATAGTCTACGCTCCTCGCACGGCTATCAAGTCCCAGGCTCTCGCTGACTTCATGGCCGAGTGGACAGAAGTCCAGTCCCCGCCCTCCGTCGTCGACCTCGAGCACTGGGTACTCTATTTCGACGGCTCTCTGATGCTTCAGGGCGCGGGGGCTGGTGTTGTGCTCATCTCTCCCAAGGGCGAGCGCTTCAAATACGTACGGCAGATCCACTTCCCGGCATCCAACAACGTCGCCGAGTATGAGGCTCTGCTCCACGGTCTTCGTCTTGCGGTTTCACTCGGGATTCGCCGCCTCCTTGCGCGTGGTGACTCGGAACTGGTGGTCCGACAAGTCATGAAGGATTGGTCGTGCCGCGACCCCTCCATGGAAGCCTACTGCCAAGAAGTCCGCAAGCTCGAAGTCAAGTTCGACGGTCTTGAAATTACTCACGTTCTACACCGCGATAACGAAGACGCAGATGCACTCGCCAAACTGGGATCCAGTCGGGACGTCGTCCCGACTGGAGTTTTCCTCCAGGAGTTGCACACCCCTTCCATCAAGACAGACACACCACCCGAGACCGAAGAACCACAAGTCCCGGAGAGTGACGCTACTCAGCAGCCTCCAGCGGAGGTCCTCGTTGTCACTTCCGACTGGACTACACCTTTTCTGGACTATCTCTTGCGGGACACCCTCCCGTCGGACAAAACCGAGGCACGCCGCATTGCGCGACGCGCCAAGTCCTTCGTCATCATCAAGGACGAGCTCTACAAGAAGAGTACCTCCGGGATACTCCAACGATGCATACCCGACTACCAGGGAAAGCAGCTACTGCGCGAGATCCACTCGGGAGTGTGTGGACACCATGTTGCGCCCGCGTCACTAGTCGGGAAGGCCTTCCGACAAGGTTTCTACTGGCCGACTGCCGTGTCCGACGCGGAACACATCGTCCGCACCTGCGAAGGGTGCCAGTACTTCGCCCGGCAGACACACTTGCCAGCTCAGGCCCTCCAGACCATACCGCTCACCTGGCCCTTTGCAGTCTGGGGACTGGATATGGTCGGCCCGTTCAAGAAAGCGCCCGGGGGCTACACGCACCTCTTCGTCGCAGTTGACAAGTTCACCAAGTGGATCGAAGCCAAGCTGGTCGCCACGATAACCGCTGAAAAAGCCGTCGAGTTCGTCCGGGACATAGTGTTCCGCTTCGGCGTACCCAACAGCATTATCACGGACAACGGCACCCAGTTCACTGGGCGGGCTTTCCTCCAATTCTGCGACGACTACAACATCAACCTCGACTTCGCCGCCGTGGCACACCCACGCACCAACGGGCAAGTCGAGCGGTCCAACGGGCTAATACTGCAAGGCCTCAAGCCTCGAATTTTTCAGCGACTAAACAAGTTCGCCGGCAAATGGGCAGCCGAGCTACGCTCAGTCCTCTGGAGCCTCCGGACCACGCCTAACCGGTCAACCGGCTCTACACCCTTCTTCATGGTCTTCGGTGCTGAGGCTGTCCTCCCGACTGACCTGGAGTACGGGTCCCCGCGCGTCCGCGCCTTCAACGAGGCCGAGTCAGAAGAAGCCCGGCACGACGCCCTCGACCAGCTCGAAGAAGCCCGCGAGGTTGCCCTCCTTCGGTCGGCTAAGTACCAGCAGGCCCTGCGGCGCTACCACAATCGGCACGTACGCGGCCGCTCCTTCAATGTCGGCGACCTGGTCCTGCGCCGAGTCCAGACAAACAAGGAGCAGCATAAGCTCTCGCCGCCATGGGAGGGCCCATACATAATCGCCGAGGTACTACGCCCGGGGGGCTTACCGACTGAAGGACAGCGACGGCAACGTCTTCACCAACGCATGAAACATAGAACAGCTACGTCGTTTCTATGCTTGAATCTTTTCATATAAATATATCGACAACATGAATAAAGAGTTCTTTTTCGCTCCATTCCAAGCAAGTCTTTTCCCGACTGGCCCGCTACGCCCGCTCGTAGCGAGCACTCGGCGCATAGATGACTTCACCCTTCGTGCGTGAAATAACTTAAGTACTGTGTACAACGTCTAACGTTCACCCTGTGGCCCCGACCGCCGGTTTTACGCCGTACCCTGACGCTACACGGGACACACGCCCACGGCTAATCCCTACGCAAAGGAGGCTACAACGGGTCGGCACAGAGCAGCAGCCAACAGACTCACATACACAGGAACACAAGTCCGTTTCACGCTTGACATAAAAATTACTTGATTAATTGGACAAGTACTTACAAAAGTTACTCGGCATCCCCGAGTGCACAACTACTTCGCTCGGCTTACCGAGTGAACACAAAATTGACTCGGCCTTCCCGAGCCCTTTATAACTCTGCTCGGCTAGCCCGAGCAGTTTACACCTACTCTATTTTCCTACAGGCCCGAGCGCTCCAGCAAGGTCTCGACGGTGGGCTCGACGATCCGCATCAGCTCCGGAATGTCTTCTTCCGGAAAGTCCGCGGCGTACCCTTCCCCGATCCCCTCCAAGTCCAGCTCGGGGTCATGGGACCCCGCCACCGCCAAGACTAGGCTGGCCCCCGTCCGCGCGGCCTCCGACTCGATGCTCGCCACTTGGTCGGAGACCTGGTGCAGCCGCTCGGCGACCGCCGCAACGGAGTCCGGCGCCGGGTCATCCGACCAGACGGCGCGGCATGCCGCCTGCCCCGCCTTCAGCAGCGACTCGATCATCCCCTGGGATTTTTCGAGCCGACCCTTCCACTCTGCAGCAACAGAGCAATACGCAATCGGTCAGGCGCCGAAGTCAGGACAAAATCGCCGGCCAGCAAGTTTGGACAAAGCATAACGGAGCGGTCAGGGCACTTACGGGATTCGGCCTCCGTGGCGTCCTTCTTCGCGGCCTTGACCGCCTCCTCCGCATCAGCGGCCCGCTCGGCCGCCGACTCGGCGTCCTTCTTCGCGGCCTTGGCCGCCTCCTCAGCCTCCGTGGCCCTCTGGGCCGCCGACACGGCGTCAAGCTTCGTCTGCTTCTCCATCTTCTCCGCCAAGTCCGCCCGGGCCTTCTCCGACTCGAGCTCCTTCTCGACTCTCTGGGCCCATTGCTTGGCAAGGTCGCAATCCTGGGCGCGGGTTTTCAACGGCTCGGCCTCGCGCTGGAGCTGCGCCCGCCAGGCCTTCTCCGCTTCAAGCGCCTCGTCGAGGTCCCGGGCACGGGCCTTCGTGTCCTCGAGCTCCGCCTTCAGCTTCGACAGTTCGTCCTCGGCGGCTGCACAGAAACAACGCTTCAGTGAGATGAATCGCAACGCGCAGAGGACAAAGGTTACTCGGCGGGCTCACCTTTGGGACTTGGCCATTTCCTGGGACAGACCAGCCTTCAGACCGGTGATCTCCGCCCCGCGCTTGTACGTCACGTCCTCCGCCGTCTGCCGGGCTGCGGTTATTTTGTCCCACTCAGACTTCCGCAGCTCCATCCGCTCGATCACCGGCAGTCGGTCCTGGAGGACGGCGGTCTTGCTCTGCGACCGCTGGTTCAGCGCCTGCTGCAGAAGACAAATAAGTTAGGCCGCCCGGCAGCATCATCAAAACCCTCCACTCGGTCCCAAGGACCTAGTGGAGGCTCGGGGGCTACACCCTCCGGGTGCACTGTTCGTGCACCCGGAGAAGAGTCTACAGACTAAACTACATCTACCCTCCGCCCGACTATCCTAGTCGACCGCAGGCTCGGGGGCTACACCCTCTGGGTGCACTGTTCGTGCACCCAGAGCAGCAACTACAAAGAAACACAAGGGGACCTCCGCCCGACTACCTTAGTCGGGCAGAGGCCCGGGGGCTACTTCCTAGGGACACGCTCTCGCAAAGAGGAAAGTACTTACCTCCATCAAGGGGCACAGCCTGCCGTTCAGCAGGTTGGCAGCCTCCCTCGACGCTTTCAGCAAAGCAGGGAGGATCTCCCCGATTTGCTCGGCGCACTCCGCCGCCGCCCGCCACTCCTTCTCCTCCTCGGTATCGTCGACCACCACCGTGGCCGGCCGCCCCGGCTCCTTTTCCCCGATTCGGAGCGGTCGCGCCACCAACTCCGAGCATGGCTTTGAGGGCGGAGCCCCGCTAATCTCCCGCATTGGCGAGGTCTCGGTGGGCTCGTCTTCACGCACCGGCGAAGCAGCCCCGCCCGCTTCCGGAGCCGCACTTTCCGCCATCGCCACGTCCCGGCTAGCGTCCGCGGCCCCCGCCGGCACCAATGCTCCGATGGAGGACTCCTCCTGAGGGGTGACGGGCGGGACTGCCTGCGTGCCGGGTTGCTCGGGGGTTGGCTCGCGAGCGACCACGGGTGGAGGCGACACCGGCCGGGAAGAAGAAGGAGCAGCCGCTGGCGGAGGCGGCGACACCCGGGTGTCTTGCGCCGGGGGATCGCCACCCTGGCTGGATCCCGGGCCACTCGGGGGCGCCTTAGTGGTGTCCCCCGTCTTCCGCGTCCTGCAGAAACGACAAGATCAACCATGTTAGAGTGTGAAGAGGAAAGACTCCAGAAAGTCAGTCGGCAGAGCACTTACTTCGCAGATCGAGCGACAACGAGCCTCTTCTTCACCCCCGCGGCTCGCGGCCCGGGTGCAGCAGCAGCCGGGGCTGGCGAGGTCCCCGACCCGCCGGACGCCCCGAAGGCCGTGTTGGCGTCGCGCTTCTCCCCCCGGCTAGTGGGGGCGTCGTCGCCAGCCGCCCCAGTGGCCTCACTCGGTGCAGCGGCCGGCGCTGCAGGTACAGCGCCGGTGGAAGACTCTTCCGCGACGTCGGATGCGACCCCCACGTCGGTCGCTGCCAACGGGTCATCGCTGCGCTGGGGCCTCCGTCTCCGCACGAAGTAGGTGCCGCCAGCATCCGACTCCTCCTCTTCCTCCTCCGGGGCCGTCGTGCTCGCGGGAGGAGGAGGGGGCGCAACAACCGCCGGTCCCTTCCCCTTGGAGGACCTGGTACCTTTTGAAGGCCCGGCGCTCTTAGCTGTGCCGGCGCTGGAAGAAGGTATTCCCGCCGCTCCCGGCGACGGCGGCTTGCCCTTCGGTACATCAGCGTACCGTGGCTGGTTCCAGATCTCGTCCTCCGGGAGGGGAGCGCTGGAACAGAAGCCGAACAGAACCTGCAAAGATACGAAGCCAACACCCGAGTAAGACTCAGGCACGAACTTAGTGGAAAAAACAAAGCGTCGGCTACTTACGTCGCTCGGCGGATTCGCTCGGCAGAAAGGAGCCGGCCGTCCGGAGAAGTCCAGGCTCGTCCCCTGAGTTAGGATCTTCTCGAGTCGACTTTGCACCTCGCCCTCCGACAGCTCGTCGGCGGCCTCCCGGGTCGGATCCTCCGCGCCGGTGTATTCGTACATGGGATGCGCCCGGAGTTTGGCCGGCTGCACCCGCCACCGGACGAAGGTGGCAACGACAGCCGCCCCGGTGACCCCGGCCTCCATCGCCTGGCCGAGCTGTGCCATCAGAACGTCGACGCTATCCTGCTCTCGGTCGAGGGGCGGATCCGTCCAGCTTGGCCTGGCAACCGGCGCCTGGCCCGAGAAGGATGGCAGCGCGGGGTCGGCATTGGCGCAATAGAACCATTAGGCGTGCCAGCCCTTGAGGGACGACGGCATCGGCGGGGCCGGGTAGCTCTTCGCCAACTTCGCCCTCAACTGAAACCCGGCGCCCCCGACTACGGCCGGATGGTCCTTGCTCGGCTGCGGCTTCACCATGAATAGATGCTTCCACAGCGCGAAATGCGGGCGAATGCCAATGTAGCATTCGCAGAGCATGATGAAGCTGGCGACGTGCAGGATGCTGTTGGGGTTGAGGTTGTGCAGCTCCAGCCCGTAGTAGTAGAGGAGCCTGCGCAGGAACGGGTGGACCGGCACCGAGAGCCCCCGCTCGAAGAACAAGCTGTTCACCACCAGCTCGTCGGTGTCCGGCGTGGGGATGGTCTCCCACGCGGCGGCGCGCCACTCCATCAGCTCCTTCGGTGGCAGCCACCCCATACGGGCCAAGATCTCCAGCTTCTCCTCCGTCGCCGTCGACTTCATCCACGGAGAGGGGGCCATTGGCTCGGCAGACGATCCCTCCTCGCCCAGCAACTTCCAAACCAAGGCGTCCTCCTCGGTTTTGTTTTGGGCGGCTTCCCAGTCCGGGGCTTGCATCCAGGGGAGCCGGGGAGGGGATTAGGGTTTTTGGAGGGGTGGAGCGCGCGGAGCGATCGGAGCAAGAGGAAGACGAAGCGGCGGGCGCAAGGAGAATGCGGGTGCGTTTGAGAGCGTGGGCCACTCCCGCAGCCTCTGCCGGGTATAAAAGGGGAGGATCGGGGCGGTTCGGATTCTCCACGTCCGCACGTCCCGGATTCACCGCGCCCACGACCGCGCCCTTTCAGATTCCACCGCACGTTTTGGGCGGGCCACGTCGCGCTGAGTCCGCGCCCACGACCTGGCTGCGCCGTGATTCATGCGGCTTCATTAAGAAGATCCAACGGTTAGCCTTCCAGGTTGTACAACCCAGCGGAATACGTCTCCGCTATATGGTGGCTAAAGCGTATTCTCCGTGAATCGCTAGCTGGCCGCCGAGAGTGACTCGGCGCTGGGCGTTTTGGCCACGGAGGGTATCAGAGGCTGGCCTCCAACGAGAAACGCAGTCGGCTGAGTACACCCGAGTGAGGGACAGTAATGGTGTGCCTCCCGAAGGCCACGAGTCGGATGCTGAGCAACTCGGAGCTGCTGGATTCTTCACCCAGACTCATCGAGCATTTAAGCCTCGAAGCTCTGGTATCTGGGATCCCCAGATTCAGTGGAATGACCCGGCGTGAGACTTCGATACTCAGGAACCTATGCGCCGTGTCTGTTTTCTCTGGTTCGGACTTGGAGTTTCAGAGGCATTCCTTCAGGGGACACTAGCCGGCCATACCCCTCTCGGGAAGGCCGGGTGCTACTCGGGAATTCAGTCGGAATTTATGGCGAGCCCCACGCCGGGTTATCAGTCGGTCCCTGCCCCCAGGGATGGACCGGATGCCACCAGAAATTACCCGTTAATAGCTCATCCGCCTTGACATTCCTGCCTTACGGGTGAATGTTACTTGGCTTTAATTGTCTTGTTTGCAGGAGTCTAGTCAGCCCTTCACAATCTCCCAGCGAGCCAAAGTCAGTCGGGAAGCTCACCCAGAGGCAAAGACCGGCAGCGACGAGATCGTGAAGGACTCGGGGGCTACTGATGGTGATATGCCACCCGGATATCACCAAGGAGGACGAATCCGGCCTTCCAGCCATGGGATGGGCCGGGCCGGCTACTCGGAGTCCGACTATAACACGGGGGCACCGCACCAGCGTGGAGTGCAGGACACGGATTAGTACCCGTCTGACTTACCCGGAATCAATTGTAACCGAATAGGAAACATGTCTCTTAACCCGATCCGGACTCTGTAACCCTACCCCGGCCGACTATATAAGGCCCGGTAGGGGACCTCCGATCGGGATCCTACCTCAGAATCTCTCAACCAATCAACTCGCCATTGTTTCATAGCTCAAGCCCCCTCGAGATCGATTCTCTAGGGCTTGCGGCACTCGGGATACAGCAATACCAGCCACCAAACACAGGACGTAGGGTATTACCTCTCCGAGAGGGCCTGAACCTGCCTAAATCTTGTCTCCCGTGTGCAGCCATCCTGATTTGCTGTGCTCACGCCGCCCCATAATTAGTATTGCCGGAATAATACTCCGACAATGGGTAGCCGCACCTCCATGAGACATCTGGCCTTCGTCATGCGTCGAGTTGTACTGTGTAAAACAAGTGACAATTGCAAAATATTAAATATATGTACATTAGTACAATGCGGGCTTGCGAAAAATAAACCCCCACCTGATGTCCTCTACCAGCACGCCTAAACGACGTCCGCATGAGTGATGTGTCCCCACGTACGTCGGACTACGAATGATAGCATGACAGTTGCATAGTAAGAATATATAAATGCACACTACTCCACTTACTGTGTTTGATTCATCAATGATGGCAGTAATTGGGAGGCATCGTATACCTCTGAGCACTCCATTGTAAGCTTCAGACATGTTGGTTGTCATTATACTGTATCTATGACCACCTGTGTCATGCACCAGCGCCCATTTCTCCATCTCGGGAGCATGTCTGGTGACCCACTCGGACAACTTCATCGCCCTTCGGTTTGTGCGAGGCTGCAATGCGTGATGGCCTTCCGACTGAGCCTCCATGCTATACCTGCCGGTTGCAGCCTCCAGTGTTGTCCAAATGTGCTGGAACTTGTGTAATTGATTCTGCATGCACAACTTCTTGAAGTTTTTCATGAGCTCTTTGCTTCTGAACCTTCCATAGAAATTAGCAGCCAGATGACGCATGCACCACCTACTTTCAAGATCAGCCCACCTATACTCAGGAACAGTTGTATTCTTGATTGTGTTTATAGCATTCAGAAGCCCAGCATTACGATCCGAAATGAGGCATACATTAGGCCAATCTCCTACAACACCCAACTTGACATTTATAAGGAACCACAGCCAGCTATCTGAGTTCTCGCTCTCAACTATTGCGTACGCAACAGGAAGGACTTGATCATTAGCATCAGCTGCCACCACTATCAGTAGTGTCCCCTTGTACCTCCTAGTCAGGAATGTGCCATCCACTGAAATCACAGGATGGCAATACTTGAATGCCTATGTGGTTTGACTGAAGGCCCAGAATATATAGTCAAGTATGAAACGACCGGGTACTCCATCGGGATGTGGTCTTTCAAACTTGTTTAGGTAAGTGCCTGGATTTGCTTCAGCTATCTGATGGAGCATTCTTGAGGCAAAATTATACCCCTCCTCATAAGTCCCAAACATCCTCTCTATCACTTTTTGTTTCGCATGTCTGACCATACTATAGCTGACCGGAAATCCTACTTCATCAGCCACGGTGGACATCAATGACTTTGGCCCGACAGAGATGTCTTTGGATACTAGATGGTGCACTTTTTCAACCACGTATGCAGCACTCACATTGCGGTGTGCAGTCAACAGCTCGGATAGCTCGCACGTGTGGTGCACCAAGACAGTTATCTCAAAATCCTTGTAAACCCCCTTGCCCTAGTTTGCACGGACTCTTCCAGGACAGTTTGGACGTATGCATACAAGTTTCAAACATGTAGGATTGGATTACCCGGTATTCACGACTTATGGAGACATCATACTTTGTAATGGCTATGTGTGTGGCATGCTTGGTTGGAAAAAGCTGTCCAACACTCAGAGTGTTCTCTTCAAAGCCCCACCGTGAGTTCACATCTTCAGATATCACAAGCCTTTACGCTGTCAATTCATCCATTTCTTCAGCAATAGCTCTTTGAGGTATGCCACCTCCTACGGCATCACCCCCCCTGTTCTCGTCGCTACCTTCCTATTCCTCGTCGGTACCATCTTCAACAGAATCCAACTCGTTCGGCATGCTTGGTAAAAGTTCGAAGTAGTCGACACGAGCGGACCAGAAGGGACCAGCATCTTCATTAATGACAAACTGGTCTCCAGGCTGCGTGAGATTGACCTCTAACGCGTCAACCACTGGTCCAACACCTCCTTCTATCGCAACAACCTGTAACTCACCATCTCCGCTGCAACCCTCGTCAGCAATCGACGGCCGCATACTCTCAACAAACTGTACGTACACCATGGGTCGACCATATATAAGGGCCCCAAGAGTGCTCACAAGCCGCATGTACCCAGCCCATGGTACATTGCTAGTAACCTTGTGTAGCTCCCATAAAGGGACTAATGACACATCCTCCCGATTGCTACATGTCACAGCTTCAATGACAAGTTTTTTTGCGAGTAGTCTCCCGATCAAACTCCCGCCTTATGCACCTTCTCAAGTCCAACATGCTAATCTCCTCCAGACCATCTATATTTGCAACCTTATTTTTTTCCAATTTAACAAACACTCAAAATTGTGTGCCTTTTAATATTAGGTTAAACAATATGAAATATTTTTTATCACTTTAACCTCCTTAAACATGGCTTCAAAATATTATATTTCATTTAATTTATATACATATTATCTGGACTTTTTTAACGCATGATCAATTTTTTTCTTAAATTACTCAAATGTCACATTCAATATTATAAAATCATTAAAAAATTTCCTAACCTCCTAAACCATGGCTAACAATATTATATTTCAGAATTTTTTCTTAAACATATAATGTCGACATTTTTAATGCATCGTTTTTTAAATCATTAAATTTCTACATATTTTAGATTACGTTAAACATTATGAAATGCTTAATATAATTTAACCTCCTTAAACATGGCTTCCAAAAAATTGTATTTCATATTCAACTTTAGACATATTATATGGACTTTTGTAACGCATTGATATATTATTTTCTTATATCATTTCAGTTTTTACATATTAACCGTTACGTTTTACATGTTAAAATAATTTAAATACTTCTAACATCCTTAACCGTGGCTAACAATATTTTATTCATGTACTCATTTTTTCTCACATCGTGTCTGTACACTACTTATGTTACGCTAGTTTGTGTCCAGTATATTTAACTCATTTGTCTCTAATACGTACTTGCCGAAACCACTAGACGTATGACATAAATAATAGAAAATAACAGTATCATTTATTGCACTAAGCTGGCTAAACATGATGTCACTTGACTAACTTAATGCTAATTAATTAACTAACCACATACTTGCATGCAACAAAAAGTTACCTTTCTGTGAAGATTACCACGAGATCTAGAATATGTTTAACTTCTCCACGAGCTAATTTAACTTACTAAAGCTTCAAAATCCATTGTAGAACTCTATGTCGCACTTTTCTTCAACTCATATCTTCTCTTTTTTCTCTCTTCTGAACATGCAGCCAAGTTTCTGTAAATAAAATATCGTTCCGTTAACAAACCTCTCACGACAAATACAATTTAACACATGAAATAATGTCATGTTTAGTACAACTACATTATTAAACATTGTCATTTCTCTAATTTCTAGCTAATTACAGAATATATGAACATCTTGCATGTAGATAAAAATTACCTCCATCTGTACGTCTCGATTTGATCTTCAGTTTCTTCTACTATAGCAGTGCACGATTTTGCCTTTTTAAGCTTCTACATAAGTGCCTAATACGCGAAGTCTACCCTTCTCTATTCTTGCTCAGAGAGATTGGTAGATACAGCCTGAGGATTTGCACTGAGTGGAAGAGGCAGAGAACACATCAGAGAAAAATGAGAGTGAGAGGGAGAGGACCGCTGCGGCCAAATTTAAAGGGAAAAAAGGAATCTGCAGGTATGGAAAAAAGCAAAGGTAAAAGAAAAAGTAAAAAAATGCTGTCGGGTCAAATCGGGCAGCATCGGCTGCCGAGCCGCGTGCGTGGGTGCGAGCGGGCGCTGTCGGGCCGCACGGGGCACGAGGCACCGCGTCGCGGGTGGGAGGCGCGACCTGGTCCGGTCGCAGGTGGCAGGTGCAACTTCCCCTCGCGGGTCGCGGGCGCGGCTCCCGCCCAGGTCGCAGGTGGGGGCGTGGCACTGGTTGGCTCACGGTTCCCGCTCAGCGTCGCGGGTTGTGCGCGCAAGTTCGGTGCGTCGCGGTCACGAAACGTGATATTGCCACGCGTCGGACGTTCCCTGCGTCACGGAGCCATTTCTGTCGTTTCTCTCTGAAGGGCCATTTGCGGCATTGGAACTTGGCTAGGGGCCATTTCTGCCCTTTTTCCCTTAATTAGCAACTCCCGTGTGTGTCTATCTTTTCACCCTGTCATCTCTCTTCTCATTTCCCAACAGCGGCGGGCAGGCATCGGGGACGGGAGCTAGTTGCTAGGTAGAGGCAGATGCCGGACCAGCGTGCGGCGCCGCACACAGATCGGACGTGGAGATAGGGATGGCTTGTGGCGTCGGGCGTAGATTGGCCACAGGTGCACAGTGGAAGCCGCCGCCGGGGCGCCAGTTCGGCAGCAACCGTCGATCAGGCCCGCTGATCGTCCTTCGCCCTGGACCGCCTCGTTGCCGCGCCGTCGACCGACATCGACCCCTCGTTCACGAGGTTCCTGCGGAGTTGTGATTAGTTGCTGATTTTTCATCTGCGAGTTGACTTGTATTACAGTGGAGCTGCTACTTGATATATTTCTTAGAAGCATGAGTTGCTACTCACTTTTCTTAGAGTTGCTACATGTATTGTGTTTAAGTTGCTATCTAATATATTTGTTGAAGGTGCGAGTTGCTACCTATTATTTTCCATGGAGGTGTTAGTTGCTACATGATTTTCCCTGAGTTGCTACATGTATTATGGTGAAGTTTCTACCAAATCAATTGCCTGGAGCCGTGAATTGCTACCCTATTTTTTTTAATCAAAGTTGCTACCTAACATATTCCTTAGAGGTGTGAGTTATTGCCAGTTTTTGCTACCTGATATATTCCTTGGAGGTGTGAGGTGCTACCCTATTTTTTTACTAGTAGATGCATGCATGAAGTTGATATCTAATATATTTCTTGAGGTGTAAGTTGCTATTTCATTTCGTTGTTACTCTCAGTGAGGTGTTATTTGTTTTTCCTGGACTTGCTACGCCCTCTCAGTGGATTGCTTATTTGAAGTTGCGATCTGATACCAGATTCACAAAAAAGCTATTACTTGATTTATCTGTGAGTTACCAACTGATGTAGTCGAAAGTTGCAAGTTTCTACTTGATTTAAAAGCGAAATTACTATCTTATTTATTTTCGAGTTGCTACTCGATTTGGTGATGTTGTTACTATCTGAACTCAGAGTTTTTAGGTGAGAAGAAAAAAAAATCCTAAGGACATGTTTAATATGGGTCTAATTTGCTTAAACTCGTCTTACAAATCTCAGGTATTAGGTAGACCCACGGGACTTGACTTGAAACTCGGTTAAAGAAATATAATCGACCAACAATGAACTGTACAACTTACAAATATCAGATCCTTTATTCTTTGATGGTTCATGCTGTTTCTGGAGGGTTGGAACTTGGAGGCCAAGCAAGACTTTCACGTGGCATGTTTAACCTGTTACTTTCTAGCAGATAGCAATGCAAAGGGGAGCAGCGAGAAGAGTCCTGTCAGAATCCGACAAAAATTGGTAGTGCCGGCGCGCTATCACGCTTGCACGAGCGTGTTAATCGCGTACTGTTAATATAGTTTTATAGTTGTACATGTATATGTACTCTCTCTGTCTAACAATGTAAGACACGTACACATCTTAAAATTTACAATTAGACTTATAATATTTTAGTTATGTGACACAAAAGTGGTATCATTGGAAAATACTTTTGAAAACGAATCTAATGATACCATTTTTATATCATATAACTAAAATATTATATGTCTAACTAGTAAGATACCCGTGCGTTGGGACAAAAGAGAAATATCTAAAGACATTGACAAAAATGTCACTCTATTTGTGAACAGCCGTGTTGAAAGGGACGCGTGCATAGTTTTTCATAACAATCGCCGGTGTCTCTCTCACTTCATTCTCTTTTTGGCTATCACCTATGTGTCTTCTTTCCTCTCTCTTCGTCATCCCTTCAATTTTGCCCTGACTTTATCGTTTCTTCGAATTAATCTCGATGTTCTGAATCTCAAAACCTTAGATCAAATACAGAGCACGATTTCTTTCAATTCCATCCATCAATTCTGTAAATTTGCAGCACGAACCTCAAATTTGACGCAGATATATCGAATTTGACCAAAATCCTGAAATTCCCCTTCTTTTTCCTCCCTTATTCTTTTTCCTTCTCCTTCCTCTTCTCCTCCTTCTTCCCCTCCTTCCATTCACTTCTCTTCTCATTTCCCCTATCGAGCTCTTCTTCCTCCCAGCCCGGCTAGGAGGTGAGGCGACTCGGCAGGGGCGGCGGCGCATGGCGGTGACGGTGCGGCAAAGGGCGACGGCGGCTTCTTCCTCCCTTATTCTTCTTCTCCTCCTCCTCCTTCTCCTTCCCCTTCCCCTCATTCCCTTTTCTTCTCCTTCCGCCAAACCGAGCTCTCATCTTCCTCCCATTGGTCGGTGGCTAGGGCAGCCTTGCTAGGAGGGGAGGCGGCGGCGACCAATGGAGGCAGCGCAGGATGGAGGCGGTCGGCCTCGTGCTCAACTAAGAGGAATCTTTATTATATCTAAGATAGTTTATTTGTTGTTTTTGTTAGAGATTTTTTAGGTCCTTATTATATTTAAGATAGTTAGTTTGTTAGTTTTGTTAGAGATTTCTAAGGATCGTGATTAGTGGAGAGGAAGGTTAAAATGAAAAGTGAAAATGTGACACCACTCATCAACTCCCATATTATAAAGTGGTATAGATAGATTATAAATTTTGAGACGTGTGCACATTTTACATTACTGGACAGAGGGAGTAAAATTTACTCTAAACACACGAAGAAATCGCAGGAAAAACAAAGGGTGGCACCAAACTTCCGAAACTTTCGCAGGTTTTGGAAAACAACAAAACCAGAATATGTTTTCTCTGCATTACCCGGCCAGGCCACTGTTACCGAAGGCGTGACGGTTCTCGCATGCCGCGAGAGCCACACACTAGCACAACACCGCAGTACCTCGTCGCCGTCCTCCTTGCGTCCACGCAAGCAACCAGGCGTCCAGGCGACTGCAAGCGCTCTCTCAGCCACGCCTCCTCGCCCCGCTCCCACCGGAATAAGAAGAGAATCCGCGCGGCGAAAGATCAGGAGTAAGAAAATCGTTCCTGGTTGGTAGAATCTAGAAGGGGGAGGGGGGTCATGGAGATACTAATGGGTTCCGGCAGATTCTTCGCCCGGCGGCCTCCCCTCACGCTCGACCCTCGCTGCTCCCGAGGCTCCCCGGACAAGGGCCGCGGCGACGAAGGTATTAGCAGCTCACAGTTTACTAGCTGTCGAGTCTCGCGCTGCTCCCTGTTGATGTTTGATGAAATGCCGCTGTGGATTAGCGTGTTAGCGCGGCGATTTGTCTCACGGTACTTGCCATTGCAGTGTCATCGTTCAATAATATCATAGTGTCAGCCCGATCATGGCATCATAAGTTTAGAATGCAACTGTTTCCTTTACTCGTTCAGATATGATCTGCTTACTGGATCACGCAGAGCAATGCGAATGCCTCCGTTCATGTGCTAAGATTTGAAGTGAATGCGATTTTTGCTTCCTTCTATTTCAAGCAGAGTGCATGTTTTTATCCATGCGTGCACTCGCAGGTTAGTGTACATTTACATCTGGGTCTGCTATAAAGAAAAGTGTAGAGTTAATCATGTCGTTAGTGTTCTGTACGGGTGGTTTATTGATTCAGCAATAGATTATCCTTACATCAGCATCTATTTGCCTCCTTGTCCAAATCACTGACAGCGATGAACATTTTAGCCATTTTTCCAAGAACGCCAAATCTGCTGTTATCCTGGTTTCCTCTGATCAACTTATTTTGTACTGTATCATCGGGCTTTGGTATGGTGCAGCTTTCCTTCACCGCACTAGGCACATTTGGTAACCAAATGCCAACGTGTGTACTTGATTTGAAGTCTGAAGTAGAGAACACAGTGTTTCTGCTTTCATAATATTTCACATCTGAGTTTGCGTATCTTTTCCATCCGTAATCCATATGCACAAAATATTAGTTTTTTCAGACATAAATATGCACGAAAGATTATTGATCTTTGACTAGGAAATATTGGGCATTGCCCTTGTTTGTCCATATACGGATGATGAGTGGTGGATTCTGAAGTTCCTTCTTAAAGGTAGATTAGAAAAAATCCCGTTGTACATAGTTATAAGTTATAGCAGGTTATTGATAATATACTCACCTTGTGATAGGTTTTATTTTAGCGCCGAAGGCCAAAGGATTGTTAGAATAGGTAGCAGACCACCGCTTTCATTCAACATTATTTTGAGGGGGAAAGTACTATGGCATCCAACTGTATAATATATTGATAGACATCTGATAAAAATATATTGATAAAACAGTATATAAAGAGGTTATTCACAAAACAGCGAGAAATAAACATCGGCTAAAACACTCTAGCCAGTTTGTTAGGCAAGAAGTTTCTTCCCCTTTTCTCTATAAAGAATAATTCCAATATGTTGGGAAAATTTCCAGCACCAATCCTAAAGCAATGCATATGCATTGTCAAAAAATTGTCAATTAGAAGATGTCTTGTGTTCAGCATCCCAGAATAAGAGCTTCCAACGAAACATTCGCTACAATTAGATTGATGAAATTCTGGAAGTAAATTAGTAATTGTTTTAAAATTGTTACCCCAGTGAACACAGTAATGTTATATTAGTCCAACATTTTTGGCTGAAGGGACATTGAAAGAACAGAATAGGTGATTCCTCTGTGTTCGGTCGATCTCTCTAAGTATCGAACAGAACACCTTATGTTTGATAATACAAGCAGACCCCCAATCCCACTTGTAAAAAACGAATTTCTTGGACAATCATATGGACTTGATATCCGTCTATCTATTTTGGGTATCCAACAGAACACCTTATAACCACTTGATCATAGGATTTTTTCTGAACAATCGTATGGATTTGATATGTGATGCTGTATTTGATATTACTGGAAGTGGCCAGTGGGTGGGTGGGTTTTATTAAAAAAGGATAGAAACATTGCACTGTTAAATGGTGAAAACATTCACTTTTAATTGTCTATTTGTAAATAGGACGAAAGTTTATTTGTAGGATGAATCATTTTCCAGATTCACTTGCCAGGTAACACATCATCCACTGACTGGGACAAGGCTTGGTCTACGTTTAAGAAGAAAGGGAAGAAGACCCTATTTTCAGAATTCTCACCCAACAAGTATGTGAGCTGGAACCCTCCACGCAGCGAGTATCCATTGTCGGAAGAGGTTGATCCAATCAAAAGAGCTGAGAGGTCTAACTTGATGTTGTGGACAAGTCCAAGATTTACCTTGGTAGGGGCGATTATCATAGTCTTGGCACTGCTGATCTATACACTGGTAGTCCCAGCCAAGTAACTGCAGAAGTGACAGATAGAAGGTGAGCTGTAAGCCAAAATTTCACTTGGAAGGATGTATTATACATTACTATACCAACTAGCATCGCTCTGTATTGCTTCAATCACATTCAAATAAATCATAATAGAGCATCCCTTTCGTTTTGGTGATTTTCTTCACTGTGTATCAATTGGGTCCTCTTTATTATTCCACTATAACCAAGAAATATTGGGTTACGTAGAATAATATATTGATCATTATCCATGACTACGCTCCTGATGTGACTTTTTCATAGTTCTCAGTAACTTCAGGTTTGATAATCTAATGCTAGTTGTATTAGTCAGTGATGGGTAGTTTATAGCGTTGGTAATGCTTGAGCAAGTGGACATGTGCGAAGCATCTACTTTAACCTGATGGAACCCATGAGAAGCACGTTTTTCATTACAGCCAAATTCAAGTCAAATGACAGTTCATTAGCTTCATATAAGAGTAAGCACTAGGTAAGCAGAGACTTGCGTATATGTAAAGCAATTTAACTAATCTTATTTCTTATCCCCTAAACAATTAGCCTTTGTCGCTTACATTGGAGGCATCAGAACGGAGTCTGTCTACATCTTGTAGTTAAACCTTAGATAAAATGCAATATAATGGCGTGATTGGTTTGATGCCAAATTTTGGTATTGCCAATATTTGGCAAGTCAACATTTAGCAAAACCAAAAGTTGCCAAAAATTAGCAACTTTTTTAGAGGTTGGTGAGAACTAATTGGTATCCAACCAATTGCTAGCCAATTTTTTGGACTTGCCAACAATTAGCATTGGCAAAAATTGGTAGCAAACCAATCACGCCCTAAATAAACATGATCGGGCCCATCTCATCTTGTCTTTAAGTCTTGGTTGTTACATCTTTATATTCAGCATCTTGGAATAAGTCAGACAAAGGCTTTTTCATCTTCCCCTCCAAAAATGGTTCTTTCATCCTGTAGACTTGAACAATAGCCAAGTTTTCACTCTCTTGTGGGTTGTGGCAGTGTTGGTCTAATGAAAATAAATTATTTCTATGCTAAAAGTCTAAACTGGTAAATTTAGCATTCCTTAAGACAGTCAGAAAGAAAAGATCATTCAGGGCTTTCACAATTGGTTTTGTGTAGATGCAAATGAACATTCAGAAAGAAAAGATCAATACATGCTGCTTACATTTCAAAAAATAATATGAGTAAATTATAGATGATACTGTAATAATTGTTTTTACCTGCTCCTCTTATCTATCATGTCATTACTTTTATTCCTTGCATTGCCTTAGATTCCAGACACTTCTGAAATCTGAACAGAAAAATTGTCCATGTTGAGAGCGAAGACTTTTCCACAATGTGAACAGAATAGATTGGTCGCAAGGTCAGTGTGGAATTCAAGTCATCTGCTCCCTGGACATTCAAATAATTTTCTTCTAACATCTCTCTCCATCTGCTGCTGTATTTTAATTCGCTGATTGTGCATTATTGTATAGCTCTACCTGCAGATTTGCTTATTTAATTTCTTGTGTTTGGACAATTGCAATATCCATGGCTAACGGAGAACCAGGCCTGCAAAATTTAAATACAGATTCTGAAAACTCTGATCTCAGAGAATCTCTATTTTCTTCTCCTGCTCATGTCTGGAGCCCATGTCCCCCATGAGCATGGATAGATTAATTTTTACGGGAAAGCATGGATAGATACGCTCACCAGGGGCAAATATGATAGATAGACAAGGGTACACTTATATCAATCCAGCTGGGATGTTCAACCCCAGAACCTGGGCGGTTTAGTGCCACAGTGACAAGCCAAACCTAATACACCAAATTTCTGTTTTTCTAATCACGCTTGCTTGCTGGTGAGTAATAACTAATAACTACTAACTAATAACAGTGCTTAAATAAACAAGCTGGTGTGTTTGATTTTCATGACGAAGATAGCGTTCTAGAAAGCATGGCAGATGATGACTGTCATGCAGTCTGAAAGATAAGCAGTACAGTACTGTCTCAAGTTTCAGACACCCAAAAAAAAAGTGCAAACCCAAAAGATTGCGGAAGAGTTCTAACTTTGAAGTGGTAGCAGCTTGCACCCCAAGAAAGCTTGGCTCCCCCTCTTCCACAGAGCTGCGCATTTGCTGCTTTATAAAAGAGGCAAAAACTGTGTCTCCCCTGTCACTCCTCTCACATCACACACAAACACAAACAAAGACGCAGCACACACTTGCTCTTCTCTCCAACCTCCACGTTTCTCCTGGCCAGCTACCTGAGCAAGAAGGTGCCATTACCAGCAGCCGCACTAATGGAGCGCCAGGGCGACGCGAGGCGGCCATTGCCGAGGCGCGGGCAGGTGAAGGCGAGCATATTCGCGAGCCTGTTCCGTTGCCTCGTCCCGATGGCGGCTGGAGGTGAGTGGAAGGAAGGCAAGACCAAAGAAGGAGGAGGCGGCGGCGGCGGTCGCCGCGTCGTGCCCCGTGGTTGATCCATCCCGGGCCCGGGGAAGGGAAGAAGATATGAAGAAGAATCAAGAATTGGGTTTGCTCCGATCTCAACGTAAACTGCTGCAGGTCCGGCTCTTGAACCGGAAGCTGCTCTCTTGGGACGCGAAATGAGGGTGGCCGGGTCGGGGTGTACACGTGGAATTGTCTGAATTCCGGAACTTTTGGTGAACATGTGGATTGTGGAGTCTGTAAATTCCGGCGGCAACTGCTCGCCGGAGTAGTGTGAGTCTGTAGTCTAGCAGTACATCAGTGTTGGTTTTTGCTATATATTGAGAACTCATTGCCATTGAGCGGTGAACTGGTGATGAATTTCTGGTGTGTAGTGTTGGTGTGTACTCCTTTCTTCACTTGAATAAGCTCTCTGCATCTCGATCGCAAAGTACATTGATTGAACAAGCTCTGCTTCTAACTACTAGTCTACTAGCATGGTACTCCTACATTGGCTATGTTGGTGTTTCCGTGCACGTGTAAATTTACTACCATGTTTTCTTTCTCAGTGGTTCTTGAAACTGTTTTTTTAAGCAGACGGCAAAAACTTTGCCTTGTTTCATTAAGTAAGATAAAGTTTTATTACAAACATATAGAAACAGAAAAAAACAAATCTAAAAGGACGTAAAAACCTACTTTCTGGGGATGATGTTTCTCAAGTGTTTCACCCGTGTTGTGGCCTAGATAACCGCCTTAGCTTTTATCGTAGCGAAGATCATCAAGGGCATAGAAAAGACTTCTCTGAAAATCCTTGCGTTTCGCTCATTCCAAATTTGTCAAGACACCAAGATCACAAGAGAAGTCATGGACCTTCTTTGATTGGTTGTACCTTCGATGATGTTGATCCATCATTGCCTAACTGAGTCATAGGTGATCCAATGGCTGGTGTGAAGATTGATTAGCCTTAGTCAGTTCTTTATCATTCTCCAGACGTGTAGGGTGTACCGATATTTGAAGATAAGATAGACCGTTGTTTTTTGTTTACATTTATATAACATGTAAAAGTTGCAATTTAGTTATCCTCGACGACGTAGGCGGTCCGCCGTCCAAACTCTGTTTTGGTTCTTGAAACTTCTTTTGACGAACGTGGTTCTTGAAACTTGGTTGGGAGGTTGCTCTTCCGTTGCTTGGGAGCCATTCGTGGGTCATTCCTGTGGGGATTGGCGCTGATTTGCTCGTGAGCGCACCACTAGCCCCGCTTCCCCAGTGAGACAACGACACCTTAGCATGCACACTGCCAACGTGTATGCCAACATCGAGGTGCTTCCGAGCGAAGTTTTCTCCTGCAAGCTGTATGTGGGTTGTGCATGGGCCCGGCATTCGCATCATCGACAATTTTACTCGCTCTTATGTTGTCCCACTGGCCGACCCCGGCAACAAATACAGATGGAAGAAAAATATTCGGCGACTTATCCACCCGGTCACCTCAGGAAAGTCGCGCTCTTCGTGGCGTGCGGCCCTTTTGCACTGAGCTCACCGGGCTGCACGTTTATCATTAGCTTTTTCTTTAGAGGGATTGATCATTAGCTGGAAGTCAAGGATCATACGCCCCTAATCTTGCACCTAGAAAAGAAGCAACGGTTTAGATTTAGTGGAATAGGACATCAGATGTTCAGGTGCACTGAACCATGTGCTGAGTTTTTCCTCAAACGAAGGTATGCATCTAGTCTCTGCATCGATCAATGCACACAACTAATTTTATTATCAACGAAAAGTATTATAAAAGTTTGTCATTTTATAATAAAAAAAAAGACTAAGTGATAAAAAAAACCAATCAAGCATCACAAAATGTACTAATAGATCGTCATCCATATCAGGGAAATAAGCCGCGTGCCACCATCTTTAAATGGTTGCACTCGGTAACCTTGTGATGTGTGAAATCTCCTGTCATGTTGAGCAGTTTATAACTAGTGGAATCATATAAGGGGATGGATCAAGGTTTCTTTTCCAAATTCTGAACTAAGCTTTTTACAGCAGAACACAGTCCCATGATGAAGAGGTGCCACAAGCCACAGCCAAGCAGGCAAATACTGCCGAAGCTGAGCTTGCTCATACCCCAGATTTCAGTTTTTTCTTCTTTTTTCTTTTTTTTGAAACTTTTCCTTTTCCTTTTGGATTTTAGGTTTCTGTGTTTTGTTCCTCGTTTCCATTGTCCGTTCACTTCGAGACAAACTAAAGCGAAAGTTGCCATGAGGGTCAGATACAATGGACAATAATGGTGCGCCTTGGTACTGGTCGGATCATGTTTCCTCCCCTGGCCGAAGGTGGCCCCAATGTGAACAGAATAGATTGGTCGTGGGGTTAGTGTGGAATTCAGATGAACTGCTCCCTGGACATATAAAAACATATAGATACTACTACTACTAATTTTCTTGTGGCATCTCTGTCCATCAGGTGATGTATTTTAATTTACTGATTGTGCATTATTGTATAGCTCTACATGAAAATTTGCCTTGTGTTTGGACAATTGCAATATCCATTCTAACGTAGAACCAGACCTGCGCATAATTTTGATACTGATTCCGGAAAGTCTGATCTCAAATAGTCTAGTATATTTTTTCTTCTCATGCTCATGTGCGGAGCTCATGCTCCCCATGAGCATGGATAGATTAATGTTTAAATTATATATACTCTCACCATGGGCAAATATGAGAGGTAGACAAGGGCATACTTTCTATATCAGTCCAGCTGTAATGTTGAACCCCAGAACCTGGCCAGTTAGGGCCCCAATCCAGCATTTTTCACATCAGTTCTATACCAAACCAACCCAAAACACCAAATTGCATGGTCATTGCTATTTTTCTAAGGCCGCTCCCAATGCATAGGTGCTTAGATGAGGTGCTAAGTGCATGAAAAGGCTTAGTAACTAAACTCTCCAATACATAGGTGCTTAGCTTTTTGTAGCTAAGCTTACTTCATTTAATTGTTTAGCAACTAAACTCCCCAATACATAGATGCCACATAGGCATTTTGCATAGGTCCGCGCGCTTAACATCGGTTCTTTCTGGAGACACCAAAACTATTTCTCTCTTTCTTAATTACCCCCGTCACATCATCTTCTTGCCTATGTGGCATGTCTTAGCACCAGTCTAAGTTGAAGCATTGTGAGGAGCCTAATAAGGCTTACCTGCTGGTGAGTAATAACAGTGGCTAAATTCCTAAATATACCTGGTTGATATGATTTGATTTTCATTACGAAGATAAGCGCATCTAGAAAGCATGCCATATGTCATGCAATCTGAACGATTATCGTAAGTAATACACAGTAAATCTCGAGTTTCAGAGACATAAATTGAAATTGACTCGGAGATTGATCTTTGAGGTTCAGACCCAAAAGATTCCAGAAGAGTTCAGACCTTGAAAAGGTAGCTGCTTGCCTGCTTGCACCCCAAGGAAACTTGGCTCCCACTCTTCCTAATACCCTCCACATAGCTGCGCATTTGCGGCTTATAAAAAAAGGGCAAAACCTGCGTCCCTCCTGTCACTCTAGCATCACACACAAGCAGCGAAACACAGACACAGCACACACTTGCTCTCGTCTCCAGCCTCCACGCTTCTCCTGCCTACCTTCCTGAGCAAGAAGCTGACATCAACAGCAGCAGCCGCACCAATGGAGCGCCAGGGCGACGCGAGGCGGCCACTGCCGAGGCGCGGGCAGGTGAAGGCGAGCATATTGGCGAGCCTGTTCCGGTGCCTCGCCCCCAAGACTGCCGAAGGCGAGCGAAAGGAAGGCAAGACCAAAGAAGCCGGCAGCGGCGGCGGCCGCCGCGTCGTGCCCCGTGGTTGATCCAGCCGGCGCGGGGGAAGGGAAGAAGACCTGAAAGAAAATTTGAAGAATTGGGATTGCTCTGATCCCAATGGAAACTGCTGCAGGTATCCGGTTCTTGAACCGGAAGCTGCTCTGCTGGAATCCGAAATGAGGGGGGCCGGTTGGGGTGGGTCAGTGGGTCGGGGTGTAGGCGTGGAATGAATAAATTGTTGCTGATTCTATGAAATTCTGTCTGGTTTTCCAGAACTTTTGGTGAACATGCGGAGTCCGTAGTTTCCGTCGGCAACTGGAATCTGTAGTCTAGCATTAATTCAGTGTTAGTCTTGGGTATATTTTGATAGATCATTGCCATCGCGTAGTGAACTGGTGATGAATTTCTGGTATGTAGTGTACTAGTGTCCGTGTGTACTCCGGTTTCTTCACTTGAATTAGCTCTCTGCATCTTGGTCGCGGAGTACATTGAACAAGCTCTCTGCTTCTTGGTACTACTAGTATGGTACTCCTACATTGCCAACGTTAGTGTTTTAGTTCACGTGGAAAATCATTTCGGTGTTTTTTTTTCTCGTGTTCTTAAAGTTTGGTTGCGAGCTTGCACTTCTGTTGCGAGCAATTTTTGTTCCTGCGGCATTTCGATTGCCGCTAATTTGCTTGCCAATCCACAAAGGCACGAACACAACTAGCCCTGCTTACCAGTGAGGCAACGACGAAACCTCAACATTTACTGTGCCAGCGTATGTATGCTAGTAAAATCGAGGTGCTCCTGAGCGAAGTCGTCTCCTGCAAGCTGTATGTGGGTGCCGCACGGCAAGGGCCTTCTATTCGCAGCCCTTTTGTTGTCCCACTGCCAATCCCCAACAACAAGTAGAGAAACAAAAAAAATCGGTGACCTTATCCATCCCATGGCTCCGGAAAGTCGTGCTCTCCGTGGCGTGCGACGCTTTTGCGCTGAGCTCACCGGGCAGCACGCTGACGATTAGCTAGAGACCCAAGATTATTGCTAAGGCGGCTCTAATCGTGCACGTAGAAAAGAAAGAACGGCTCGGATCTAGTGGAACCCATCAGGTGTTCAGGTGCAACGGCTCGGATCTAGTGGAACCCATCAGGTGTTGGTGCACGATGCAACCATGCAACTAGATCAGCACCCTGTGCCAAGCGTGCGACATCTCCATCCGTTTCCGTCATTCCGTGGTGGGATCGTGTAGTAGCACAGTGGCAGTAAAGATCGATTCGGGTTTAAAATAAGCCTTTTACAAGAGAACACTTCCCCCTGGTGAGAGGAGAGGCCACAGCCCACAACAAAATATCCCCGTTCCTGTTTTCGTCCTCACTTTCAAAGATTCGCATAATGCGACTGTGAGACAGATTAAAGGCAAGGAATGGCTGCCATTTACGGTCGGATACATTGAACACTACTGGGGTGCTCTTGCTACTCGCGTCACGATCCAAAAGGGGCCCAGCATTATGGGCCCAGACCCGGCTCCTTCAGAGCTAAGAAAGCCTCCTCAACAAGTTTTTTCGTGAATCCGTCGTCGTCCATAGATATGCCGGACCGGTTTGCCTGTCCGACACGTGTGGCCTTCAATGTGTCAAGCTTGTCAAGGTGCGTTCCCCTTGGCCCAGCTCTTTCCCCGCTTCCTACCAACCCAAGTGCCAATATGCCATATTCTTCACTTCACCATCCAATCGAACACAGCGCATTTCTTATCCAAACAAATCTGGTTGTTCTAGCCGGAAAACAGAACGAGAAATCAGGTTGTCGCACGTCCTCCTCAAAGTTTACGGGATCGCAAGTTCTCATGATGGGAAGGATTCAGTTCGATGCGGTGTGACGTCTGCCAACTCGCACATGTTCATTGAACGAGCCCTCTCATCCGGAGTATCTCGAACGTCATACTCCACACTAGTGCAAGCTCCAGGGACGTGGTCGATCCTTCATCGTCTCCTTTGCCCTGCTCCTGGCACTCTAATTCACCATGCGATTCATTGTCTGTAGGTTCTTTTTCTTCTCCACTGAAACTGACTATCCCAAGTGCCAACATCCATCGAAGACAATGCAGTACGATTCTTATCCAGTCTGTCAACTCGCACATGTTCCTCCGGACTGGAACGTCACGACTATACTCCACACGAGTGCAAGTAGGTGGCTTGAAGCGCACCTTCCAAAGTCGAGACCGACACAGATCGACCGATGGGGAAAGCAGAAAAACAATATTCCTTCCGTCTTTTGTGACCAAATCAACCCGAGTTAAAGAAAGTCATGGACTGGACTAACGAAGTGCCGATTGTTTGGAGAAAATAATTTTGGATAAGGGTCACGAACTCCGGTCTTCTAGCATTCCGATCCGTTTCCTCTACGGTACCTCTACAGTACTACTACACAAAAATGTCATTGGCGATAGATACAATCATGTCGCGCCACCTGAATCGACAAAACGTGCGTGACAGTCTGCGCGACGCCCAGCGAGAAATTTTTGTAAAGCCACCAGATTAGGATCATCGAACAGCTATATATCGAAAGAAAGAGATAAACTGATCATGCGTGGCCACACATATTTCTTCTTAGTACTGGAATCACGTAAATTTTGTTCCATTCATATGGCTAATGGCTCTAGTTACTTCATACATTTTAAACATAAGTAATTCATACTTCGAGGCTGTAGCTGTTACAAGTATTCTACACCCGGCCCGTATATATACGTAGGAGTATGTAACTGTGTTTGGGGACGTAAGCGGTACCACGTCACGCCGATGACGCATATGCTCGCTACGGGTTCGCATAAAGCTCCACAGACCGACAAAGAGAAAGGGAGATGGTTTAAGTGGCTTTTTTTTTGTCTGATCTTTTTACGGGATCTCTGAGTGGATGCGAGCGAGACGTAGGGTTCGAGACACGATTCACTTGTCTCTCTCTATCCAATGCACACACACGCTAACACCAAGGCCCCGAGCCAGCCACAGGGCTCACAGCACAGGTTCAGCTATTCACAACAGCAATTAACCAATAAACCCCCAATTTGTACTGGAATCAGGCTAATTAAACTAGCCCCTCCAAAGCGAGAGGCGCTACTGATGAGCCCCTGGGCGGCTGGGCCCTGGTGCAAAAGCTCTCGTCATCGTCGATCGACTAGTCGTCGGGCTAGCTGCAAAAATATTGTATGCTTATGCGAGCCAAATCAAACGATTGTAATAACAGATAGTAAATGCCACTTACACGCTATAAATTAAGGTAGCCTCCCTAGCTCGCACTCGCACACGCGCCACTCTCCGCCTCTCCCAGCCTCTCTCCTGCTGTTTCTCAGGGTGCGCTAGGTGCGCGCGCGCGCGACGCCATGAGCGGGCAGGATGGCAGCCAAAGGAAGAAGCCCCACGGGAACCCAAACCCCAAGAGGGGCAACATCATCAAAGGGATCTTCGCAGACTTGACCGGCGGGGACGCCAAGAAGATCCCCGCCACCACCGCAAGTCCAGGCGGCGGTGGCGGCGGCGGAAACGGCGACAACAGCAACGGCGGCGGAAACGGCGACAACACAGCAACGGTGGCGGTTCCTAGTGAGCATGGTGCGTAAGTACGTTGGAGATGGTTAGTTTGTGTTTATGCTGAAGTAATATGTCCCCTTGTTAGGGACCTTAATCGTGTTCAATAATTATTGATTAACCGCCCGTATATGGGGGTCGCACCGGCCGGGCATGTAGAAAACTGTTTGGATCTGTCACCTGTGAGTGGATCAAGCTAGCTCTCTTTGTTGCACCCAATGAGCTTTTCTTTTGTTGTTGTTTTTTTTATTAGAGTTTTCTCTTGCTGTCCTTGTTGCTGCTGACCTGCTGTGTGGCTGTTCTTTCGTGCCCCCTGTGAAGATCGACCTCCCTTTTCACTAGCTACCTTGTATGTGGCTTCGTTGTAAACGACTTTTGCACCGTTAGGGTTTAGGCGTCGAAAATCACGCATGTGCATATTGGAAAATTGGTTAGTGCCATTGAATCCGTTCAGGACACCTGTTGTTCTTTTCCCTTTTTTGGTTCCATGTTTGTTTCTTTGAACAATATGAATGGATACATGCATGTAGCTCTTGTAGAAAAATAATAATCTAAACCCACTGTTCATCCGGGCCTATGGGCGTGTAATAATTGATACTAGAAAATCTTCAGTTTTCTCAGCGAACAAAATAATTAGATTCAGGGAGACATGTTCGCCTTCAGGCGATCTTATCAGCTTCGCCTTTGTTTTTTGTTCATTTTTTCTGTACAGTATCGCAACTCCCCAAACCCCATCTCGAATTATGATTGTTTATCCGCTTCGCCTTTGTTTTTTGTTCAGTTTTATGTACAGTATCGCAACTCCCCAAACCCCATCTCGAATTATTGATGGTTTGTCTACTAATGGTGAGTGATGATACGTCCAAGATGAACGTGCCTCCCCACTCGCACGTGTGGGGGGCCTCACGTGGAGGTCGTACATCGTACGGATCACCATTACACGCCCCCCAAAAAAATAATCTCACATCACATGCACAATCAACGACAGAATCATATCATAGGAGCTTGTTCAGACTTCCAGATAAGCGAAGTTACCATACAAATACTCATCAGCACGCAACGCGAAGTTAAATTACCTGCATGGCTATGTACTAGACACAGCTCATTTTTTGGTTCATTGCTGTTGTCCAGATTTCACTTTCCGGTGGACTTCTTGACAAAGTGAACCACGTGTGGCTCATCAGCCGATAAGCGTCCCCGGCTTCCTCCGAGAGAACTTTTACGCTACCTTTTACTAGCGATGGGTTGAGTAGTAGCATAAGTTAAATCTAGCCATTAATTTACCAGGGTATTTTAGACTTTTTTATTTGAAATTAATTTCTTATAAAGAGTAAGTACTCTTGTCTTTAGTCTCGATGGATCAATCTGATCCTGATTGTTCATGACCGTGATTGGTAGCATCACTTCTCCTCGTAACGATGCGGTCGCAGCCGTCGAGGCCACGCTCGTCTGCCTCCCTCTCAGCTCTCTCGACTCCATTACCTCCGCCATATCATCCATACTCCAGCACCACACTTGTCGTTGCCTCGACGACTCGTCGGACTAGCGCTCGCTGTTGCCTCGACGGCTCGTCGGACCGCCTCTATTGGTTTCCTATCCCTTGGTCAACCTAACTGCCTTGGCCTTTGGCGCAGTCGGGGTGTTTCCGCTGTCGCACGCCAACGTTGTGACTGCGTGCCTTCTGTTTCAATCATCTTCTCATAAACATGTGTGTGATTGCATCAAGCAATCATATTATCCGCTGCCCAGGGGCACTCAATTTCATTCACAAAATACCAGACTATTCGCAACCATACATATGCCAGTTGTCTGATCCTTCAAAGTACAAATTTGGACAAGTACTACATACAAATACCAACTGAGATCTCTACTAAACAATTTCGAGTAATCCATGCTTGCATGTAGAAGTTGGATGGTCAATTCATGAGCTTGTCTAAGTACATTTGGTGTGATCTAGAGGTTGACGTGGGTGATAGACATCAGATCAGCTGATATTATGGTCTAGTGCTTCCGAACTCGACGTCCTAAATCGCGGAGAGCTCGAAGTCACCGTTTAATGCGGCAGACACGTTGAGATCGAAGAACCTGAAGTTGCCGCCGCATTTTGCTGGAGACCACAAAGTGCGCCACCGGAAGCAGAACGAGCACTCGTTGACAACTGGGACATCAACGCGGTAGGCCTTACGGATTGACCGGAACCGAACCTGCCGCCGCCACGCGGCGCGTCATCGTGTAGGGATGGAGCCGCCACTCTACGCATCACCAGTGAGGGACGATGGCAGCCCCATGCTACGCACGGTGCAAACTGGACATACAAGTGCCGGCGTCCTTCTCGCCGCCAGGGACGAAGGCAGCAGAACAGGGGACCGATTAGGAGGACGAGACGCTAACGGGAGAATGAGAACTTGGAGAGGCTGTGGTACGGGTGACGTCGTCGGCGGCGGCGCGCTCTGTGTAATGACCCTGTGCGATGATGTGGTTGAAGAGCACGCCGCCTTCGCAGAGCCATGGACGGACGGCGGACCAAGAAAGGTTACCGCAGGGTGAACCATGCAAGGCTGCCTGCTTGCCCTGCGCCCGTGCGTCACGTGTCGCTTTGCTGGTGTCACCACCGGCAAGTGGTGACCGACACTGCGCCCGTCGCTGCCGGCCCTACAGCCCACTGTCCCGGCGCAACCACAACAGCAGGCAACATTGCCAATTTGTTGCGAGATTTGTTGCAAAATTATCCTCTTAGCTGCTAGATTTGTTGTAAACTCTGTCAATTTTGATTTTGGATCCTCTACTACTATCCTCTACTACTGAAAATTTAGGCACTAGTATAGATTAATATGGATCATTAGATCCACTAAAATAGATGATCCAAATTGATTTAAGGGTATTGTAAAAGTCCTCTCATCCTCCGAACAAGGAAGCGTACGTGTCCCCTCCCAACTGCATTAGACTCCGGGCCTGGTTTTGTTTACTTCACATGTTACTTATAATATTGGGCCTAGTTTTGATTTGAGATTGTTTGGGCAGCAAGACGTACCAAATTCAATAAGATAGGCCGTTATAAGGAACCAGTAATTCTTTTCTCTTTCAGAAAAAGGAACCAGTCATGCTCTCAAGCTCGCAGCACTTTCGGCCCAACTCATCTACTTAGCCTACAAGGCGATACGAGGAAGAATCGGTCGATCCGATTGCGCAAATCGGTAAATGTCTGCGTGTGTGTGGGTGTACTCCTAAGGTTCCGCCTGGGAGCCCTGTAAACCTACACCTTTGTAGACAACTTATAATGATATTTTATTGATCACGAATAAAACCCTTAGATAATTTTAGGTCGTAAACTCATGTTTGGATACTCACGTATAAAATCCTTGATATCTGAATGTGTAACATACCCAATTTTTCCCTTATCTATATGTTGTACATCATGAGCATATCATAGCATCTTTAGCATAAATATGAAAATGAGAATAAATTTCAACTTTTTAGAAAGGCTAGAGAAAACTCCGTTGAAACCCTAGAAACCCTAATTTTGTAATTAGGGCAATTTAAAAATCTTTTGAGAAGAGAAGACTTCCAATGTAAAAAATTTCTCCAAAAATTCAAACTTAAGCTCAATATAGTATTTCCGAGCTTTTCAATTTTTCCTACAATTTTTGAACGAATTTTTCTTATGCTTGTAGTTCAAAATTGAAAATGGGTCAATTATGAATCCCAATTTTTAAATTAAAAATCTCTGAACAAAGTAACCCTGGAATTAAATTTAGATGATTCTAAATGACCCTAGGAACCTATGGTAAAAATTTCAGAAAATAAAAAGGTCATTTCTAAGATTTCTTCTTATCCAAGCCAGAGCCCTCCCTCTCTCTATTTCTCTTTCTCTCTCGCTTCTCTCTCTCCCGGTCTACCCCCACCCGACACCTCCGCCACGCCCTCCGCTCGCCTTCGCTGCGCCACCATCCAACCGGAGCTCGCCATGCTGCCTCTTCCCTACTTCTCCGCTGCATCGCACAGCGACCACCTCCTCAAGCCGCCTTGCTGGAGCCTCCTTACCGTGTCGCTTGCATCGAACCGACACCACCAGTCTACCCCTCCCACTGGCGCGCCACTCGCTCCGCCGGACGTCTCCTCCTCCTTTCCTCTGCGCCATGCCACTGGTGAGCCCGCCTCCTGTCGTCGTCGCACGCCAGCCTCCTTTGCCGCCCGCTGGTGGTACCGCAGCCGGTCAGATAGTCGTATGCGCGAATTGACCAGACCGACCATACTGATCGGTTAATGATGGTCATTAATGACCAAATCTATGTCATGAGGACATCATTAATACTAATTATTGTTATTCCGACATCATTAATGCTTAATTAATAATTAGTTCATTTAATGACCGTGATTAATTCTTAATAAATGTGATTGTTTAATCGAATTCTTTTTTGTCTATGACACATGGGACCCATGTATAAGAATTTAATTAAATAAATAAATGAAAATAAAAATATATGACAGTAGGCCCCACTGTCATTGACTTGGGTCAAAGTTGATAATGAGTTGACTTTGCCCACATGTCAGTCTCTGAGGCTAATTAATATATGAGTAATAAAAATAATTTTTATTCTTTATTATTATTTAATTACTGAGAAAAAGAAAGAAAGATTTTTAAATGATTACAAGCTTAGAAAATTCATAATAAATCTAATTTTATCAAAAATGCAAATAAGCAAAATTTTCATTAAAATGCCATCCATGTATGTCATTTTCATGCATGATTTCATAAGAGGAAAAATATAAAATGGACAAAAACTTATTTTAGGGTTTCCCAATTAGCTGGAGAATCTTCAGAGCGCTATCCGAACTTCGATTAATTTGATTTCACTTACATTAGTCTTTATTTTGAGTATTCTATGCCATGAAATACATTTCACCTCATGCTAATGTTACTCATTTTATTGATTCGTCATTGTACCCTTTTTTGGTGTTTCCGTTCTTCTTATCATAGTATCGGAAGATCTCGACGTGAGTAACTTCGAGTACAAATAGTACCCTACGTCGGAGCAACAAGGCAAGCAACCCCCTTGATCATGTTGCAATTGCCTACTATTTATAAAGTATTGATTGTTTTTGCAATGTTATCACATGCGTTCTACTCATATGTTATTGATAAGTAGTTGACTCCTATCCTTTGCATGGATTTACCTTATCACCCTAACCAACACCACCACCCCAACCTATTTACACTAGTATAGTCAAAACCTCTATATTGCTTATGTTGATATTTCATGCTTAGACACACTTAGATTTATAAAGTCGTAATTCCTTGGATGACAGATAAACCGACACAGAATGAATGGGTTAAGTGTAAGTGTCGGTGGATGATTATTGGGGAGTAACTAATGAACCTGATTAAAAATCATGGGGCTTAGACGAGAGGCCATGGCTGCGAGCATAGTGAGTTGTCTCGTTTTCCCGCAAGGCCAGTTTTTGATGTATATTGATCCAATAATTACGTATTTCTACACGGATGGAATAATGACCAAGTCAGCCTTCTTTGAGCAGTATTTCTCTACCAAGAAATGTGAATAAGATGGCAAAGAAGCTCACTCGAGGAAGAAAAAGGAGGACTGATATGCATACACGACCATAGAAAAGCTCATTGCACACGGGTAAAAAAGCTCATCGCATACGGTTTTCCAGGCCGTATGCACGGGCTGGTCAGCGATGTGGGGGGCACATCGCACACAGGTCCATCGCCGTATGCGATGATACGCACATCGCACACGGCTTTTTAAATAGGACGGGTCCACAGTATTCACCGTGTGCGATGAAGATACACATCGCACACGCTTCCAAAATAGGACCCGTATGCAATAATATCCCACATCGCACACAGTCATGGCTTCAGAACCGTGTGTGATATTTGTCCCACATCGCACACGGTTATTTGGTCTTAACCGTGGACGATGACTGCGCGTCATCACACACGAGCATATATTTGGGACCGTGTGCGATGAGTAGCCACATCACACACGGTCCAATGCTCTGGTCCGTGTGCGTTGACTGGCACATCGCCCACGATACGGGCCACCAAGCCGTGTGTGATGCTGGGAATGCAACAGTAGCGACAATTGGAAATCTCAGGCAACAATATCATTTAGCAAAATTCATCGGCCACATTCACAGAATTCATTATTCAGCCACATATATACGCAGATTTCATCCATCAGGCAAAATACACGGATTTGATCCAAACACAAATAAAACAGAGATCACATACATTTCACAGCCGACATATAAGCAAATTGAATCAATTGAATATGAGTTGACCCATTCACAGCTACGTAAACAGGAGTTCACAGCCAACATTCGTACAAGTTTGGATCTGACAAGGTTGACAGCGAACAGAAAGAAAATAAATACCTCACAACGAAGAAAATAAATACCTCACAACGAATTAAGGTGATCTGAATTGTCCCTTTTCCGCTATGACATGCGTGAGGAAGAATAAGGCAAACTGTCCTCTAATGTCGACAATATCGGCTTGACTCAACGGTGCTTTGTCCATGGAATTCAAAATCTGCACGAAGTAATTAAATTCAGATTTATGTGCATGTAGGTAAAAAGTAAAATCTTGAGTCTCACATACAGTACTAACCGTAGGGAGGCCAGCAATGCCTCTTGTCTTCGAACTCGGAGCAATCCTCGTCATTTGCTTACAAACGTAAAAAGCACAAAGGTTGGTTCCTGCTGGCTGCTGGTTACACTGAAAAGTTGTTGAGGAATTACGGCATCAATTAGGGCATCAATTAGCATTACTTACCACTTAGGAGGAATGTTGTACCAATTGTTACCTGCACCAAGTTGTCGGCTCCTTGGTCCAAGACCCCTGGGTCCTTATTTGGTGAGCACCTCCCTCCACGCTTGGCGTACTCGGCGAAAGCACAATGCAAGAATTCCCTTATCTCCGAGTAGTCGTAACGTGACGCTTGCAAGGAATCAAGGTGGACGGCTTTGCTCCATTTAGGTATGATGATAATTAAGATCCAATGTTTGCTGCAAAAAAAAGATATCACAACCTGTGTGGAATGATGACAATGGGCGTACAACTAATGTATAAAACCACACATACTGCTGGTTGTATGGAAGGAGAATGAACTCTTTGTTCTGTTGAGCCATCAACGCGCCAACGACATAATCAAAGATCAATTGCTTATTTGCCTCGATTTGTTGCTTCGAGACCAACTGTGGGTCGAGGAAACCCACCGGTTCTTTCCGAGCCTCGCATTCGGTGATCATTTTCCTAAGCATACGAAAGAAAAGAGGTATCATTTACGAAACAAAAGAGAGTTGCCAGAATGTGAAATTCCTTGTAAAATACTTACAATGTTCAACATCTCATGAGGGAGGCATCGAGCTCATCCAGGTTGAAGAGGAGAAACAAGTCCTCGAAGTCCACCATGGCACAATTATTTATATCATGAAGGAAATGTTTCTTCTTGAACCACACCGGAATGCTCATCTCACCGGCTTCACATAGTTTCATATAGTGGTCATGTAGCCTTCTGCATATCAAACCTGCTGTCACCAAGTCTTGAGGGGGTAGCAATGGCTCTCCTTTGACGTACTTCCTTACGACCTTCGCCGGGGGAAACATTCGGTTCAATTCTTCGTCCGTCATGAACCCCAGCTCCTTGGCCTTGCCCTGGCCCTTGGCCTTGCCCTAGCCCTTACCCTGGCCCTTACCCTTGGCCTTGCCCTGTCCCTTGCCCATGCCCTTCAGCGGCGCTGATCTCGTACTTCTAGTCTGCACTGGTGCGGGCGGTGACGGTAAGTCAACATCTCCTGGTGTCGGAAGCACCGGCGCTTGCTTGGGTGACCCTTGAGGTTGTGGGCACGAAGGCGGCGCAGACGGCGTGCTCATGACGGGATGTGGTGCGAAGAGCGGCTCAGATTCAGCAGGCAATGGTGGAGAAGCAGGAGGCGGTGCCGATGTGAAGGGCACAAGGAGTATGTCCTTCTTCGGCCACTGGACGAAGGACATCTCCGCCTGTCCCAAGGTCTGGAGTTCGGCATCCTGGCTTACGTGGAATAGCGGGAGGCCCTGGAAGCCAGGCTCGACTTTATCGACGGTGCACCTCGTGAACCCTGGCTGTATCGGTACACCGTGCACGGTAGCTCCCTCAGCCGGTGGATGAACCAATCCGGTAGCTGCCACCAACGGAAAAGCCATGTGCGCTGTTGGCACTTATAGCTTGCACTTTGTCGGCCCCGTGATGTCATCGATAGGAGACCTGCCGGCTGTTTCCTCATGGCCTTCAACCGCATCGGGAGCTGACGCACAGCTACTCCTGCGTGCACCGGGGCTTGGGTGTGCAGCAGCTTCAACCGCTTGCGCTCTGTACGCCTCCTCCCACGCAGCTCTTTCTTTCGCGAGCCTTTCGTCTATCATGCCCGCAAATTGGGCGAGTAGCTCTTTTTTTATCTCTTCTTTTTTTTGCTCCGCTCTCGCCCTTTTCCTCGTACGCATCTCCTCCGCGTCTTGAGGGAAGGCCTTCCTACGGGCAACATTGGTCCCGATCGCCCTACAACGACCCGAGGGCTCCTTGGTTCCCAATGCGGCCGTGAGAATGTCGTTGCAGCCTTGAGGCTAAAATGAGCCTTGCAAAGCCTGGACGCTTAGCTCTTTCTACACATAAAGACATAATTAGTAGGTACATAAGCATAATATTGTCGTAACTATAGACCGACGACTGAATGAGGTAGTCGCTCTTACCATAGTTTGGTACACTTGCTGGTCTGCTGGGTTAGGTAACACAATCTGACCCAAGGAATCAGTTGTAGACCTCGCCCTCAGGAAGTCTCTTGCCTGATCTGCCGCAACATCAGGAAAAGGCACATCGGCTCCCCAAAGGCGTAGGTTCTCGTCCTCCCTGTCCCAAATCCTCCGCTTCCCATAGTATCCTTTGACCCCATTATATGGGGGTGTTTGTTCTTCGCGATTAGAGCCCTGCCTGCCGCACTCTTGACTTCAAAATCCGGCGTTCGCCGCATCTCCACAAATCTGGCCCAGTCCTCGGGTAGAATGTGTGGATACTTCCCGAAGGGCTCCTTATTCTGCTTCATAAACTTCGTGTGCAACACGTACTTAAAATTGCTAAAATCCTTTGCCTTCGAGAGTGCACATTGTTCCACCTGCGTTTTCCATTGCTCCGGCACCCTGAAGTGTTGCATGATCTCTAGGACTATAGCGTCGCGCAGGTCCTTACTAACCTTTGTCCAATCCTCCAAGTGAATGGGGACCCTTTCCCTTACCACTGCCCCGCACATGGTTCGGAACTTCCTCTCCGTTTTCTCTGGTTCCGTAGGAGCCCCGGTTCTGTCGTCGATGGCCTCCACTTGCCATACTCCTTGGGGCTTTTTGCTTGGTTTTCTAATTCCTCTGGACTTCTTCACAGCTGTCAGGGTTTCTGCTTGATCAGTGGTGGTCTCTTCCGGCTGTGATGAGGAGTTCTCTTCGGTCTCTCTCGGAGAGAGGTCCGGCCATTCATTACCGGACGTCATAGCTAACTAACAGGATGATAATGGCATAAATAAGAAGAAGTAAATCAAGTGCCGGAACACACGCAAATATTTGCAAGCAGCACTGGAACACACGCGTTCATATAGCCCTATCTTGCGACTCGTTGTGAGGACACTGAGAACCCTAACCTGTCGGGGAGCGTGTTGGGGAGGCGGCGCTCGGGGACGGGGAGGCAGGCGATGGGAGACCTCGAGGCGGTCGGGAGATGGCGAGGCGGCGCTCGGGGACTCGACAACAGGGAGCCGGCGACCGGAGATGGCGAGGCGGCGCTCCGGGAGGCGGGAGGCGACGGAAATTCGGGCGAGGCGGCGCGCGCGAAATCGAAATGTTTTGATGGACGGACGGGGTGACCTAGGTACTACTTGTACGGGGCTAGCCATCGCACAGGGTCGCATATTATGGCCCGTGTGGGATGTAACATCCATCGCACACGGGTATGTAACGCTAACCGTGTGCGAAGTGATCACATACGGGTTACTGGTAACACCCGTGTGCGATGTGAGTAACATCGCACACGTGTATGATTAGGTCTCCGTGTGTGATGTGTTTCACATCACACACGGATATGGATCCACGAAGAGTCGCCCCTGTAGACCTCCGCCTCTTCGGTTTCTCAACTTCACTCCTATTAAACCGCTGCTTCGTCGGTTTCTCTACTTCACTCCTACAAGCCACGCCTCTAGCCTCGTCGGTTCCTCTACTTCACTCCGTACTTCATTCCGCGCCGTGCTCCATCGAACCTCTTCTTCCTTACCCCTCCAGCCACCTCCTCCATTTGTCGTAATGGCCGCTGCAGGGAGCTCTGCGGGGAAGCGGAAGCGCGACGAGTCGCCCATCCGTGAGGACCGCGTGCAGATGACCATGCCCCTCTCCCGCGCCACTGCCAAGGCACTGGAGTTTGCCGACTATGGACCCACCAACGGCACCCTCCTCTGTGCGTACTACTCCGACCCCGTCCATTACTCCGGTGCGTATGCCGTCCGGTGTATCCTGGAGAAGAAGTTTCCGTGGCACGTCGGATTTCTCCTCGAAGCTCACCACGAGCCGGGGCGTACCCTCATCCGCTGCAGGAACCCCAGGATTGGCCTGCGCCTCCACGCGAAGTGCATCCGGTGGGGTGACGAGACGGTGAGTTTCTACATAGTAAAAAATATCTCGGAGCTCACTCCTGACCCTGTGGACGAAGATCTGCCGCTGGAGACCGTGTAGATAGTTTGTATTTTCCTTTGCTTTCGTTATGTAATGTGTTATGTATTTTCCTTTGCTTTAGTTTGGAAATATGTTATGTAATGTCTTGTTAAACGGTGTTGGAAATGTGTTGTTAATCTGTGTTCCAAATGTATGCTAAATCTGCGTTCGAAATGTCTACTTTCTGATTGTAAATATCTTGTTAATCTGTGTGAAAATGTCTTCTCCATCAGTGTTGCAAATGAAAGAGCAGACGGTTAGATGACCTAGGCCACATCGCATACGGGCTGCAGCTTCTAACCGTGTGCGATGTGACCAAGACCACATCGCACACGGGCTGAGCGAGTTTACCGTTTGCAACGTAAGTGACATCGCACACGGGCTATTTTCTTACAACCGTGTGCGATGTGATGATCCTCTACAGTGCGACCGATTAGGTATTCGACATATATGACTATCAGAATCAAAATTCAGCAATGACTACACAAGATAATTGTGCGATCATTTTTCAAAACATAATTTGCTAACTTCAACAAATTGCATATTCAAAATGAGTACAGATTTGGCTCAAAAACAAATTTGAGTACTAAGCTAGATTCAAAATAAATCATGAACCCACTACATGATGACTTCCTTTGTACACTAGCCCGTCGGAATGATCTTGGCGTACGTAGTGGCAAGTTTCCCCTTGGTCTTGCTCGTCGATTCTTATGCGTTCTCCAATAGGTGGCAACTCATCGAACTGGTTGTATTCATCCTCGTCGATAACATTCTCAACTCCTACGATCCTCCTTTTTCCATGCATCACTACATGGCAGTTCTTATGTGCGAGGTCTTTTACATAGAAAATTTGGGTAGCTTGGGAGGCTAAAATGAAGGGTTCATTCATGTAACCCAATTTGCTGAGGTTGACATAAGTATGGCTGTAATTGTCAACTTTGACATGTCTGAGATCGACCCATTTGCACTTGAACAGTGAAATCCAGAATGTCACATAGTCAAGCTCCCAAATCTCCTCTATGGTCCCGTAGTAAAATTCCTTCTGTCCAGCTGTATCTATGGCCTCCACTCGGACAGAGCTATTCTGAAATGTGGTCTTCTCATCTCGATCCTTCGTATAGAACGTGTACCCATTCAGGTCGTACGCTTTCCAACTATGAACTGTAAATGCTGGCCCCTTGGCCAACCACGTTAGCGTGTCATCTATCGGCCCGTCTACGATACGGTTCTGCAACCACTGGCTGAATGTAAGGTTGTGCTTGTTCAAGATCCGACTGTATGACACATTTGGGAACTCTTGCCGTAGCTTGTTCAGGTGTTCTTCTATATAAGGGGAAACTATGGTCATGTGCTACAAGACCGTAGAATGGGCAATGTCAAATAGATGAGTATCCTTCCAGCTGAATTCTTTTCCGACAGTCCCTTTTCCAGATAGCCTCCCCTCATGCCGAGACCTGGGCACACCAATAGGCTGTGAGTTGTGCATGTAATCGGTGCAAAACTCAACCACCTCCTCCGACGTATATCCTTCTACGATACTGGCCTCGGGCTGATACCGATTCCGAACATAGTGCTTGAGTATTCCCATGAACCGCTCGAACGGATACATGCTGCGTAGGAACACAGGCCCGCACATCTTTATCTCGTACACAAGGTGTGTAACGAGATGCACCATGACATCGAAGAACGAGGGCGGGAAGAACATCTCAAGCTGGCATAGAGTCTTCACAACCTCCTCTTGCAGATCATCCAGTATATTGGGATCCATGACCTTCTGAGATATCGAGTTGAAGAAATCACAAAGCCTCATGATCGCCTCTCGAACTTTTGTGGGCAGAATATTTCTGATTGCCACCGGGAGCATCTGTGTCATCATTACATGGCAATCGTGTGACTTCATGCCAATTAGTTTCTTGTCTTCCATTGAAACAAGACTCCTGATGTTTGCGCAATGACCAGAGGGGACTTGGACACTACATAGGAATCCCAAGAACTCTATGATTTCCTTCTTGGATAAAGTGTAACAGGCAGGTGGGAGATACGTCTGGCCCTTATCTTTCTTTACTGGAGCTAACTCTGGTCTGATGCCCAAATGGACCATATCCATTCGTGACTTGATGCCATCCTTCGTTTCGTCTTTCATGTTCAGTAATGTACCAAGAACGCTGTCACACACGTTCTTCTCGACGTGCATGACATCGATGCAGTGACGTACATCTACATCCTTCCAGTAAGGTAAGTCCCAGAAAACTGATTTCTTCTTCCGCACGCTCTTCTCACGGGGACATTTATGTCCCTTGCCAAGCACGACATTCACATCCTTCACCATCTCACTGACCTCTTCGCCAGTAAAAGGCCTTGGTTTCGCGCCTCTTTCTGTATTGCCGTCAAATTGTTCCTTCATGTTACGGTAAGGGTGATTTCTTCTCAAGAACCTCCGATGACGCATGTATACGGTTTTGCGTGAGAACGGAAGCCAGACACTCGTGGTTTCATCTATGCACGTGACACATGCTTTGGCTCCCTTTGTACTCTGCCCCGAAGCATTAGCAAGTGCTGGATAATCCTGGATGGTAAGGAGTAACAGTGCACGGAGATCGAATGACTCCTTCTTGTACGCATCCCATGCCCTTACCCCTTTCTCTTTACACAATATTTGTAGTTCTTCCACCAGCAGCCTGAAGTAAACGTCGATGTCATTTCCAGGTTGCTTTGGCCCTTCGATAAGCATCGACATCATGATGTACTTCTTCTTCATGCACAGCCAAGGAGGAAGGTTGTACATACACAGAAGCACAGGGCAAGTGCTATGTCTGCTGCTCATGCTGCCAAATGGATTCATTCCATCTGTACTCATTGCGAATCTTACATTCCTTGGGTCATCGCCGAAGGTTGGGTACTTCGCATCGATTCTTCTCCACTGGGCAGCATCAGCCGGGTGTCTCATCTTTCCATCATTCTTACGTCCCTCCGCATGCCAACACATCAGCTTCGCTTCCTTCGGGTTTGCAAACAAACGCTTCAAACGAGGAATTACAGGCAAGTACCACACAACCTTATTATGGACCCCCCTCTTGATCTCATCATCGGCCTTGTCTTTGTCTTTTGCAAACTTACGCTTGTATCGAGGAGCTTTGCATGTCCGACATGAACGCAAATCTTTGTACTCATTGCGATAAAGCATACAGTCATTCTTACATGCGTGTATCTTCTGTACTTCTAGTCCCATGGGGCAAATCACCTTCTTCGCTTCGTAGACGTTTTTTGGCAACTTATTTTCCTCTAGAAGCATGTCTGCAAAAAGACCCAACATCTTTGTGAAGCTTCTGTCCGACCATCCGCTTTCTGTCTTCAATCTCAAGAGGTCAAGTGTTGCTGACAACTTGGAGTGCTTTGCCTTGCAGTTTGGATACAGTGGTCTCTCGGCGTCTTCCATCAAGCCCATGAATTCCCTGTATTCTGCATCATCGTGGTTGCTCTCGAAATCATGAATCATTTGTTGCAGATTTGGAATAGCAGTTTCATCGCCATCGGAATCACAATCGTCGCCATCTGGCTGCCCATCATATGGGTTTGGCATATGATGATCGCCGTCTTCGTTTTCTACGTGCATGACCGGCGGCTCTTCACCGTGCTTGGTCCAGCATGTATATCCCGTCTTGAAACCCCTCCGAAACAAATGCTCTTCGATCACTCTTGGGTCCTCCCACAGTCTAGAGTTTCCACATTCAACACATGGACAGAAAATCAGCCGTTCCCCCTTGTTCCTCATGTCTGCCTCCGCGAGTTTCATGAAACGAACGACGCCACTGATGTATGCTCGACTTGTACGACTCTCCGACATCCAACCTCGATCCATCTACAGGATTTCAAACAACAGAAAAACTACATGGCATGATTTTGCTAGCACTGCATGCAGAATACCCGGATCTAAAAATTAACCGAAGGACAACTACTTGATGCTGATTATACACGTACTCTGTCTTAATTGCTAGCAGAGCTGATCACATACAGCTAGCTGCCCCGGCAAGCCACTGCCTCCGCCGCTGCAGCTGCCGCCCGCTGCCACCGCCGCCACTCCAATTAGCCGTCGTGCGCCACTCCCGCCCTTACAACAAGCCACCGTTCCCGCGCGCTCGAACTGGAGCATTTAGGTCGAGCTCGGTACTGGTACAGGGGTCACTTATGACATCGCACACGGTCATCAAACAAAATCCGTCACTGATGGCGGCTCCTAAGATATCACACACGGTCACTAGTAAAAAGCGTGTGCGCGATGTGGATCCACATCGCACACGGTTCCTATGAACTAACCGTGTGTGATGTTCGGAACATCGCACACGGTAGGTTTGAAATAACCGTGTGCGATGTTCAATGAGGCACATCGCACACGGTAGGTTTGAAATAACCGTGTGCGATGTGAGGCACATCGCACACGGGCCTGAAATGTTGTTTCATTGTATGTTTCCTGGCTTCATCAGTTCATTTCGCTTGCCACCTCTGAAAAATAGAATAACATCCCAGCATGCACAGGACAATATATATCACAAGCATCCACAACACGAATTAAAGAATTTTCTGCATCTCAATTCCACATCTCGAATTTGACAACTCCACATCTCAACCATATATATACGTACAACACATTCGACATCACACAAGTTGCTAAAGAATTTTGCACATCTCGGTTTCATATGGAAAGGAACTATCTAGGGCTTGGTCTTCTAGGGTAGAAAGTGCTAGCTAGAGTGCATGTTTTCTCACATGAAATGGACCCCTTAAAATGCGATATCTGTGCGTGCACCTCCCCTTAGGCTCGGGCTTCATCTTGACCTCTGATCGAAGCACACAATCATGTCAGTCACAATTCACAATTTAGCACGGTATAATCAGCGTATAACAAAGTACAGAGGTTCGGAAGGTAATACCTAGAGGAAGGCGTCTGATACGTCACGTAGTTTTCTTGTGCAGTGTAACCGCAATAGAGCGTCGTCACCATTGTGACATTGCGTTTACACTGCACAAGACACTCTTTCCAAAAGAAGTGTCTTGTGCAGTGGAGCGCAGTGTCACAAACGCGACGGAAAACGGCAGCCTCCATCGGCGCCAGCGCTGCTGCAAGGCGGAGGAGCGGTCGCCGGTCTCGAGGAAGAGGCGGCGACCGGATCCGGGCTCGGGGGGGCTCGGGGAGGAGGTGGCGGTCGGATCCGGGCTCGAGGAAGAGGCGGCGACCGGATCCGGGCTCGGGGAGGAGGCGGCGGCCACAGCGCAGTGCCAAAGACTGTTAGGGTTCCCGCGTGTATAAATAGAAGAAGTTTGATATCGCACACGGGTTATCAAAACTAACTGTCACCGATAATTACAACATCGCACACGGTCATCAAACAAAATACGTCACTGATCTTTTTCACACACGGTCCGTTCCTATGAAGCAAAGGTGTGCGATGTGAGTGAAATAACCGTGTGCGATGTGAGGCACACATCGCACACGGTCCTACAAAATACCCGTGTGCGATGTTTCTCACACGGTTTCTCAGGAAAAACCGTGTGCGATGTGCCTCACATTGCACACGGGCCAGTTTGCCGTGGCACATCACACACGGGCCTGAAATGTTGGCCGTCTGAGATGTTCACATTGCTGACGGGTTTCCGGTAACCGTGTGCGATGAGGGGTCTTAAAAGACCAGTTCTGTACTAGTGATATAAAATGTCTCTTTTGAGTCTACTTTTTCATGTGAGGAACTTTTGGGTTGTAATCACTGAACCTATGCTTGATGTCTGTAATGAGTGAGATGAGAACTCACTTTTAAACTTGATGTTTCAGTTTGTAATTTGTGAAATGAGGTCATTTTAAACTGATGTCAATTAGATAACTTGCTGTCATATTCTGTGGACATATTGCTATCATATACTGTCATATTGGACATATTGTTGTCATATTCTGCCAAAATTTCTTATCAAAATGGCTCATATTGTTGACAACATTCAATCAAAATGCTGCGAAAATTTATATATATACGCTTATCATGTCATTCTTCTCGTCAAATGGTCCAGAACAAGAAGATTGCATTAATCTAGCACATGCCAATAGCACTTGCAACTATCCAGTGACATCTTGTCTCATACGAACAAACACAAAATAAGAGTATCCACTTGGAACATTGCAACCTCCTTCGCAACTTAGCAACTTAACTAGTTAGCTAGAAGCACCATCATCCCAAACATTACAAACACAGAGAAAATTACATTCGCAACCAACTAAATGCCCTGGTTTCATGAAACCCTCCTCATCCTTTCATTCAACTCGGTCAATTCCAGCTTGAAAACATCAAATTTGTCCAAAACGGATGATGTGGATCCATCTTCAAACTTGCTCAACTTCGATCCCTCGGCAACATCGACTTCATCCTTCAATGGAGTCTCCACGCATAAGCCCAATTTCCATCAGATACTGCTCGTAATCAACTAGCCATATGAATATTTTGCATCGTTTTAGTCCCTAAACAATAATATGAACCAATAAGACCTCGATTACAAACTTTACATGCTACGCTACAACAAAAACAATCGATTCTAACCTGAGCCGAATGAAATAGAAGCTATAAACCTTCATCCAAGGTTGATTGTTTTGGCACTTCACAAAAATCTTGTGCTTATTGTTTGTCTTTGAAGTCAGTAGCAGCCGCCGGGCTCCTACTCCGCAGCGTGGGTTGTCCACCAGCGGCAACTCGAGCAGATCCTTCGAGGCCACGCTTGAGCTCGCCTGCGACATTGTTGCGTCCGCCACCCACGATAGTTGATGCGCCCCTTCGGCTCAAAGCCACCGCTACCTGCGATGCGACCCTTCACCTCCGGCCGTCGTTGCAAGACTTGCCCGCCGCCTCGCCGATTGGTCGCCGCTGCCGCTTAATGTTAGGAGAGGGGAATGGGACGAACAGAGGTGAGGTGTGATGCTTCGTTCAGATGTGACAAATGGAACAAGGGATGGGGAACGCACCTTGAAGAGTAGCCACTCCTGATGGAATCTCAGTGGTGCTGGGCCTTTTGCTACCGCTAGAGGAGAAGAGAAGAACAGGGATGAGGAGGAGGCAGTTGGGTGTGAGATGCGTTCGTGAGTTGAGATGCGCCCTGATTCGATTGAGCGCACTTTTTTTTGAGATAGTAACTTCATTCAAATAGATAAGGAAAACATCACCGATACATCTAGAACAGGACAGCAAACCCTACTTAATAGCAGAAAAACCCCTGAAGCAAAGAAAATTACAAACTGGTCCCTGGGGGATATTTCTGCCATTCCTATACGCCGCCACGCCGGCTTGCCGGAGAAGAGGAGGATGAAGCGCCAGACGTCGATCGAAAACCTGCAAAGAGAAGCAGAGGACGAAACCTCGAAAGAAAGGTCGTCCTCCGTAGAAAGCCGCGAAGGGCGTCCGCTGCGAGAGGCGGAACGAAAATACGGTGAAAGGCTCGGCGGCAGGGGCGGGGCCCCAATCTTGAGCAGGAAATCGAGCTCCTCCCGGCCAACGGACTCGCTCCGCCAGACAAAGCCGATGCTGCAGCATGAAGGGAACCTGAAGGAGGCAGCTGCCCAAAGCAACCTCGGGATCGACGTCGCCGCCGGCAACCCCGAGATGCGCTCGAACACCCTACAGCACAAACACAACAAGAAAAGAAAACGAACCAGAACGCCCACTAACTCCTCGACGACACCGGCAAAGGCGACGACGAGCCGAGGTTGGAGCCGGAGCGACCAAGCACACACCGCCGCCGGAGACCTCGACGCCGGGGCGGGGATACAAAAGGGGGCCAACAGAGGCCCTATCTACACTCCCGGCGGAGACCACGCGTCCCCCCACCTCGCGGTGCCCTCAGGCGACCGGAGGCGAGGAGGAACGGCAACCTCGCCGGGGGAGAAACGCGAAAACGAGAGCTCCGGCCTTTTCGCCTGACTCTACTGTAGCAGAGAAAGGGGGAGCGAGAGGACTAGTCGTATACCCCTCCCGATTGAGCGCACTTTTGGTAATAGTGTTATAATCGTAAAATAAGTCATTTTTATCAAAGAGGCAATGTAACATGAGTCCTTTTAAAAATTGCAATGTACTTGTCCCTCCAAGCTAAAGAACAATATAAAATGAGTCATTTTATCAATTCCTTCTAACTTTATTTCCCACAAAAAAAGGTCGTAACTTTGTCTAACGGTTCTAAGAGCATTCACAGCAGCTTCTCCAAAACTCATTCCCTATATCTTCATATAGGGAGTTTCTCTAAAAGATTTTTTCCCTATATCTCTTTACACTCCAACAACTTCCCCAAAACTCACTCTCTATATCCCACCATCCTTATATTTTATTGATTTTCTATAAACTACCACATTATTTTTAACAGTTATTTTTCGCAATGGATATTTTTGCTTTTGTTCAAACTCCAGACCACTGAGAATGCCCTATCTACTAATCCCGATTAACAATAACATTAACATCCATGGGAACAGGAACCAACTACTCCCATAATTGCTTGCATACCATAATCGTCCTCATCAAGACCGCTCGAACACAAACAAAATGCACAACGATGAGCTGCTGTTTTATCTGCCCTCGGTTCCTCACAGCATCACTAACAGATACATCACCTAGAGCATGATTTTTGTCATAGGAATGATGGCTTGATCATACAAGTCTCTCTATTTAGCCGTTGGCCCAAAAACCTGCAAAGGACAAGGGGGTTATATGTTACACTTCTGCACTGAGCAAGCAAACCTGAAATCGAATACAGCCCTCAGCCACTCCCAAAAGCATCTCATCAAGCAGTCCTTTTGCATACACAGACTATTTATCTAGGGCTGGAACATAAAGATCATCATTTAAATTCTAAGCTAAATGTGTTGATACGGATCTAATCTACCGTTGTTACACTGGCAGCAATGGCGCCTCATGTAGCAACTAATTTGAGCTCTAGCTTAGTAATCAAATGCATAAAGAGCAAGCATCAAACACAGTGGAACAGATTGATGAGTGTTGCACGAAAATAGATTGGAAATATCCATGAAAACAGATTGATGTGCTGATGCCATTCTTAAGTGTAGATAATATGTAAATAAAGCTAAAAGCAAACTAAATCTTTAGAAATTAGACAATTTCATTAAGAATTAGTCAGTGTTAAAGTTATTCAGATTAGCAAAGGTACAGAGTTAGTATGCTACTACTGTCAATGGTGTTGTTCAAGTTAACAATCTGTGTTCACGAATAATGTTGTGGCCTAATCGATTTTGTTGATGTTACAATCCTGCAACACTTATTTATGCTAACTTCATTGATTGATGCTTGTGAGGAGAAATAGACTGCTAGCTAGACCGAAGGAAATCACGCAAATGACCAGACCCCCTTCTCTTCCATACTACCATCACTAGATCCGTCGCGCCACCCACCCAAACATCACATCTAGTAAGAGGAACAAGGGGGGAGGGAGCTGTACCTGATAATGAGGCGACGGGAAGGTGAGTCCAGTGGAGCTAAACACACTGACATCGCGCGGACAAGAAGACGATGTGTCGGGGAGGGGCGACAAGAACACGGTGAGCGCAGTGGAGACGAGCCCGACGAACCCTGCGGCGGTCTTGGTGGCGGCCCGGTTGCTGGTGCACGCGGGTGTCGATGTGGACGGAGGGACGACAGCGACGGAGCGGAAGACGACACAACCACCTCGGCCTCCGCTTCGGCGCCGACCTCGGCCTCCGCTTCGTCGTCGAGCTCGGCCGCCGTTGTGGAGGTCGGCCTGGATCTCGTCAGGGGAGGACGGCGACGGAGGGGATGAGGCCGATGGGCGAGGCGCTGTGGACGTCGGCTAGGATCTGGATCCAGCAGATGGGTACACCAATGTTGATCCGGTCTTCGGTGAGGACGACGCCGTTGATCCGCGTGTAGGGAGAGGAATCTGCGCGCTCGAGCGGGTCGGAGATGGCCGGGAGGGCGTCGATCCGTGGTGGGAGGGAGCTCTCCGCGGCTGCCGGTTGGAGTTTGGCGGAATCCAGAGGTTCCCTAGAAGTGGGGAACGGGGATGAGGATTTGCAAAACGAGATGAGATAGGAACGAGATAGAAAAGTTACTGGAGGACGTTTTTTCTCACTTTAGCTAAATTTTAACTATAGGAAATGGCATAGGGATGATGCTATTGATGCTCTAGACCAAAGTCAAGTCCTCGTCACAGATAGGAGGATGGATTTTTTACCGTGCACGCCATGTGTCGTAGCGGAATCAGCCGTCCAATGCGTCATTGAGATTCGTGCATCATTTTCTGGTATTTGGGCCTATTGTTTCAATACAACGGTTGTAAAGTACAAATACTGCAATATACGTGGCCCTGCTCTCCACCGACGCTCCTCGAAATATCTAGCCCCTGCCTCTCCCGTGACTTTCTCAGCCTCTCTCTCTCTCTCTAGATCTTGCCACGGTACGGGAGACGGAGCGGCGGCAGGATTCGATCAGAGAGCGGATGGAGAGGATTGGAGGCAGAGGAGGCAAGGGGAACTTCGAGGCGCAGACGGGGACCACGGGATGCGGGCAACAATTTCAGCGGTGACGATGTCGAGGCTAGGATGGCGACGGGCAGGAAGTAGATCCACCGCGGAAGGAACTCGTCGCTCCCTCGACGATGGCGCCTCGGATCTGCCGTCGTTGCTGCCGACAACCTCAAGATTCGGCTTCTTCGCTGTTGTCCGCCTACAGGTTCATGTTCTTGCCCATGTCTTGCACGTTTTCTTTTTGCTGTTTTAGTGGCTTCAATTTATTCTTGTTGTGGAGGTAACCCAATGGTTCCGATGGTTCCTTTGTAATTGAATGGTATTGTTTGTTTAATCTTGAATTCAAGCTGAATGTGGCTCGTCTATTTTGTGTAGCTTTTGTGGAATATACAGTGGATTCAGACATTGCCCTAGAAGTGTTGGTTTCCACGACGGCCATAAGAGCGGCGAGGATGGGTGGAGCTCGTTGGCCTCACGCTCCTACTATGACGAGCATTGAGCTCCTTCTTCTTGATCTCTGGCGTCGTCCCGGCCATCGTCGTCGACGGTCGACGCCATCGTCCTGTCGATCGACGCATCCAGCGTCTCCGACGACCACGACCGGCGGCGCGGCGCACATAGTTCTCCGTTTTGCTCTCTGTTTTGAATCCAATATCTACTTTTGAATGCATTTCTGAAATTGCAGTTCTAAAAATTGAAATGCATGTGAAATGGATGTGAAATGAATGTGTATTTGTGGAATTTCACATATGTAATTGTTCAGTTTCGGAAATTCTGAAATGCAGTTTATGAAATGGCTCTCAAATGCAGTGAAATTGCACTGAAATTGGAACTGAAAATACAGTTTCCTGCAATTGAAAAACATATGTAATTATTCAGTTTCAACCATTTCTAAAATGGTTCATTCTCTGAAATGGTAGTGTTTGAAATCTATCAAATTGTAATTTCTGAAATTTGCATTGAAATGGCTCTGGAAAATTTCTAAAATGCAGTGTAATCGCTCTGAAAATGGAACTAAAATACATTTTTGTGTAATTGAAACACATATGTAATGGTTCAGTTTTGAAATTCGAAATTTCTGAAATGGTTCAGTTTCTGAAATGGCTCTGAAATAGCATTTCTGAAATTACACTGAAATCATGTTTGCAACAACTGAAATTGTACTGAAATAACGTGTAGAAAAACTGAAATGATGTTTGGAAAAACCAAAATTACACTGAAATGATGTTTAGAAAAACTAAAATTGCGGTGAACTGATGTTTAGAGAAACTGAAATTGCACTGAATTAATGTTTACAAAAACTAAAATTGAACTGAAATAATATTTACAAAAACCAAATTTGAGCTGAAATAATGTTTTCAAAATTTGAAAATGAACTGAAATAATGTTTACAAACACTGAAATTGAACTGAAATAATGTTTACAATATTTAAAATTGAATTGACATAATGTTTGCAAAAACTGAAATAATTTGTAACCGATTTCATCGTGTTTCATATGAGTTTCACTCTGGTTCACTTTGGTTTCATCGTGTTTCATGTGAGTTTCACTCTGGTTCACTCTGGTTTCATCGTGTTTCATATGAGTTTCACTACTGTTCAGATTTAGCAGATTGGAATGTTTCACCATTTGCAATTTTGTGTTCTAAAGAACTCATGTAGCAGCAGGATAAGAGTAATTGGGCTATGAAGTACTAGGAGCTTTGTGGTTTCCAGAAGATTATGTGCAAAATTTAAACTCTCCACAACATTTTGAAACTTGGCCTAAGATTTTTTTTATTTTCATAAAACAATTCTGAAACATTGTGGGAACATTGTTTTATTATTTCATACATTATGGAAACATTAGTGAAACAATTATGAAACATTGTTCCAGAGTGTTTCATATATGTTTCGTTGTGTTTCAGTGCATTACACGAATGTTTCAGTGTTTCATATATGTTTCGTGAAACAATTATGAAACATTATCTTACAATTATGAAACATTGTTCTAGTGTTTCATATATTATTTTAGTGTTTCATACATTATGAAAACAGTACGGGAACAGTGTTTTAGTGTTTCAGACGATTATGGACCAGAGTTTTCATGTTTCATCAAGTTTCGGGGAGTTTCGAACATTCAGTTAAATATCAGATAATTTTTAGACGTGTTTCCAACATATTAAATCGTGTTTTCATCAAAGTTTTCATCATAATTGACCAAGTTCATGATACAACAATATGAAAATACTCATTTCATTGAAATTGAATAATACCCTTTACAACAATACACTGATACAAACAATTAGATTATATGAATCCTTGTCCATACAAATGATCAAGGGACAGAGAAATCAGATGAATCATACATGATCAAACATTGCAACAAAAAAAACACAAGGACCTTTTGCTCTTTTGCAGGAGCAATTTTTGGATCCAAGTGTTTTACTGCTGTTTTGCAGGTTTTGTAATTTGGAGTGCTTTTAGCAACCTCCTTGAGCTCTTTCTTTTTCCTCGGCGAGAACTGCACCAGCCTCATGAATCTCTTGTTATTACATGATTCTCTGCATCAATCTGTCACAGGAAAAAATAGTAAGGAATCAGACTAGTACACCAAGATAAATTGGTTTAAGAGGTATACAGTCTTTTAAAAAACTGAACATATATAAACTCCAACCTACAAACTGAACATATATAAATTGAAAATATGTATCTCATATCTCTCAGTTAACCAACAACTCCAACCTACAAGGGTACGAAGTGAACATATAAATAAAAAATTGGAACCCCATGTTTCTTTGCAAAGGTTCTGTACACAGTCTATGAGCTGAGGATCCATACACACATATTTTGAAATTGAACATATATAAAAATTAGGAACCCCCATGATGTTTATTCGAATGTGAGGATTTTGGAACCACAGCAATGTCGCAAATGAGCATATCCCTCAGCTAATCATTCGAACTTGCAATGGACATGATTGTGTTAATGATGCACTGCTAGCACAATCTTAACTAGCATAGCAATGCTTGTAATTCCGAAGTGCAGATGTATGTGTAAGCAGTTTAACTCTTAAAACCATATCTACGATTGCATATTGCATATCAACGGGTAACAAATGAAGAAAAAAAAAGGCAGGCCTGTACCGGACTTTTTGGAGCATGAAAAACAAGCGGATTAATCTCCATCATTAAACAGAAATCAAGAACAAAAAAACTGGAGTATGAACAAATCAAGAAAAGTACCAACGCAAATCCGATCCGGAGTTGATATCGGGAGGACGAAGATGGAGGCGGCAAAGCTCCAAGCTCGGGAGGAGCTCGCAAACGCATGAACAAGAAATGGCCCAAAATTCATACGTCTTTTGCTCGGTTCTAATCAGGCTTCTTCTATTCGTCCCAATATCAACTCGAACCCTACGGCCCTAAGTTACCTGCAAGAGATCCCAACGCAGACAAGATCAATGGATAAGGCGTCAAGGCCCTCCTCAAGCAAAGCACCAATAACATAAAGAAATCGCCTCAAGAAACACAAAAAAAAGCGTCTATCTCCGATTCATTCTACTCAGAATCCAACCACCGAAACACTCTAATCCCCAAAGACGAGCCCAAGAAACGGATCAAAAAAGCACGAATGGCATTCAGGGACGGACGCGAACCAACCAAATTTGCCCACATTTCGCACTCCTCAGTTCAGATTTCTGCCTCCACGAATCCCGCACGCCAATCCTTACCCTTCTGCAGATCTACGAGAACTTAACAAAAGAAACGCATCAAGAAATTGCACAGAATACACGCCGCATGTGGCGTCGGGGGCGGTGTTGCGGGGGTCCACGTGGAACACGCTGCTCGCCTGTGTAGACGTCCCGACCTCCACCCTCAAGGCCGCCGCGGAGGAGTCGAGGCGGCGGTACCTGCGGCGAGAGGCGGGGCAGTGGAGGAAGGTGTAGCAGCCGGGGGCAGGAGCTCCTCCATGGTCGAGAGAGAGAGATAGAGAGAGAGAGAGAGAGATTGATTCACGGGAGAGATGGCAAGGAAGTGATAAAGTGAAAGGAGGATGGGACATAATAGGTGAAGTGCATAAAAAAGATAAGAATAGGATGAAATACAACGGAATACACGAGGACAGAATATGTACACACAAATCTTGATGCATGCTCAACGGTGATCTCGTGCACGGCATGTGGCGTGCACGCTAAAAAAGAGTTTGGCGTCACGGATAGCCGGATAGGGATGCTTATTTTGAGTAGCGCAAACAGTCGTTGCTGTCCGTGTGCACAGAAAAAAATTACACAAAAGAGCATAAAAGTAATTTATGTGACGATGCGGTGGATCAAAGTACGTAATCGGAGAAGAAAAGAAAAATATTTTGGGGGCCGCCGGTGAAGTATACTGCGTCAGGCCGTCCGAAGACGACCGCGAGGGGCATGGCATACTGGCATGCGCGATAGTCAGGTTCACACGATGCTCCGCCGCGCGACAGTACTCCTTGTCGCGTGCGCCGGTGCTTTTGATGCGGTAGGTGAGGCTGCTTCGACACCGACGGGCGACGGTTCGGACCGGGCAAGGCCCCGTGGCTCGCCTTATCAGTCAACGCCTTTCTCTGATAGACTGATACCATTTTTCTGAACCAAAAGGGATTGCCAATTTGCCATGGTCCTTCGGTTGATTGATGTATTGCTCTCGTCCTTTTATCTTTTTTTGAGGAACCACTCGTCTCGTATCGTTTTTATTAGTCGTAAGTAAATTGTTTAATTACTACACACCTGCTAACTGCAGCTTAGGGAGCAAAGCTTACACACCGAGCCGCCTTACCGAACCTCTTTCTACTCTCCGCTTGAGTAAACCTGGAAAGCTGCTTTCAGTCTCAAGCTCTCAGTGTGCTTTGTTAGGCCCAACCTCCGGTCAAGCAACGAGTTCTTTGAACGATCAACATCAAAGCATTAACGTCTAGGCCGGGTTTTTTCAAAACTCGTGATGTACAGGAAACGGCTACAGTAACCGTATTGCCCGGGGTGGCTTGAAATGTGACCAATTAGAATAATGTCTTTCCAAGTTTCCATTTAGCTAATTATGAATGGACATGAGAAATCAGACCAAACTTCAGAATGAGAAAAGGATCCATGAAAAGGCATTGCAGTAATGCAGTTTCAGAGAAAAAAAGAGGCATCTGCATGACTGAATGAAGATGAAAAATTTGCCCAAACCTCTGGATGAGAAACGGATCCGTCTCATGGTCCGGTGTACCCATTGCTAGTCGTCTCAACAGATGCACAGTTACAGGTCAGGAGGTAAAGATGATGGAAGGACGACGATAATTGCGGGAGTCTGCACACGGCGAAAGAAAGGGTCAGGCCAGGCACACTTCCCCAGAGGCCGGGGATAGCGGGCCGGCGTTACCGAGACAGCAATAAACCCAGATCCATTTCTAGCCGGACCACCAACCGATTAACGCCACGTGTTCCACCAGGCCGTGAAGCCGTGAACCGTCGCCGTTACCCGCAGACGAACAGCGGGACCTCCATCGGAATGACGAAAACACCCACGCCACCTTCGTCCTTTCCTCCTAAAGCAGGGGTAAATACGTCGTAATTTGTATGCCCGATTCCCGGTGGCCCCACTGGCCATTTCTAGCGTGCGTATCACGCGCGTCCAAATGTACCGCCCTCCCCACCGCATGATCACTCAGATCGACGGCCAGGAGGCGCCCTCCCAGAAGCTTCCTTCTCCCTGCACCGGCGTCCTTCTCACCATATAAACCCCCACAGGGAGCGTGGGTTCCATTCGCCCCATAAGCCTTGCTGTCTTCGGTTCTTCTTCGCCTTCGCCTTCGCCTATTCGAAGCTTAAGCCCTCAGTCGCAGCCATGGCGAAGAACTACCCGGTCGTGAGCGCGGAGTACCAGGAGGCCGTCGAGAAGGCCAGGCGCAAGCTCCGCGCCCTCATCGCCGAGAAGAACTGCGCCCCGCTCATGCTCCGCCTCGCGTAAGTGCTGCTCCCTCTCCTACTCCCGCGCGCGCGCGCCGGCTGTTACGGGAGTTTTTTCGTGGCCTGATCTGTTGTGATCGTCTCGCGATCGTCGCGTGCGCAGGTGGCACTCCGCGGGGACGTTCGACGTGTCGTCGAGGACCGGCGGCCCGTTCGGGACGATGAAGAAGCCGGCGGAGCAGGCGCACGCCGCCAACGCGGGGCTGGACATCGCGGTGCGGATGCTCGAGCCCATCAAGGAGGAGATCCCCACCATCTCCTACGCCGATCTCTACCAGGTTCGCCGCGAGCTCGCTTAGATCTGGTCGAATGGACGTGGTTTCTGACGTTTTTGTCCTTTTTTGTGTGTGTAGCTTGCGGGAGTTGTCGCCGTGGAGGTGTCCGGTGGACCTGAGATCCCCTTCCACCCAGGGAGGGAGGTGAGATTTCTTAACCTTTTTTCACTTTTGGAGTTTTCTCAGGGTTCAAGGATTTAGTTCGGCAGGGAGAGTGTAGGTAGGTCGGTGAGACCGAGTTTAAGGCTTTTAACTAGCAGTACTCTTGGAAAAAGCGATTACATTAGTCTATGGCCGGCGGTGAGACCGAGTTTAAGGCTTTTAACTAGCAGTACTCTTGGAAAAAGCGATTACATTAGTCTATGGCCGGCGACTTATCAGTTTAAAGGCACGGAGTTTTCTAGTAGTACTTCTGCTGTCTCCTTTCAGTGGTGTATTTGTGTGGTGAGCTAATCGTGTTGGTGGGTCACAACGTCTGCGTTGTCTTCTTGACTTGATATGCTTGTTGTTATCCCTTGGAGGTGGGTTACTGGGCAGCAATTTACTACTGACTCCGTGTTGTCTAAAATAAAACTAAGTATAGGTGATTGTTATATTTTATAATGAATCTAGTAATATCACAATGTTGTAGATGTGGTGAATTTTTCGATATTGAGAGTCATACCTATAGATTGCTAGGTTTGACCTTCACATGTTGTAAAACAACCTACAGATTGCTAGGTGATTGTCTTATTTGTTTCGTGTATTTTTGTCTAGCTGAGAACATTTTACATCTTGCCTATGCCTTCTGCAGGACAAGCCTCAGCCCCCACCTGAGGGTCGCCTTCCTGATGCTACCAAGGGTACCTTTCTAACCTTCACTATATTTTCTTGCAGTTAAAGAAATATTCACTACTATTTTCTTCGTGCGATTGAATAAATATTTACAGCTATTACTGTTGTGAAACCCTTGTAAAATGGAAATCTAGCTTTGGTTGCTAGGAATGCTACAAAGTTGATATGTTGGCCCACCAATATGTCTTTTGTTCTTTACTCGATTAAAAATATAGTGGAAACATCAACTATTAATTATTAAGCATTTCCATGTACAGCGTTTCGTAAAGCAGACCAGTCTTTGTCCCTTTCTACATGTGACATGGTGTGTATGTGCATAGAAGTAGCTTTTCCATCTGTATACTACTGGTTATATGATGCTAGCTGATAGAGAACCTATGAAATGTTACGGTGTTTGATTAATGTGATGGCTCAAGTTGCAAGAAAGCTCTGTTGTATTGATTGATTTTCTTCACTTCTGATATGTACTTCCTTACTGTCCTACCAGGTTCTGACCACCTAAGGCAGGTCTTCGGCAAGCAGATGGGCTTGAGTGATCAGGACATTGTTGCACTCTCTGGTGGCCACACCCTGGTTAGTTTGCCTATTCGCTCCATCTGCTTCTGTACTATGCTCCGATGTTTGCATGTATTAATATAGGTTTTTTGTGTGTCTTCTATAGGGAAGGTGCCACAAGGAGAGGTCTGGTTTTGAGGGACCCTGGACTAGGAACCCCTTGAAGTTTGACAACTCTTACTTCACGTAAGTGGGTTAAGGTTGCTGTTTTTTCTTTCTTTTTGAAACACTGATCTCTAGTTGAGAAGATACGCTACCTTCTAGCACCTGATTTACGCTTTTCAGCAGCTCACATTTGTTGGTGATCAATAGTAAATCTGTATTGACGTACTCTTGTCCACAGGGAGCTTCTGAGTGGTGACAAGGAGGGCCTTCTTCAGCTTCCTAGTGACAAAAACCCTGCTGAGTGACCCTGTCTTCCGCCCTCTCGTGGAGAAATATGCTGCGGTATGTCTCCCGACATCACCATCGCCGATGCACTGAATTGTAGAGATATGTAGGAGCACGACACTGATTGTGCTTTTCATTCTTGTAGGATGAGAAGGCTTTCTTTGATGATTACAAGGAGGCGCACCTCAGGCTCTCTGAACTGGGGTGAGTAGTGGTGGTCAAGCATCCTTCAGCAGCTAGTATCTTACTCAACTCGACTGTACCTAATCGGTAACCCTTGTGAATTGTGATTACAGGTTTGCTGAAGCGTAAGATCTGTCAACTGCCGCCGCTGCTATATGCGATCAGGGTGAACTTGTTTTGCATCTGGACTAGGGTCAGTGTGAACCAGCAGTCTTCTAAGTAATCATCTCTGTAATGAAGTTTGTTGGCCTGAGGCCACCCTTTGTACTTATGTCAGTGGTTTGATGAGCCGTTGTGGTAAACTCGGATGACGTATGCTACAGATCTATTTGGTATGAAATGCACTAGTGCCTTTCTTGTGTCGATAATACTGACCGGTCTGCGTTTTCGTTTCATCATTTTGGGGTTCGGCCGCCTTGTCGCATGTTTTGCAACTACGTAGAGGAACGGGAGTTAAAGAGGATGGAGCTTGTGGTCGGGGTTGTGTATGGAATCGCGCAACAGCTAGGATGAATAGGTTTATATGTGATTGCTATTTGTAGTTCCTTGTTAGGCAAAGTGGGGATGTGAGATTTTAAGGTATTAATTGTAGCTTTTAGGACATCCTGTCACGTAAATATTTAAGGGATGAACGAATCCCTAACATATACGTAAATATTTAAGGGATGAATGGATGCGATGCGCTAGTATCGATCTTAAAAATTAGTTCGTTTCCTACCTGAATTCAAATGCCCAGCAACCACGACATCATCTAAATTCTCATTTTCCTACCACCAATTTCATCCCAGCAAGCAAACCGTGTCTGCTACCATAGCTAGGGCTGTTCTACCAGATTATTCGCCATATGAGGTTGAAATTGAGTACCTATCCAGCCGGCAGCCAGCCTTCAGTTGATACCACACCATCCAGACGGACACATGCGGGCTCATGCTGGGCCCGTTCTCTTGTGGTGACGGAGTCAAATCAACTAGCCATTGGGGAAATGGAGATCCAGGACTCCAGGTATAAGGACGGACCTCATCAAAAGCATATCCTCATCTCCTGACGGGATGCACACAATGCAGGCAGGCAGTCAAGACTTGGAAACAAAAGCTGCATTCATCCAGTTTGGGAATGGACGGTTTTGTCATGAAATATGAAGCAACCATATTGTACTTGCGACATTTGAAACAAGTCGGAATACGTAGGTATGCTCACAGTTCACTTGGAGCCAAAGTATGTGAATAGAGTTGCTGAGGCTCAGACGACAACTGGCTAAGTACGCCAAGGGACAACAAACGCCTGAAACAGCAGTAATAGCTTTCAGTAGTGTGGGTTCTAACATCAACAAACAAACAAATGCAGCGTTCTTCCACCCGGCTCCTATTTACAAGCAGGTATGCACGGAAAGCATACTACTGGGATCAGGTGAGGTTCAGTTTAATATCGGAAATTCGGGTTCAACTCGATGGCTTCATTGAATATGAGCTGCTTCATCTGGTCTTCCGTCAGAGCGTGCTGCTCGAAGTCGAAGGAGAACGGGTCCGTGCAGACGGGCTCGTCGGCGACGTCATGCCACCGCTCTAGGTACGGGTGGTCGAGCGCCTCTTCAACTGCATTGACAAGAACAGTTTCAGTAAGAAAATCCACATCAGTGAGACACATGCTATTCTCTACGTTTCTGAAAGCTCTTGCTATTCTAAAACCGGTAGAGGAATCTAGTCTTTGTGACTTAGTTCCAGATCTGTTCTTCTTAAAACGTGTTATTCTGCACTACATAGTCTTATGTTGTCAGTTGCAGATGGCTCTAAAAGTAGCCAAACGATCTTTTCTTTTGTGGAGAGGACACACAGTTTTGTCTAAAAAAGAACACGTACATGTCCACATGCAGTAAACTTTAAATAAGTGAGCATGTGTGGAAGCGGCATCATATCGATTGCATCTACAACAGCACAGTGATGTTAAGCACCGACACTGACCGTACCAGTCAACGAGGCACAGCACTAGAACGGCACGCGTGTGGTACCACGAAATTTACTGCTACTACTAGCAGGCAGCAATCAAACACGAGTGGTTTACACGGGAAGAAGCACTGAAGCAGACGCGAACGAACCTGTGATCCTCTGCAGCGGGTTGAAGGTGAGCATCCTCTCGATGAGGTCGAGCGCGGCGGGCTGCACCCGCGGGAAACAGGCTCGGGAACGGGCGGCGAGGGTACTGCGGCAGGTGCCTCATGTACTTCCTGGCGTCCTCCTTCCGGATGAAGCCGAGGTCGTCGTCGGTGGGGGTGCCGATGACCTCGGTGATGAGGCGCATCTGGTGCATGTGGTCCCTCCCCGGGAAGAGCGGCTGGGCGGTTGATGAGCTCTATGAAGATGCAGCCGACGGACCAGACGTCGATGGCGGCGGAGTAGTCGGTGGAGTTGAGCAGGAGCTCCGGCGCGCGGTACCACCGGGGTCACCACGTACTCCGTCATCATGTCGCTCTCCGACGACGGCCGCGCCAGCCCGAAGTCGCAGATCTTGAGGTCACAGTTGGCCTTAAGCAGCAGGTTGCTCGGCTTCAGGTCCCGGTGGATCACGTTCGCCGAGTGGATGTACTTGAGCCCGCGCAGGAGCTGGTACAAGAAGCACTGAGACCATCCAAAAAACACAGCACATGAATATATGAAACGTATTATCACAAAGAACTAAATCGACGACATCGATGATGTGGATTCAGAATATGATCAGTTACCTGGCAGTGCTCTTCTGACAGTTCTTGGTTGGAGCGGATGATCTGGTGGAGGTCCGTGTCCATGAGCTCGGTGGCTATGTACACGTCGTTAAACGACTGCGGGATCGCCGGCGGGATCACATCTCTGATGCCAATGATCTGCGTGCGTTTTTCGTATGCGCGTGGCGTTAACAGTTGGCGCCGAATTACCAAATTCAGGTATGCATGCTGCACAAGCGAACATCTGAAGCACAAGAGATCGATGCCTGAGAAGAGGTTAAATTACGTTCTCGTGGTCAAGGTGCCTGAGGAGCTTGATCTCGCGGAGCGTACGCTTGGCGTCTATGTTGTTGTCGAACGCGTTTGCGATCTTCTTGATTGCCACCATCTCCCCGGTCTCGATGTTCATCACCTTGCTGCGCCCACCCAAAAAGAAATGGAACTCCAGAGCAAAATTAATCACCACCAACAACAACACATTTTTTTTTCTCGAGCACGCACCGAAGTGCATTTTGTATTAGAAGAAGAGATAGCAGCGATACATGGTCTAGATGTACAAGAGATGGGAAGAAAAAAATTGGAAGCTACAAAAACAACTGTACAAGAAGAGGGAGACTAAACAAATAAATAACTCCATGGCACTTGCACAATACAAAATTAAGTATACTTGCTCAACGGCGGAACGAATTGATAAGAAAAATATGCTAGTGTTGTTTAAAGAAAAGGAGTGATTGGTCCAATCCAATCCAGCCTCTGAAATCTGAACTAGTCCTCTCTGTATTCCAATCAGAGCTTCAACGACTTTCAACTTCGCAAGAAACCGATACCGGCGAGCAAGATCAACGTACCAGACGATCCCGTAGGCGCCGCGGCCGATAGGCATGATCGGCGGCTGGTACTTGGCCGTGATCTGGAAACTGATCGCCGAATATGTCGAACCTGCCGCCGTGCGTCATGGTCGGCCGGAACTCGGCGACCGGAGCGCCGTCCATTCTCTTCTCGCGCAAACAGCCACCAAATCAACCAAAGATCCCTCTCCTCCTACCTCACAAGTCACAAGTCACGAGTAGCTAGCAGGCCCACCAGGCTAAGCTAATTGACTTTATCCTAGCTTTCGATTCTCGCAGGAATAAGATTATAAGAGGAGAGAAGACTTGTAAAAAGAAGAGGGCGGCTAAGCTAATGCTCTCGCCCCGGACTCCACAGCTGACGAACGAAACGAGAAAGCGACCGAGATGGACGGCTCGATGGAGACCTCCGCGTGGCAGCGTGAGCATCTAACGGATCTGAGAGTTTCAACGGTCAAACGGCAGCGGCTGGTCCTTGGGTGCGGCACGCACCAACCAGATCGGATTATATCGCGAGCAGTTTGGCTGACAGGCGCGGGCAGGATCTGTCATTTTGGGTAAGGGGTCCCACGTGTCAGGGTGTCAGTCGGAGAGGTCGTGGCGGGCGTGGGTTCCAGGTGGGCGATGGGGACGATCGGATGAAATCATGGGAGATAGTGAGCCGACGCGTTGTTCCGTTGGCTTTGGCGCGGTGCAATTTGACCGGTCACTACGCTCCAATTGGGAAGAAGTCTAGCGCTCCAGTTGACGGCTCGAATTTTGGAAATGGATATCCTGCGTCCCGATCAAGAGTGGTCGTAGGTTCAGGACCGTGGAATCCCTTCTCTCGGGCAAGCCGCCGTGAGCGTTTCGTTGCCTTTTCTTTTGCCCGGTCTCCATTTTTGTAGCATATTTGGTGGACTACCACAGCTTGTCACATCTAAGTTAGTTAATTTTGATTTTCTTAGTTTAGTATTTGGTTCTTGTCAACGATCGGTAAATTTCATCGATCTTACGGAATTTGTAGAGGAGAGAGAAAAGAGATAGAGGGATCGTTTCGAGTAAAATAACCCACAAATCAGGCTGCCGGCAACGATTTATATAAGTTCAGGCCTATCTTAGGATAATAGCCCTACGTCCTGTTGATATATATCTCGAGATAAAGTACAAGAGGGGGGTGTCTAGTTCTAGATGACATCTATAACTAGTCGGAGGTGGTTGTCGAGGACGATATTCTCTTCTACTTGCTCGAAAGGTGACTGATCTTCAAAGGCTTATGTAATCTGAAGTGACCTGTCTATTTAATGAAGTTTGTCTTCTCCGAAGGCTTTCAGAGTTCTTTTATAGAGGGTACACCATATCGTAAAGGATATGGACACATCTCCGAGTATGACTCTACTTTCCTTAAACGTTCGAATTGACTGCCTAGCTTAAGAAGTCTCAGATACCTACGAGTGGTTTCCTTATTGACGTACAGTCCCTCTCCGGGATACACACCTTCCTAGGTAGGTAGAATACTCCATAGTCGTGGTATATTTATATACGGATATGGTCATCGCATACAGTAGTTGTGTACTAGTTATCGTTAATTCTTACTTAACTTATGATGTATCACACTTATTTAGCTATATGACCTCTATGTCATTGACATAAAATTTTACCACATATTGGCTAAAGTATGGCCAACCTTTTGTTGGCCACAAAAAATGTGACGTGCCACAAATTGGCTTACTTAGGTGTAGTATTCAATCAAACATGCCCTTGATTTGACCTCATCGTTCACTAAGGAGCAACGAGGCTATTGTCACCCCAGAAACTGGTGGTGATTGAATGGTACCCAACCACTTGGCTTGGAGACATAGGCCCCACCACTCAGATATCCACTTATTCCTTGGATGAATGACACAACATATGGTTATTTTGTCAAAAGAATTAATGGATTGGTCACTTCTAAAAACACCGGGTTTTATATAATTTGAAGGTCTGGTTTAACTATATTATAAACAATAGGAATCGAAATACATTAGAACAAAAACTTGACCTAAACCAACAGATTTGAAAATTTTTGGAGAAATTGAACATTTGTAGTTGGTTTGCTTAGGAGTATCACCACTGCATATAGATAATACATCTAATAAATTGTTTGTAAGTCGTCCATACAAAACTCTACATTTTTTGGTCACAAAATGTGTAATACATAGAAAGTGTTAGAACCTAGAGTTATACCTGACTTATGAGTAATGTGTCATCTGAATACCCGAGTAACTACCTAATATACCGTATGTATAAGACATATGCATCCATTACTGTTGAACAGCACGACACCAGGACAACATCTCATATGTAACTCAAGCGTATGTGTCACCATTGGCCACAAAGACATACATCACAATAAGAGTCGAATACAGTTCTAAAATTATGTAAAGACCTAGTGTCATTCTCAAGTACGTTAAGCAAGATAATCTCGGAAGAACCAGATGATCGTACCCTCACCCTAACCTAGCCATTCAGCTAGGGGGTTGCTCGAAAGCTTGGTAAAATCACTCACATGCTACCTAACCGGCCAACATATCATAGCTAGCGGGTCACTCAACCTTAACTATCGCATTTGACGAAGCATGAGAACTACCATATTTCTTTACGGCTGTCCCATACACTTCAAAGATATACACACATGGCGTATGGGGTGCCACATAAATAACTTGCATATCATAAGACAAACTCTATAAAAGAGCTACAAGATATATAACATGTCACATACATAAGGCAGTTAAATATTTTATAGCCAACACGACTCGAAGTTCGTTCACATCCAAAATAAAATATGGAATAACAGCGGAAACATATATGAAATATCCGAGATGGCAGCCACCACCATCTCCAAAAGCCACACATAACCCACATATGACCAAGAGAGGCAAACTGTACAACTAGACGTCAGTTTTAAGATCTTCAGCATCGTAGAAGTCACCTACACTACGATCACCACTAATATTTTATAATAAATTCATATGAGTACTTTCGTACTCACAAGATACTTTTTAAACTCATCCCAATTAACTTAAGCATGACATGGAATAAGAATTAACATGAGAGATTAATCAATATCAAAATGTACTCATCCTGACCTTTAATTCTCAGATCTAACACATAAATCTCATATTAGCAACACATTTGAAATCAAACAAGATTTCAATCATTTGAAATTAAGTCAACCAAGACTCATTTAAACATCTGATTCAATCAACCAAGACTTAACTAATTCTTTCTCAATTGAGAAGTGTTGTTAGTTCATAGTTGACCGAATATGACTACCTCCACCATAGGTGAAGGGTAGAGCCCCACTACACCGACATCGACCGGACGACTGAGGTGCTTAAGTTCACCTCGCCCATCGATTCATCTGTGGAAGCAAAACCCCAGTTCTCACATCTCACTTATTAGGTTTCATTGTTCATTAATCCATATTAATGTCATGTCATGACCTACTGATCATAATTCACATCCAAAACCCTAACATGCTAGTGATTCCATCGATCGCAAACATTAACATTTAACAACATGCAACCAAGCATCACATCTCATTCATAACCATAGCATAAATTAAATGAGAAATCTTAGTGATCTTGCATGTTTTCCTTACTGGTAGTGATCTTACTAGTAGTGAGATTCAACCTCGTACGATTCCTCGTTGCCGAGTTCTACCGAAAGTGATACCAACATGCCAGAAACAACGAAAGAAACAATAAATCAATGCTAGAAATTTTAGAAGCTATATTATGAATGAAATTCATCCTAAAATGAGGAAATCAAATTATGAAGCTAATCCAATTGATTTCATTCAATTTGGAGTCCTAGAACTAAAGATATGAAAATTTTAAGTTTCAAGTGTAAATTTTAGGGTTTAAGGGCATATTAGGAATTTAGAATTTTTCCATAACATTAACATGAATAAAATTTATACTATTAAATTCTAAAAATTAAAATATCAGCACGTAAAAAAAATTCATCTCATTTGAAGTTCATATGAATGTTCTATGATCTATACAAGTTTAAAACATTTTTTTTGTCTTTTTCTCAATTAAACAAACATAGGATTTTTTTTTGATGCTCAACCTCACTTAGCCACAGAGGATGACATGTGGGGCCTCAGGTTAGCTGGCTCGGCGCCCACATGTTATACACAATAGGTAAATATTTTTATTTTATTTAATTAGTTGAGTCTATGACAGAGGGACCTACATGTTAGTTATTTATTTTTTTACATTTTATTAATTCAGTTACTTAAGTAGTGGGGCCCCATTGTCATACATAGGGAAGGTTAAAATGGTTTTTAACAATTTAACTACCGGGTCCCACCTCTTCCGCTCCGGCCAATGGCTAATAACGACCGGAACGGTCAAACTAACCAGATTCATCAGTCGGACCGGCCGGTGGTTAAACATTGACTAGCTTGAGCTCGGCGAGGACCTGCGTGCCACAAACCTATTTTGATGGTCGGGGGAGCCGAAGGGTTGCCGGAGCAGCATTGGGAGTTCACTGGTGGCGGTCAGAGCCAGAGCATCAAGGAGGAGCTTGAGCCAGAGCAGAAGAGGACTAGAGAGAGGTAGGGCTCAGAAGGGTTGCTGATCGCAAGGCTGATGGCGGCCGGCGATCTACCGTGACGGCGTGGAGGTTGATGGCCTGCTCGGCAGCACATGCTCGTGGTTGGGGAAGCTTCAGTGCAATTCCGGGAACTTGTCTGTGCGCTTAGCTACTCGAGATGGCGGTGAGGATGATGGTGTCCTCCTTGATGCTCTGGCTCCGGCTGCCACCGGTAGGTAAATAAAACACTTCTCAAATATTTTTGAAAAATTTATATTTGGATTAAGGAATATAAATAAAACTCACATGTGAAATTTTATAAATTTTGAATAAGAGAAAATTCACTTAATTAAGGTATTACAACTCTTTCTAGTTAAAAATAATTTGACAAGCATTTTCTTTGAATATGCAATTCAGTTTCAAATGACTTGAAAAACTGATAGCTTCCCTAAGACGTTTAAGAGTAACGAAATTTTTATGAATTTGGCACTAATTTTTATTTGGGTTGATTCTAGGGCAAAATTTAGACGGTTTTTGATTTGAATCATTTTAAATATTCTATACATTGCAATGGAGTGAGGGAAAACCACTTTATTTAATATGGGTCATCAGAGATCTCATTTACATATAATTGCATAAGAGGGTATTTAGAGAAAGCGCACGTACAACAGTAAAAAGATCATCTGTAAGACATCTATAAGGGTCTTATAAATTGTTTGTAAAACAACATACAACCTATTTCTCTCTCTTCATTCTCGTTCATCCACATCACTAAAAAACTTAGTTGGTGTCTCTTACAGGCAGCTGATGGCGGGTCTGGACAAAATTTGGGTTTGGACCAACTTCAATACTATGTCCTCATGATTTTTTTGGTATTTTTCAAGGACTTATATAGGGCTCTTGGTCCTAGGACCCGGAAGAAATCCCTAGCTTCCCTAGGCTTGTCTCTGCTCTCCACCGCTGGCTGATGGTGGGCTATTGTGCATGTCCTAATAGGACCTATTTATGGTGTTGGGAGAGGTTGGCCAAGTGACCGGTGTACCAGACTGTTTAGTTTCTTGTCCTTGAGAACCAATATTTGGCATGACTTTGATAGCTTTGACCAATGCCAAAAGTTTCGTAAGGCTTATGTGGCTCTCTAGTCCAAATTTTGATGGCATGCTGATTTTGTTAATGCCAAAATTTGGTGTCGATTTTGTGTGTTGTACTTAGTTACAAATCAAATTGGCCCTAAACTCTCAATGGAAACAAATGGAAATATACAATTGTGTAACGTTAGCCTTATATATCAGATGGTATATATGTTTTTTTACTGAGTTAGAAGAGAGAGAAAGAAAGTCATAAGGTTACCTTCCCTTGTTGAAGAGACAATCAGTTCACGCCTAAGAGAAAATCGTTTTCTCCATCATACTAAACACCATCCCTTCTTCATGCGTTTTCTAATTTAATTCTAATCATCACGTACTGTATTCACTGAACTTTCATCACTATCTAAAACTCATTTATCAATAAGCCACATCATAAAAAATTGCTTTAGCTGTTAGATTTAACTTATATGTCATATAGTTTCTCCAAGTAAACATATGTCAATTTCTTTTTTTTCTCTCACCTTTCGTTACTTTGACTATAATTCAACTTTCCCTCTACCTCACCTTTTCACGCTCTTTGCTCGTTTCCACCCCAAAATTGACTGTCATTTCCTTTACTTTCGTTCGGGTTGCAAGCTAAAAATATGGCAGCTTCAATAATTTATATATTGCTATTTGAGCTACTAACAAAGAGTTCATATCTATACTCAATGTTCTACATCTCCATCTAACTGTTTTAAAAGCAATTTTGTTGCTATAAATACCCGCTCCAACGGGCGGGATATCTACTAGTATTTTTATAGTCATGCGAGCAATAACTACTAGAAATGACTACACTAAAAGATAATTTATTATATAATATGTTTCTATTATCATCTCTAAACGATGTGGAGAACATGAGAAAACTGCCTTAGAGTTGCCCTAATATAGCTCTGTTTTCCTTGTTGGAATTGTAGTAGCCCTGTTGCTTCTCTCATGCGATGGATCCTAATCCATAGAAGCTGCTTGGTAAGTTCGGAAGACACAACATTTGGATATGTCGCCGATTAAAACTAGACGTCAGGATCACATCCATAATAAATTAGAAAATCACAATTTTCATAGTTTATTCGAGCTGTCAAATGTTGGCTGATTAGCATGAGATCTCCCTGGTGCCGGAGAGTATACTCTCACACGGTAAGCAGGGACTTCATCCGAGAGAAACACAAGGCGGCTCGATGCAGATTAATTTAGTAGCAGTTGATGTTACAGTGCCGCAATTTGGCCCTTAACTATCGAAAAAGAGAGCCAGGTGGATGACTACTAACTAATTGATGGGTACTGCGGCCTGCGGGTAGTACGTGTATTCTATTGCCCAGTTGATTGGAACAAGGCACCAAGGAAAGCTTAGAAACCGATGTTATGATTGCGAGCCGAACTTTCTAATATTCTGCCAGGAAGCACCATGATTCATGTATGAAGGAAATTATTGCCATCCGGTTATATTCTTATTCGATTTAGAGAGAGAGACAGAGACGTCTATGTACTCCACCCGTACACGGATACAAATTGTTTTTGGAGTCGCATACTATCGAAAAGAATGACATATATGTTCCGAAAGAATTATGTAAAACAAATCCAATATATTTATTTACATAGTTTCTATAGTGCGGTGTGGACTTCGACTGTACCAAACTATGTTGAACAATTGATTGCTTGAGATGATCGACCGTACCAAACTGTGTTGAGCAATTGATTGCTCGAGATGGTAATTCTGTTTCTAGTAATCAAAGAGGCTCTCTTTCTTTCTGGAAAAAAGAACTCACATTTATGATCAGATCAAAGTACACGTTACTACTTACTAGTACCATGGATGTAAAGATAGTTAGCTCTACACTTCCTTCGTCCGTCAACTAGTTCACATCGAGGGCTCGAAGCCCTCGGAGGATGATTTGCTTGATCAATGATAATGTTTAGTACTTGCAGCGTGTATGATGACTTTTATTTTAGAACTAGCCTTGAGAATGATGGAAAATGATTAGCTACTATTAAGACCAGATTAAGACCATGCCGAGTTAAGAAAAGACGTTGATTGTAGATTCGCTAAGCCCTGTACAAGCTGGGACGTTTTATCTGTTGGGCCAGGACCGGGGCCCAGGCCCATGTTTGGGAAACTTTCATCCTCACGCAAGAAGAAATGTGGGCTCCGCAGGCAGTGAGAGAAGAGAGACAAAAGGATATCATATATTTCCTGTCATTGCCACATCATCGACTAGGTGGCAAAACCACATTTTAAAACGGGTTATAGGATTATTTGCTTCGGTTTTGAAAGTCCAAAAAGTAATACTGACGGCTTTAAAATCTAGAAGGTTAAATGGTTAAGAGAGGTTATTCTACATCTTTATACTCTGGGCTAAAAGTCTATTTTGGATCAATTGTATGTTTTCTATTGTAGACTAACAGTTTCACCATGAGCATATTTGAACTAAAAATAATAGTAAAGCGCACATTACATACTCACGCTCTGCTTCCACTATCATAAACACACGCATGTGCGTTCATAAATAATATTGGAACGTTAGCGCCTCACGTAACATGGCCGCTCAAGCAACACCTGGTAGGGATAAGCAATAGATCCTCGGTTAGTCATGGCTTGGCGCAGTATCGGGACTAGCGCCCAGGGTGTTTATGTGCTACTCCCTCCGTTCCAAAATATAAGTTACGCACGTATGTTAAGATTTACAATTTGGTCTATAATATGTTAGTTATATGATACAAAAATGATATCATTGACAAGCGTTTTTAAAAACGAATCCAACAATATCACTTTTGTATCACATAATCAAAATATTAAGTCTAATAGCAAAGCTTGAAATGCCTGCACGACTTATATTTTAGGACGGAGAGAATACTGTATACGTTATTAGTAGAAGTTTGATAAATTTGATATAGTACTGTTTAAGTTGGCACTATTCAAGTTGGCGAACAGGGGAAAGACGTGGCGTGACGCTGCAAACTGCAAACACATGATAAAAAACACTAGCACTGCAGCAGATGGTAGCATGTTACAGCAAACCTCCAACCGACGACGGTACTAGTACATACTTCTCTGATTTTATTTAAAATTTGTGCTTCTCAATGTTTTATTTCAAAATTTGTCGTGCCTATGTTCAGTTCTCTAGATCATTCTTGTCCGAATATACTAATTTGTCTTGCACTAAAAGTATTTTTATCATATGGTAAAAAATAAATAGTACTTCATTTCAAAATACTTGGCATCTTTGATCGGCACAGTCTTCAAAATTAAACTTTGACCTTTATTTTATTTTAATACATCTATAAAATACTATAAAAGAGTAATGCTATAAGAATATTTATTACGGCAAATCTAACAATACCATTTAAATACAACCAAACGAATTATTTATATAGAAATTATTGGTCAAATATTATGAAGTTTGACTAATCAAGGTCAAAAATGTCAAGTACTCCATCCATTTCAAAATAGATATCCTTTTAGAAAGTGTGCAGTTAAATTTCTTATCTTTGACCACTAATTAATTAAAATTAAATACATTGGTTAGATGCAAATGGTACCATCAGATTTGTCATTAAGAACCATTTCACAATATAATTTTTTATAATATTTTACTTACATACTCATTAAAAAGAATGGTTAAAATTATATATTGGAGATTATGCAAAGTCAAAAATTCCATCTATTTTGAGACAAAGAAAGTATTTTAAAACGGAGAGTAATTGCCTTGGTATGCGTTCAAAATGATGAGTAATTAAATGATAACTAGAGTAAATGGCGCGCTTCGCTGCGCTGTGGAACCGTTAGGATGATCCACCTGTGACATGCTCCCTTGACAATACTCCCTCCGTCCATAAATATAAGGCGCGTACAGAATTTAAGGTCCAACTTTGACCAATAATTAAGTCAATAATATTGAATTATATAATACAAAAGTGATATCATTTGAAAATACGTTTGAATATGAATCCAATGGTACCACTACTATATCATATAAGTTAATCGTATTAGTTTAATCATTGATCAAAGTTAGACCTTAAATTTCATACACGCCATTTGTGGACGGAGGGAGGGAGTATAAACTTATAATGAATGCAGTGCCGCTTCTTTAGTTGCCAGAGCTGTTCGGGATTAACTACGTCGCATCATGGGAGGGAGTATAAACTTATAATGAATGCAGTGCCGCTTCTTTAGTTGCCAGAGCTGTTCGGGATTAACTACGTCGCATCATGTTTAACAAAGAAAAAAACTACTCCGTCTTAAAAAAAGCATAAGAGGAAAAACATACATTAGCGTGTGGCAAACAACCAACCAGAGAACACTGAACAACTACAACCATAAAGCAAAACACCTCTTAAGCAACTAAACGCGGCGCACTATCAGCAGCAACCGATGCCTAACCCCACCTCGTCATCGTTGTACTTTGCGCCTCGGAAACTGCCCCTATATGCTATTCTTCTAATCCATTGAGCCCATCTCCCCCTTGCATTGTAAATTTTAGACGCAACCCTCTCCAGTAGTCTTGCGCTAGTTCCAAACAGCTCCTTGGCGTCCTGCATCTGCTGCAAACAACACCATTCGTTAATTCAATGACTAACAGAGAAGACAATAGGCTCAGTAGGCCATTTCTGTTGGAAACATGCCTTATTTCGCGCTTTCCAAATCCCCCAAACACTACGCTCCTTGTTTGCTAATTGAATTGCCCCAACCATCCCTCGAACAACTGCTGCACATTTTGAAATTCGCAAGGAACAGTAAAGTTGCAAGCGACTATATTCCCAGACATACCTAGCTAGAGGGCACTTACAAAAAAGATGACCAATTGATTCGTAATCCCCACAGAATAAACAAGTTTTTTCACATTTACCTCGAGTCTCAAGTGTCTATAATGTAAATATCATTTAATCAAATTGTCGGAAGATAGTATGGTCGAATCAAGCTTTCATCCATCCTCTGGTGTATCATTCTTTGCTGCAAAGTGTTCAAACAAAGATCATTATACAACTGCTTTTTTTTAAACGAAACGAACTTATCAGATTGAGGTCAGCAGGAGAAGTCTGGATAACCAAATGTTTAAAAGGGGAAGTCTCAAAATCTCCTGATTTCAGCAAGATAATGTAAAAGCTCCAAGATTTATTTTCTTTTGGCAGAACGCATGTAGATAAACTCCAAGTGGGGAATTACCAAACCTTGTATTTTTCGACTTTGGGGATAATTTTAGACTATCTCATTCAAAGAGAATCCGACTGAACTGAAATTGTTTCATTGAGACACTTCAATTAGTCCGTGTTCTACCGCTTCAGAAAAAGTATTAATCCTTTCCCATAATGATGAGACCACACGTATAAAGGAAAACCAATATTGACTATTCACCTTAAATTGCTACCTTCGACTATTGCCAAATGACATATAAAGATTTACTATATCTAATTCATAATATAAGTAGTTTTAGATTTAGATATAAAAATTTAAAAAATACTAGTTAATGTACCAAATGATACTATTACCCTTGTCCCTCTTGCAGTAAATACTCCAGGATATGCAAATATGAGAAAAGAACCCATTAACTATAGCAATTAAGAAGAGGTAGAGTAGGAAAAAATGATATAAATGTACATAGAAATCCTAGAACTACTTATATTTAGATAAAACACTAGAATACTAAAATTATATATATTATAAATCAAAGGGAGTATTTAATAGGTGCACAATATGGATCACTCAATTCTTTTTCAAAGCTAAGCGCACAATCCATGAAGGAAAAAAATAAATAAAGTCAATCCATTCCCCAGGGAACAAAAAGGCAACTCAAACAATTATATAGCATATAAGATATGTGTGTACAGAGTAAGAGCTACAACAAATACGGCTAACCCCAAAACCTTCCATATATCTAACCAAAAGTTGACCCTCAAAGGTTAACGCACTGGAAAAATTGGAGGTTTAGAACACTACACCAAAACTGACATGCTATGTGGGGAGAAAGAATAACTTGCTGAATAACTTCGGTATAAAATAAAGCAAGATAGAATAAAAGGGAGGACATTCTTGTTAGATAGCTCATGAACAACCTAACGCTAACCAATTGAGGAGTGCTTTGGCATATTTGTCTAGGTTTGACAGAAGGGAGTGCATTCCTAAAAAGCTTGTTTCATCGGCAGAATTAATCATGTGGAGAAACATCCGTCTAGAGAGGAGGGGTGAATAGATGAGTAAAACTTTTAACCAATTTTAATATTTTCTTGCAATTATGCGGAATTTAATAGGTTATCTAATGCAATAACTATATGAGCAACCTAGATACTAACAACCATAAGCACAGCAAGTAAAGTAGAAAAGTAAGCCTTGCGGAAAATAAAAGGGGAACAAGAAAACAAAATAACACGGTGGATTTGTTGCTGAAGTTTTTGGATTCTTGGGGAATCATACGTCTTTGTTTGGGGAACTCATCAATTTGATCAAGAATCGGCTTCCTATCAAGCTTGCATCCCTCGAGGCCACACTTTGCGTCTCCTCGATCTCTTCTTAGTGATTCTTCCCTTGACAGCTGAGGAGACTGACCTTCAAAAACTTCTTCAGCCTCACCACAAATTATTTGGGAGCTCTCAAGGACTCCTAACCGTTAAGGAGACCCCAATCTCCAAGAGTAATAAGCTTGACGAATGCTAGGAGATGAACTTGATTCTCTGGTGCTCAACAACTCTTAATCTCTCGCTCTCTTAAGATTTTTCTCACAAGAATCAAATGATTCGAGCTTGAGGAAGGTGAAGAAGCTTTCTTGAGAGCCAGAGAACTGACGAAATTCCATCCCGGAGTCTCCGGGCTGACAACCGGATACTCCAAACCAAGGACAGAGAATTGAAATCCCCAGAGCGAAGCATCTGGAGACTCTAGTCAGAACTAAATTCTCAGTTGTTCGAATATTTTGGACAGAAGTTCGGATATTCTGGACAGAAGTCCGGATACTCCAAATCAAAGATAGAGAATTGAGATCCTGGAGTGACTTCTCTGGAGACTCTGGTTGAACTGGAGTTCTCACATGCCCAGATACTTTGGACCGATATCCGGACACTCCGGACAAGAAATATAGAAATCAAATCCCTAGAGAGACTTCTCAAGAGACACTGGAATTTTTCTTCGAGGCATGTCCGAATACTCCGGGACACAATCGGACACTCCGGAGCACAGAGAACAACATCAATTTTTTACAAAGTAGAGAAGGAAACTCGGAGATCACAGCACAAGTTTTGAGCATTTTGAGCAATAAGCTTTCTTACCAGCGGTTCGACAAACCCCTTTTAATAGTATGGTCTTTCCTATACTCAAGATGATTATCCAAATCACAAAATCCCTAAGGAAATGATGTCAGACATCTATTTGTCAATCTCTTTTGGGGATGTTGTCAATGCTGGTTAAACTTCACTTGGGGGACTAAAGTCTGAATACATATTTGATAAAAGTATTATTCTCTTAATTATTTGTCATTAATTATCAAAACCCACTTAAAAGGTCAGGATGCACTTTCAATAACAAGTTGCTTACATGTTTACAACTAACAACTGTCCTAAACCACGAAATAGAGAAAACTTTGTTTCTCAAAAATGTCCCCATAAAAGTGTGCAGGAAAAAAAAATCAAATTGGGTGTTCAATATCTGCATGAGGAAACAAAAATATTGAATTGCAAGTAAATAAGATGGGCAACCGGTCCAGCATAAACCACAACATCGAACTTCACATTTTCTCCAATGATATTGAAATTGCAGTGTTTTATCTTTTAACTAAAAGGCGGGAAGCTACTCAATTAAAAGAAACGCATATAATACTCGTACCTAAGCCCTTCCATTATATGAAGTGAGAGGTCGTCATTCGGTTCATTTCTATGCTCCAACAAACTAATAGCATTGAAGGCTTGAAGCGTTGGCTTTTACAGTTTGAATACTAACTCCAAATCAACAACAACTCGAGCACAGTGTGGCGTTTTGTGAATGCAAACAAAAATCAAGGTCGAGAAATAATGTTGGACCAATAATCAGAGCTTCCATTCAGTATGCTCAATTGTCTTTCGAGTAAAATTAAAAATAGAACAACACAAAATATGAAAGATTTAACATTGAAGCTGAAAAATGAAGTAAGCCATTTTCTTTAATATTAAAAAGCTAGCAAACTGAAATACGGTATATGTTTTATAGAATAGAAATACACTTGAGAGAAGAAAAGGAAGCTATAACTGAGAGAAGGTTGATAACATAACTCCTTACAGAATACCAATTGAAATGAGTTTTGAGTTTTTCATAACTCAACTTATGCAGCCAAGCACCACATACATAATGGTAAAAGAGCAGTACACACTGACTATTATTGTGAGCTTAGCTACTTAAAGGACATACTTGATACAACAACATCAAATATATTTTTTGGTGAAATGTAGCAGTGCTGCTTTCATTTCATTAAGAAGAACTGCGAAAAAATAGGTCTAGTATACACAAATTAAAGGAAAGAAAAACAAGCAAAAACTCCATATTTGCATGATCTTTGTTTCAAGACAAGAGCCACATAGGATTCCATTAACCTTAAGCATCTAGTAAGAAAATAAAGCACATATTTTTTGCTTCATTTGGTCTTTCATGAATGGACCCTTGCTCAATCTGGCATACATCACATCAAATATAACCTATGAGCACTAATATTTGACATCCCTGGACATCAGCACTAAAATCAGAGACTCAGGATAGTAAATTGCGGTATTTAGTAGTTTATGCACCACATCATATAAGCAGCACCGTTAGTACTATTGAAGAGGCATGCAAAAAATTGTAGCATCTGGTATCGCAAAATTGAAGACAAACCATGAGGAAACTATGTAGCTAAATTCTAAAAATGGTACACCTAAAACTCATATGATCCAACTTCTATTATTAACTATTTGAAATTTAATGAAGCTTAGAAATGTAGACACTGAGAAAGACTTGCAATATTAATCAACGTCTAAGCTATCGTATCAAAGGACATTAGAATAGTAGTACCTGAACTCCATTTACAGAACATTGTTGTGATGTGCAGTACCATATAGCCATATAGATTAGCAAATGCAAATCCATGAAATTATGACCTGAAAAACAAAGTTACTGGCTAAGCAACAACTAATTATCCCATACTTAAACATAAACCGCTGCCACTTACACTGGTATTGGAGCAAGCAAAATTGATAATGCCAATCGGAGAGCTAGCTACTTGTTCTTCCCAGATCCAGGGGTTGTCCATGTCGCCTGCCATTAAAATCACACATGGGTTGTTGATAGAGAGCACACGCTAATGACTGCATAGTGAAAGGGTGCCAGCGCCAGGACACGCTCCCATCAGCCCCGTCAGATGGTGGGGAGGGGCATGCGGGCCATGATGCTGCCGCCATGGGAGAAGGGTGCATTCGTGAGAGAGACAACCAGCATCCAATGAGGAGGTGAACAGAGGGGACTGGAGGAAGGTAGAGAGGGAGGCGAGTGTTGAGGAAGTGCACAAGACGGGGCGGTGGAGAAAAACAACAGCACGAAGCCTACCTCACATAGTAGGGAAAGAAGGTGATGTGGTAGATTTCCTCCCCGTTGACGGAGGCACCGCACGCTGTCCTCCTCAGTCCATCCGTGAATGCACCGATCACACTAACCACAATGTCATCCTCTCCTTTCGACAGTGAGGCAAAAGGAAAAAAAGAAGATGGTGATGTTACCACAACGACTACGGTAGAGAGAGGGAGATGGAAGCACCGCACAAAGAAGATGGGGAGGCGTCCCATTGCCTTATGTCTTGCCTCCAACGCTCAAGCCTCTGGTGATGACGGGCTAGGACTTGGAGTTTAACTCCATCCCACGCCAGTCATTGGAGTGCAACTCGGAGGGTGTTGCTCGATGAGAGACCCCCTGCGTGTATTTCACGATGTACGCAAGCTATGAGAGGAGGGGCGACTCTTAGCGTAGATGCAGCCATCCCCGATGACTACTTTGCGGATCTAACCTACCATGGCATGGCCCCACATCATTCTTCGGTCGGCGGTGCCGCACCCATTGTCCCATTGGCAGCCCCACCAAATCCAGCTATCCTCTGCTGCTATGTTGTGGATCTGCCTGATGATGGGCAGCAGAGAAGGACAATCACGATGGACACGTGTGAAAACAGAAGTGATATGTCGCTTCTTTCTTGTTTCTTTACCCTTCTTCCTTGTTTTCTCATTTCTTTACACTTCTTCCTTGTTCTTTTCTTGAGGGGAGCCATCATGGCAGATTTTATTAAGCTCAAACAATAGTTACATCATCCGTTAACAGAGCCGCAGTAAAATCCAGAGGTTCCTCCTGCCACAAAATCCACCAAGGACCCTCCACATTACAAGCAAGAGCATGCACTACCATATTGGCTTCCCTAGGACAATGATCAAAGAGAACTATGTCAAAACCATGACAGAGAAAGGTACAATCTTCATAGATGGCTGCAGCTTGACCAATGAAGTTTCCACCATCCTTCATCACCTCGACCACCTCCATACAATCTGTGTTGATGACCAATCTACTACAGTCGACCTGTCCAACAAGAATAAGGCCATTGCGGAGAGCATGAGCCTCGACTAAATGTGCATCAGCAACATGAGGGATGCCACAGCTGCTTGTAGCAATGAAGAAACCCTGCTCGTCGCGCAGGACTGCTCCGGTGGCACCTGTACCTTGGTTAATGTTAAAAGAGGCATCAATATTCAATTTAACATACCCCTCCATTGGCTTCTGCCAGCCTTGCCTTATGATTCCTGACTTCTTCCTCTTTGCTTTAGTAAAGTTTGCCACCAGCGCTGCAATTGCTTGGGCGGATCTGAAAGGGCGTTGAACACTTTCACCATGAGATGCCTGCTGTCTCTCCCACCAGATATACCACACTGCAACGGCCACCAAATCAATCCTGTTGATCTCTGGTAATAGTGCCACCTTTGCTCGCTTGTCGTGGAGAAGAACTTCAAGCACCGAGGATCCCGCTTTGTCTACCATACATGCATTGTCAACATTATTAGCCATACTGAGATGGCCCCAAATTTCCTTTACCCGCGGGCATTGAAACAAAGCATGACTAATGCTTTGACAATCAAGATTGCAGAGCATGCACTAACCAGTATTAATCATGTGATGATTAGCAAGGATTCCCAAACAAGGAATAGCACCCAGGAGGACTCTCCAACAGTGGATTTTGATCTTTGTCAGAACATTAAGAGACCATAAAGTCTTCCACACAGGATTGCTCTCGGATGTGCTGAAAACATTGTTCTGTCTTAACTTCAGACCATGTTGGTGATCCCATTTAGAGTAATAAGCAAACTTAACTGAAAAGAGACCATTCTTCGTATAATGCCATGATACAAAATCTTCCATCATACCAATAGCCAGCAGGATATTTAACATGCGAGATCACATCCACTGTCCAGAAAGGCCCCCTTCTAGACGGTTTTAGCTTGTGCATAAGCCGGCTTAAGCTTAATGGTGTGGGGAAGCTGTGGTGTGGGGAAGCCTGATAAGCTCCACCATCCCCTTCTAGACGGCTTCTGAGATTTAAGCTTATAGGCAGAGGTGGATTGTGGAAAGTCTGTAATACCCTTTGTCTTGTTTGTTTGCTGTTTGAATGATATTAACACTATTTCCATATTTCTTCTTTTTTAGCTAGGGTATATTAGAAAGCACATGTCCATGTTCTTCTTTTCCATCTAGGGTATAATAGAAAGCACATGTCCATGTTTTTCTTTTTGAGCTAGGGTAAAATGGTAGCACAATTTTAAGTGAACAAAGCACATGTATGTGCCTAAACCCTAATTATCTAACCGTATATTCTTCTTTTTTAGCACAATTAACTTGAATATGTAGGCCCCTTCTATGCCCCTTTCTATCAACAAATCATTCAAATACAGCGGTAATCATATACAATATACAATACCAATCATATACAGATCAAGGACCAAACAATATTTTTCACACATACAATAGTCATGTACAATGGTTGTTGCATTTTTTCCCAATGCTTTAGCAATCTAGTACAGAAAAAAAGAAAAAAAGGTCACCTCAGACTGGGCGGTCCTGTTAGCTGGCGTTGCACCGGAGGTAGCCGTCGGCCAGGGACATCGAGGGGGCGCTGGCACGAGGATGCGCTGGTGACTTGCTCATGGAGGACGCGGCGGCCGATGACATCCTTGTTCGGGGCGGACTCGGCCACAGCGACCAGCTCGGCGAGGGCGGCGACCGGAGGTCGGGGGAGGCGGCCGGAGGTCGAGGGAGGTGGTCAGGATGCGGGAGAGGCGCCGGAGGTTGGCGGGAGGCGGCCGGACGTCAGGGAGGCAACAACAGGCGTGGGAAGGCGGCGCGACACGCGGGAGCGTGACCAGAGCAAGGGGAGGCGGCGTGACACGCGGGGAAGCGCAGAAGGTGGCGGGAGACGGCGGGACGCGTGGGGAGGCGGCCGAATTTGGCCGGATCCAGCATGGGGAGGCGTGGGGGAGGCCGGGAGGCGGCGCGAGTGTGGGGAAGTGCGGGAGGCGGCTGGATCTGTCGCGAGGCACGGGGAGGCAGGAAGATGGAGAAGGCGGTGCGAGGCGTGGGGAGGCGATGGAGGCCAAGGAGAGGCGGCGGATCTTGGCAGACGCGGCTGGGAACAAGGGGGGCGGGGGCCGGGGGAGGCGGCCGGGACTGCAGGAGGGGGCAGAGCGTGGGGGAGGCGGTCGGGATCTACGCTGGAGGTGGTAGAGCGTCGGGGAGGCAGAGGTGGGGGGCGCTGAGGGAGAGAAGAAACGGGGCGGTGGGGGTGGGTGCAGGGAAGGGTTTCGGGGCCCTCGATGGTAGACTTTTAGTAATTAAGTTCAACCTTAGGGACAAATTCGTAACTGAGTGGCTGAGAAGTTCGGGAAGCACCTCAAGTGATGCTTTTCCCTACCAACATAGAAATTGGGTGGCTTATACCCATAACCGGCCATAAGCTAGCCCTTCTAGAGGGCTTATGGCTTCCTGTGGCTATAAGCCTGCCCATAAGCCCTCTAGAAGGGGGCCAAAATGTCTCGGATCAACTCCTCATCCCAAGTGTGTGTCTCAGCATCAATAAGTTCTGAAACTTTTGTCAACACAACTGAACCTCTCCTTGTCGTGATTCGCCTACTAGGACTGCACGGAATCCATGGATCATCCCATATATTGATCTTGGAACCGTCTCCTACTCTCCAGATATTTCCCCTTTTAAAAATTTGAGTTCCAGCCCAAATACTCTACCAAGTGTACGAGCTTCCTTTCTTCAACTCACAATTCAACAAGTCACTGGAAGGAATGTACTAAGCTTTAAGAATTGATGTGCAAAGGGAGTGAGGGGCAAATAGGAGACACCAACACTGTTTTGCTAGCAAAGCCAAGTTGAAACAATGTAGATCCCTAAACCTCATGCCTCCATGCTTCTTTGGAATACACATCTTCCACCATGCAAACCAATGCATATGCTTCTGTTGATCGTCGTCTCCCCACTAGTATCAGGACATAGCATCTGTGATACCTTTACATACTTGTTTAGGGAGCTTGAACACCGACATGGTATAAGCCGGTATAGCCTGAGCAACGGCCTTCAAGAGCACTTTCTTACCTCCGAACGACAACTTCTTCTCCTTCCATCTACTCAGCTTGCTGCACACTCTATCAGTCAAGTGTTGGAAGCAATCTGAATGATCGACTCCCACTAGGGGGAGCGGAGGGGGCAACCCAAGATACTTATCCGTAATCGCTTCGGTCATAATATTCAGAGCATTGCACACCTTAACCTTGTGTCAACTGAAGAACACGGGCTAAAGAAAATAGTGGACTTGGCATCACTAACCAATTGACCGGACGCAGCATAGTAACTATCAAGAGCACAACGCAAACTAGAGGCATTTCTTCTAAGAATAAGTGAGTCATTTGCAAATAACAGATGGGAGACAGGCGGAACTGTTATGCAAACTTTCACACCCACCAGGTTATTAGCTTCCTCTTCAAACTTTAACAAGCTCATCAATTCTTAAGCACACAGGAGAAAAAGATAAGGTGATAAAGGGTCTCCCTGCCGAAGTCCCCCGGGAGGGATAGATATAATCTGACTCTTGATTATTAAGACGAACCCGATATCTAACCGATGAAAACAAGCCACGATCAAATAAACCCAAGCACTATGAAAACCTAGTTGCAATAAGATCTTCTCCCAAAAATTCCACACAATCCAATCATAGGCCTTGTGCATATCTTATTTGACAACACAATAGCCATACTTTCCTTCCCTCTTCTTCTTTATGTAATAATAACACTCATAAGCCACAAGAATATTATCCATAATCAACCTCCCTGGTACAAAAGCATTGTGTTGGCGGAATAATATCAAGCAAAATAGTCTTCAAGCGGTTTGCAATCAGTTTAGAAATAACCTTGTATACCACATTGCAAAGGCTGATGGATCTAAATTGAGACATAAGCTCTGGACTTTCCACCTTGGGAATCAGAATTATTGGCGTGTTATAACATCTCTCTAGCATAATCCCTGTATTCATCGAAGCAAGACCTCATCTGTCTGGACCTCTCTAATAATATGCCAGAAACGCTTATGAAAGATAGCACGCAGACAGTCCGGACTGGGTGCCTTTAGATCACCAATATTGGATAGAGCTTTCTTCACTTCCTCCTTGGCATACGGGGCCTGAGCACATCATTCATCCCTTGATCCACACACGGCTTTACTTTGTTTAAGACCTCCAGACTGGGCACTTGAACTTCCAAGGTAAACAACTGTGAAAAGTAATGCTTTGCAAGCCCCATAAGCTAGTCCTGATTCTCAATCCACTCACTAGTGTTATTTTTTAGCCTCTTAATGAAGTCCTCTTCTTTAATGAAGTCCTCTTCTTTCTAGTAGTTGGACAGCCATGAAAGAAAGAAGTATTCTAGTCTCCATGCTGTAGCCAATTAGCACGGCCATGCTACACCCAATAGAGCTCTTCTTGCTCCAACAAGTTCTCCATCTTCAACTCTAGCTTCAACTCTAGCTCTTTCTGCCTTGCAACGGCCTCATCTAACAACGGACCTGACATAACCTCGTTTAAAAGCTTCCGGAGCTGGCGCAGCCGGTGTCTCGGGCCCTTTAGAACATTATTATCCCAAGCATGCAAGGCCTCATGCACTTCACTCATCTTACAAGCCAGCGACGCTGTAGCATTCATTTGCTGTGCCCAGTCCCATGCAGACTGGATTATTGTCTCCACTGATTAATCACATAGCCAACGGGCCTCAAATTTCTTCGATGCACATACAAATTGTTGTTGCAGCTCTGCACTGTGGTTTGTGTCAATTAACACTGGTCTATAGTCTGATTTTGTGAACTCCCTGTTAATCACGCCATGCATTGGAAATAAGTTAGACCATCGTTGGTCACACACCGCGCAATCCAACCTTTCTCGAATTTGGCCTCTCCTCCAAGTGACCAAGTCCCCAAAATAACCCATATCCACCAAGTTACAATCATTTAAAGTATCCCGGAACACTTGCATGCATCTTGAGACCTTAAGTTGCCCCTTCCTTCATGTCTAGCCAAACTCATTGAAATCACCGACTAGCACCTAGGGAAGATCAGCTTTCGCATACAGCAACCTCACATAGTTCCAGGTCAAATGCTTCCTCTCCCTACTGGTTTCACCATAGATACCAGTAAAGTGCCATCCTGCTTCACCCGATTCATCTATCCAGATATCAATGAAGTTCATGTGCACTTCGCTCGACATAACTCGCAATTCCTTCTGCCATAACAACAAGAGTCCTCCGCTTCTACCATCACTTTTAGACACAAGCATCTCATCAAAGGGTAACCTTCTCTTCAACTTCTCTACCTTAGCTGTATTCAGATGTGTTTCAGACGGAAACAATACATCTGTTTGCACCTGCTTCTGGAGCTCCAGAAGCACAAACTGTCGAGGATTTGCCCAATCCTCGGCAATTCCAACATAGAAGTTTCATTGCGATCGAACATGCTCCACTCGGGAACCCGTAATCCTTCATTTAAAGATGTATTGTCCTGGGCATTCTCCCCTTTTTTTCTGTAGCTTCTTCTCCTGAGATTTAATAGAAGATACTTGGGTCATGCTTTCCCCTGTGCACACTTCCAACTTCTTCTCATTCCGATTGATCGCTGTTGGGACGATGGCAGACTTCACCAGCATGCCATGCTTATCAGATTGATCTTCCACCTCTCGAGCGAGAACATGTCTCTTCCTGGACTTCTGATTTGCAATCATGAGAGCCCTAGATTTGATAGGGCTTGTTATCGTATCAGCCAGGTCATCATCATCCATAGACTCAGATTATATGAATAGCCGAGACTTCTACCCTGGCCTCGTCCCCGAACACTACCTCCCCGCCTGTTTACTTCCTCTTCCTCGTCTAACCTTCTCTTCGGTGGCCACACAAGCATCCAATCTCCAAATTCATATAATCCTTCTCTTCATGAACACCATCCCCACAAAGTGCACCATGGCTGATGAGCCTACATACTTTCACAGAAGCGCGGGAGTTTTTCGAACATAACTTTGTAGGATTTCCTGGGCATCCCCCTCTACAGCGTGATATCCACTAGTCGGATCAAAGGCTTGTCTAGATCAAGTTTCACCCTTATCCTCGCAAAATTGCCCACAAAGTTTCGTTGGTTCAGTGCCACAAATTCACCCACTTTATCACCCAGCAATTTGCCTACCTTTTTGTTAATGAGTGTATTCAGGAACCCCATAATGCGTACCCAGGTCTCAATGGTATTCAACCTCGCTGTGTCAATCTCTGAGAATTCGTCATATTCCTTTAGGACAACAGCACAACCCCTAAAAATCCAAGTCCCTTCCTCCATAGCCCTCTTTCAATCACCCAAACACTGGTAACACACCATGAAGAGGGTTTTGTTGGTTGCCTTGAACCTGACCTCCTTCGCCAGTGCCAAGCAAAGTTGATGGTGGAAAAAAATGAATTATGACTGAACGACTTAGTCGTATGGACCCGGACTAGTTCCGTCCATCTCACTCTTGCCTGCAAGTCCTCAAACACATCTTCCAGATCGATCTCTTCATTCTCTTCACCTTCCAGATGTAATCGATTGAGAATGTCATTAATCGATGACCCTCTCCCAGATGCACCAGAAAAACCAGCTTTCCCGCTCGCCGAATCAGCCTCCGAAGCCGCAGACATTGAGACTCGGTGCCGCTAACTCCAAAGGGCTCTGGAAACCTGAGAACACGATGATCGGGATATATAGGCTATGCCTATGAGCTGCTTCGACACCAAGCTGGAGAAGGAATCCAATCTGATATAGATAAAGAGGCCTCGCTACGGGATGAAACCCTAAGTTTAGCCTAGGTAGTTATCCTAGATTTGCGAATATTATTTTCCGCTTCTTCTTCATTGTTCTTTGCGTCAGAGAGGAAACCAAAAGCATGAAGCTTTTCTTTTTGGGAGTATCTATTTCTAAGTCGACTTAGAAATAACTATTTCTAAGTCGATGATCCTAAACGTTGTTTCTTGATCCAATGGTTTATGGGGTAGTTGCACATTTTAGAAATCATGTGTAACTTGCAGTCTAGAGATGTGCAACTGAATAGAATTGAGCAGTTATACATTTTCTATATCTAAGTTGTACATTTCTTTTTATGCAACTGAGATATAAAAAATATGCAACTCAGGCGACCAAGGAATAACAAACTCTCAGTCGGCTGACAAATACTTTTCTTTTTCACCACATCATGCCACGTGCCAGGTTTTACCGCGAGGTAACAACCGACGCCAGCGCAGAACCAAGACGCATGTGAAGCAAACAAAACCCACCACCAATACCGAGGTCCCACGTGATAACGTCCTAGGAACGGAGGATGGCCTCAGAGGGCGCGCTTTTAGCGCATTTCCATCGATTGTCGGCGCCAGCCTCACGCCCATGCACCGCTGTTCCACTTTCTACCTCTCAAAAGAAATCTCATATCACGTTTGGAAATCACGTGGGGAAACAAAACCGCTTCTCGACTTCTCTCCGTGCTTCGTAGCCAGCGCAGCGCGGCGGCTATGGCCTCCACGGCCTGCCCCCGCCTCCCCTCCCTCCCCGCCCGAATCTGCTCCGCCGCCGCCGCCTCCTCCTCCCCTTCCTCTCCATCATCCCGCCGCCCCTCTTTCAAATGCAGCAGCGCCACCAACGCCAACTCCGCCCTCCTCTCCGCTGCGTCGCGGCCCCGGGCGGCGGTGGCCGACGGCGTAGGGTCCGCCGACCTTAGCGGCCTCCGGGCCCCGCCCGTGCCCGTCTCAGACTCCCCTGCCCCCGCCTACCGCGATCCCCACGGGTTGCCTCGTAAGTCGCGCGGCGACGCTTTTTTAGTCTATTTCGAGTCTTGTTTCTGGGTTTAATTAGTTAATCACTTGGTGCTTTCCCATGGCGTGTGTGGTTCTGTGACGGGGTTATCAGGGCCGCTCACCAGCGCGGACCTGATGGAGGCGAGTGGTGAGGGGCTCAAGGTTGCCTACCAGGTGCTCGACGAAACGCCTGTGCTGTTTCAGTTTCGTTCCATATCAGTCTCCTTTGTTTGTGTGTGTGCGCTTTTTGTTGTAAGTCTGAAGGGAGTTAGTTTTTTATGATTAATACAGGGATTCCCTGGAGCTTACAGCGAGGCGGCAGCGAAGAAGGCGTACCCCAATTGCCAGACCGTACCCTGCGAGCACTTTGATACTGCATTTCAGGTATCGTAGGGGGTTCTTTTCGGGCCTGTTTTAATCTGTTTGTGTATGCTGTAGATGGTGCAAATGATTAAAAAAATATTTGCTTGGTTCATGTCATGGTTTCCGATGATGGACATGGAATTGCTAAGGTTAAATGTTTGTTGTATGAAATTTGTTGAGGACTCGTAGTTTACATTGAGTTGAATGTGCTCCATGTTACTTTATTTAGATGCAGTATGCCAGTATTACAGAAAGAAATACTCGTTTGTCCAAAGAAGCTATCACTAGTACTTTATCATTTGTCCATGTAGGTTATTTTTTTGAGATAGAATGCTCAATGTCATCTGGCATGTCGAGTTCTGGGAATAAGCTATTAGGGTGATGGCTTCTATAACTGCTAGCTCTCGAATAGGTTCGTGTATTAACAAAATCTTCTTGTATTACAAAATTTGGCTTTCATTTTGTTTCTTAACTTTTGGATTCTAAGATTTGTGATGTTTATATTTCATATATATTACTTTCATGGTGGTATTGTAGCACAGGCAAATAAATGTGATGGAATTTTGACGTCCTCTGGTCCTTTAACAGGCTGTTGAAAATTGGGTAGTTGATAGGGCAGTACTGCCACTTGAGAATACATTGGGTGGTAGCATACATCGGAACTATGACCTTTTACTTCGGCATGGGCTCCACATTGTTGGAGAGGTCCGCCTTGCAGTTCGGCATTGCTTGTTAGCCAATCGTGGCGTGAAGATTGAAAACTTGACCAGTGCCATGAGTCATCCACAGGTGAACCTCTAGGATAATATGGCCTTAATATTTTCAAATTTTTGTGTAATAACCTTGAGAACACATCATTTTTAAATTCTTAGGCTCTTGCGCAATGTGAGCATACACTGACAGAGTTAGGAATTGAACATAGACATGCTGTTGATGATACTGCTGGTGCAGCTAAGGTAGAATGACTCTTCCTTCTACCTGAAACTCACTTTCTAATGGATATATATCTAGCTCAACCTTTTTGCACAAATTTATGTTGATCTTTTAATCAATGGATTTCAACTGACTTATCAAGTGAACTTGCTGTCATTAATCATAACGTTATGCTTGTTTCATAGTTTGTTGCAGAACGAATGCTCCAAGATACTGGTGCTATTGCCAGTTCATTGGCTGCTGAACTTTATGGACTGGATATTCTTGCTGAAAATATTCAGGTATAGTGGTTTCATGCTAAACTGGGATACTGTGTTGTGTTCTTTCTCCTCAACATTAGTTCATCTCTTTCTTTAGGACGAAAAAGTCAATGTCACCCGTTTTATGATGCTTGCTCGAGAACCTATTATACCTCGCACTGATAAACCATTCAAGGTACATATTGCAGTGGGGTCTCTCCTTCATCTTCCTTCCAGTAGTCCATTCCTTCCCAAGGGGCAAAACAAGTTAGGTTGATTTGTTATATGATCATTTGATTTTCAGACTAGCATAGTGTTTTCACTTGAAGAAGGACCTGGGCAGCTCTTCAAGGCACTTGCAGTTTTTGCACTGAGGGAAATCAACCTCACTAAGGTTATATCAAACAACGTCGCTTTGTCAGTTGCATGCGTTTTGTAGAAATAATTCACTGTCACTGTGTTTTGCCTTTTGAATGGATGTGCAGATAGAAAGCCGTCCACACAAGGAAAGGCCTCTTCGTATAGCTGATGACACCTTCTCCACACCCGTCAAGTTAGATAACAACCCTATGGCCTCCATATTTATTCAATTTTGTTTTATGTAGTTCTAAACAGAAATGAGAACCACTTGTGCTGTTTATATATTCTTAACCCATTTGATCCCGGTTGCACCAGGTACTTTGACTACCTCTTTTATGTTGATCTTGATGCATCAATGGCCGATCCAAAAACTCAGAACGCTCTTGGAAATTTGAAGGTACACTTTCTTGTTTAGTAGGATCGGGTTTCTAAAGAACAGTGACTCATGATGTTTTATTTGCAGGAGTTTGCAACCTTTTTAAGAGTCCTGGGGAGCTATCCTACAGACATGAGCGAAGCCTGAATAGCAAGTACCTGCTGCAGATCACATGATAGTGAGTAACCAGTATAAATGTGTGCCTTTTTCTTTGAACCGAATAAATGACTGCCTTTTGGTAGCTATTGTTTGGTGTAGGAAAGAACACCATTTTTGTTTGTTGACTGTATAGGGTCAGATGTTGTTTGGGTGTAAATCTTTAGGCCTATCTGGATGGGGTTTGATTAGGTCGATTCACTCGTAAAATGAATGTAGGCATTTTACAGCAGATCTACTCATGGGCTTGCTCAGGTAAGGTAGAACTGTAGAACTATAACACTGAACTCCTATGTGGCCTTATGCATCTCTGTTAACTTGGATGATTCTTTCCATTCGCTTAACTTGATATACTTTTGCTGGTGAGGCTGAGGCTGGACTCTGGAGTCAACGAATATCAGCAGTGGAGGAGCGGCTAAGGTCAAGGGTGGATTGATATAGAGCATCTAGTAAGGTTCAAGGGAGGAATTGGGGTTTAAAGAAAGAAACAGTGCATTTGCATTTCAAATAGAGGTATTCTGGGTATATTGAGTAGTTCAAGAAACACTTCTTTTCAAACAAGGAGTCGGGCAGGATGTCACGATAGTTGAGTAGCCATTGAAAAATACTAAATGAAACAACTTACATTTTGACATTTGTGAAGACCAAAATATTTAGTTGCGACTTGTTAGCGTGCAAAGTTGTAGTGGCACGCCTGCTAATATTCCCCTTTTATAAGTTGACATTGTCTCGTAGAGGATACTAATTTTGAAATGCATGTAATCCAGGACTACAAGGGATGGATTGGATATGGGTGGCAATTCCGTAGCCAGTTGAGAAGTCAACTACAGTGATCATACTGGTGCTAATTTTGAAGAGTAAGGAGTCATATGCACATAAGATCGGCAAGTAAGCTGCATGTGATTCGGTTAGAATCAGAATAGTGTGGTTTTGCTCTCTACTCATGAGCCTCTTAGGTGTATCGATTACCACCAATCCTACATGTTGTGACTTATGTTCTTGTAAGCAATATAGTCTTCTTTTATCCCCAGTTCTGTAGGAGCAAAGTAGTCATGTTCAGATGCAGATACAGCTCGACAAAGAGTTGAATGTTTGGTAGATGCTTTATATGGAGAGTCGTAGAGCAATTCTGTTTCCCCCTAACCCTTCAGTCGTTGTGCTGCCTAACAGGTTTATTTGTTCTTGTAAAGCTATTAATCAAGTGGTGAGCTCTGAGCAAATTGTTTCCTTAGTCTTCCTGCATGCCATACCTAGAACATGTTGTTCATGTCTTAATGGGAACTGCCCCTGAGTCGTATGGTGGTCATGGAAGGCACAATGCGGGGGCTCCGGAGGTACTAGTCTGGCCAAACCTTGGCCGAATTTTCCTCCTTCGGAAGAAAGCTGTGCTTTGTTGTCTTGACATACTGTATTGAGAAGTCGATGAGGTCGCTTTTTAAGATTAATTAACCTTACTAGGTGATTACTGAGCAGTTGAATTGGCAGTGCTTTACGGGTGTGATAAGTATTGGTGGGATTAGAGGAATATTCTTGTGTGGAGGCATTGTTCTAAGGCTGGGAGAAACATTCCAGCAGCCAGGGCATGTGCTCCGCTAGTATTTTACTTCTGGGCTAGTTCTAGCATGTGCTCTCGGTCTCATTCTGTCCTGGTATTTTTGTTACTTTTCTCAGATGGTCAAAGAATGTGCAAGAATTTACCAATCTCTTGACGTATCATTCATTCATGGTTATATATCAGGAGCCAGTAGCTGTCATTAGCAGGATTACCGAGTAAAAGGAATCTTGTAGAGAAAGGGAGTTGGGATCAGCAAACTTGGTCAATGGTTCGGTTCCAGACGCTGATACACATGGCCTAGTTTTGAATCGCGTTAATTGATCCGCCTCGTGGCGGCTCATTAGCGTACGATTTCAGTGATCACTTTTTTGTAGTACACCACACGCATCGAACGGTGCAAGTATATGTTTTTGCAGCTGCTGATCGCCTGATCCCATCTAATCAGCTGCACCAAAAGGCGACGAGGAAAAGAAGCGATTCCTCCGAAACGGGGAGCAATCAGAATATGCCTCCCGCTCATTAGCCCTTGCCTTTTTCCCCTGTAAGCTTCATCAGCCTCGCGATACTTTCTCCTCAATCTTATTACTGCTGCTACCTGTCCTCCTATGCTTGCGGCCGTGACAACTCAGCACCACAGGTAGAAACTACCAGTAATACGACTATTAAGCACAACGTTTGAGACACGTCATTGTTAACTGCTGCTGCTGCTACACGTCGTTGTTATTTATCAGTAGTACTAACTGCTGTGGTTAGGTGCAGGAAGCATCTCTCTGATTTCCTCCAAATGGCGCGTGGAAACCAAGTCCTGTGTCCCCAGCACGACCACTTCAACGGTTTCTAGTATAGTAGCGTTTTGTTTGCTCTGGACCAAACAGGTCTGTCGTGTTCCTCCGTTCATACTGACCATATCAGCTACGTCGAGTGACCGGGTCTGCAGGATCCAGGAATTAGGCAGGCAATCACTCCGCTGTTGCTGCTGCTGCCGATGTTGAGAGCGAACCTATCCATCCCGCCGCCAATAGCTGTTTATCTAATTGCAGAATTCTATGTTTTGATAACGCAGCTGGACTGGGTTTTAGAGCCAGTGTTGTCATGAAGGTCGTTGCCAACTGGGAATCTGTTTCCTGCCGAACCTCTCACCAAACAAACCTTGTGGTGGTACTAGATGGGTTGTGAGCGTTATAAGGCTACTATGGAAGTGCAGTATGACAAATGTCACGCCGTTGCTTAAATATTCGGAGTCTTAAAACTATTTACTTGCTATGTAGCCACCTTAACAAGACAAAGAAATTTATGAGTCAATTTAGTACTATATCTAAAAAAATGCCATGATAATCGTGCTAAAAGAAGAAAAATATGTGAGAAGCTGGTTATACCCGTGCTTTTATAAATAACCAGAAGATCGAGACTAACATGCTGTCATCTACCTGATCCCTATCGTCGACATCTCTTTTCAGTTTAATCACCTCTAACTCTAATACCATTACTTAGTCAGTCCATCTACTTTTCCGATTTTTCGTGTTGCCCCTAGAATCTTCATGCAGCTCGTTGCACCACCTTTCAACTCTCACCCATTGTCGCCAGCCCAACATATAAGTCGTCTCTCGACCTCCTGCCTCTAAATCCATGGTTGTGGTATACTCAACATTGACTCACCACTTTGTTCGTAATGTCTCCGTAAATCTCAAAATTTACCACGTTAACTAACCCTAATTTGCCGCTACGGGCTAACGACCCAACATCATCTATCTCAGTCTTTCAGCTCAAAATAGTCAAAACCTACATCTAGGTTAGTTTTTATCCGAGATAGTAACATTTAACGTGAATTTTGGAAAGGGAAAAACGTAGTGCAACTTGCAGACTCTCAACCTAAAAAGCCAAGCTACTGCTAATAGTAGATTAGTAGTATTTTTACTATTAGTAGTAGCAGTCTTTAATTTGACAGTGGATTAGAGCAGTCAATAAATAAGTAGATAAAATAAAACAAAGGGCAACTAGCTTCCATAGAATGCACGACAAAAGGGGGGAAGGAGAATTTCTCACCTCCCGTCCGTTCTCCCCCCATCCACCGACAGAGGCGTCTCCTCCCATAAACACAGGCTCACGCGCCTCCGCTCCGAGCCCAAACCCACCACCAATACAACCGCGACCCGAGCCAGCCCCCTCCATTCCCACCACCGCCACCACCGCCACCTCCCCCCTCCTCAGATCCACGCGCGCGCGCGGCGGCGATGACGGCAAAGGGCGGCGCCTCGCCGTCGCCGGGCGGCGCGGGCGCGGCGGCGAACGGGCGGTTCTTCACGGTGGGGCTCGTCACCGCGTGGTACTCCTCCAACATCGGCGTGCTCCTGCTCAACAAGTACCTCCTCAGCAACTACGGCTTCAAGTACCCGATCTTCCTCACCATGTGCCACATGTCCGCCTGCGCGCTCCTCTCCTACGCCGCCATCGCGTGGCTCCGCATCGTGCCCATGCAGCTCGTGCGCTCCCGCGTCCAGCTCGCCAAGATCTCCGCGCTCAGCCTCGTCTTCTGCGGCTCCGTCGTCTCCGGCAACGTCTCGCTCCGCTACCTGCCCGTGTCCTTCAACCAGGCCGTCGGCGCCACCACCCCTTTCTTTACCGCCGTGTTCGCCTACATCATGACCGTCAAGCGGGAGTCCTGGATCACGTACCTCACCCTCGTCCCCGTCGTCACCGGCGTCGTCATCGCCAGCGGCGTAAGTTATTGCCTGTTTGTTCCCTCTCCACCTCCATCGCTCGTTTTCGATAGATCTGGTGGTGTTGGGGTTGGATCTGAGGGGAATTCGGGTTTGGCTAGCTCGGGACTCGGGAGCAGTGAAACTGAGATCTAGCTGATGAGAGAGGAGGATCTGTCTTTCTCGTAGTGTCTAATTAGAATTCGAGTAAAATTGCAGGTGGCTAGCTTTAGTTGATTGAGGTATTGTTTAAAAAGGCTAAGATTTCTCAATTAGGGAGGATTTTGGGGATGATGAGTTGAGCAATAGTTCGCCTCATGTCAAGGCATCTTTTAACAGCTCTTTGATTGGCTGGAGAGTAATCCGGTTGATCGAGTGTTTGCATGATCATACGGTCATTGGGGAGATGGGTTCCTGAGGAAATCTGATTTGTTCTGCCGTAAAACTGCAGCGGTGAAATTGTTAATATCCAAGTCGTCCTTTCGTTGTGTAGTACTAGAAAAAGCTCAAACTTAGTTGTTTCCTGACGTATTGGTTGATTTAAGTATCTTAATATTGGAAAAACCTTGATTTTGATTGACAAGAGAATGAAATGTCGATGCTCATGATATAGAGCATTGATAATCTAGACACGTGAGATTTTCTGTGCTTCTGTTGTACCCATTATTAAGTTGATCCCCTTGCAATAGGTGCTGCATTATGTAGCTGTCAATACGTGCAATACAACGTACTAGATTAGCAACTAGTGGGATGATGGCTAATGGCTTTGCATTTAGTAAGATTATTATGGGAACTTACATGTAGCTTCTCAAGTTAACAGGCTGTTGCTATTTTCTTGCATTCTATGAGAGGTTTTAGGGTTTACATGTTCTTCTCATCAACTAATATGGATCACACAAATCAAACTTACAGGGCGAGCCTAGCTTTCATCTGTTTGGATTCATCATGTGCATTGGAGCCACTGCTGCAAGGGCATTGAAGACGGTGTTGCAAGGGATTCTTCTGTCGTCTGAGGGGTAATCTATTATTCTCTGCATTTGTTTAGATGGCACATTCTGTATGTATGCTCTTAGATTCAACTATTACTTGCACGAACATATCGATATATTTCTCATATGTTTGGATGCTGTATGTATTTCTAGGGATTGCTGTTTTGAGGTAAATTTTGACTCTTGACAATTCTGCCATCATGCAGGGAGAAGCTTAATTCTATGAATCTACTCTTGTACATGGCTCCAATTGCCGTTATTCTCTTGCTTCCTGCTACTCTCTTTATGGAGGAAAATGTTGTCGGCATTACAATAGAACTGGCCAAAAAGGATTTCACCATTGTTTGGTTGCTGTTGTTCAACTCTTGCTTGGCATATTTCGTTAATTTGACCAATTTCTTGGTGACCAAACATACTAGCGCATTGACTCTACAGGTATGTCATGCTTTCTCACTTTTAAATTCATTCTTGTGCATAAGTTACTGGAGCATAATTTAGCGATGTGTTTAAGAAGTTGTTTTACATGTGGCCTTTCATGCCAAAAGCTTTATGTTTAATCCACCCCCGTGTAGACTTTGGTTTAAGATTGTAGTTACAACAATCAGTAATCAGTTCATGACCCTGCACTATTCACATCCATAGCAACAAATATGGCTTTTAATTGATGTGTTGCATCTTTTGAGGTAACATAGAGAATGGCATCAAAATCTTCATTCCACATATGGGTGGTAAATACTAATGTTTTCAACTGTTTCAACCCTATTCAGTTGCGGAGTTTGCAAATATGCTAACTGCTGCTGTCACATATTAGAAATGCTTCATACAATTCCTCACTTAAAATTTTCATAATTCCATTGGGGCGCCTAACTTTCAAGATTGTAGAATGTTTTCTTTATGTTGGGTATTGTTCTGCTGTCAAGTGAGTAGATAGGATTTAAAAAAACTTGTGATAAGGATACAGTATGGATCTGCCTGTATTAATAGTATTGGAAGGTGTGACAAGTAATTTGGCAATAGCGATAAGTGACTGTAGCATGCTAGCATGCATACACCTGAATCAGTCTACAGGTCTGTCAAACTAAATGAGATTGTTACCTTTCCATTCTGTTGCACCGCTATTATTGTGGCTGTGGCCAGTAACCCACTTGACAATCCAGTTTGAGAATGTAATTTGTTCAATAAGTAGACATTAAATCCTTAGTTTCAGCAATGGATTGACAATTATGGTTTGAAGATCCAACATATGCATGTTTCTTTCCAGGTCCTTGGGAATGCAAAAGGTGCTGTGGCAGTTGTCGTCTCAATTCTGATATTCAAGAATCCTGTGTCTGTAACCGGAATGCTTGGTTACACTCTCACAGTCATAGGCGTTATTCTTTACAGTGAATCCAAAAAGCGTAGCAAACCCTGATCGCCCCAGAAACTCGTACATATGGCCGTCCTTTCGCAGTCTGGTCGGTGCCCAGAGTTAATATATGATGGGGAACTACATCGGGGGCAATTGCAACAGATCCTGTGCTGTATGGAGCCTGATTGGATAGCAAGGACAGAGAAGTGCGATAATACCTGTAGTTTTCCCCTTGGATCTGAGAGGCGTTCTCTTTCGCTAATGGAGATGATCAATAGAATATAATTTTTTGTGTTTAGAAAATTGTGGGTTGTGGCTTACACTGCCAGCATTGGTTAATACGTTTAGTTCTTGGAAATTGTTTTCCGTTATTCATCAGTTATTGTAAGTTCATGACTCCAATTTTCTTTCTTCTTGTGAAGATTGCCTGTACCAAACTTTGCTCCGGAACCTCCTAATATATTATGACACTGAATTTAGTCACACACGGTTAACTGTTGGTGATTGTTTTGTTCTTTTATGGCTTCCTTTATTAAATGATCGTCAAACGCCAAGTAAATTTACTGCGGACTTCAACTTACACTAATCAATGCTGTTACCTGATGAAGCTTTTTAAGGGCATATCCTTAAACGTGACGCTTTTGATGGCGAGCAATGTTATTGCCTGGTGAATAATATGTCATCTCTCGGATATGTGGCCATTTCACTCATGCGGACTCCGGACGAGGACCAGGCTTACAAGAACAATGTAATAACATACCGTCAATTATTTGCATCAAATATCCACATTGTTCTGTTCTGTGACACTTTTCGCAGGAACTTTGCCATGTATGGCACATTGGCCATGATATTCATCTTTTGACTTCTTTGTGGGGGTTCTGCGAGAACTTCCCGGTGCATGTCAAGTTGCACAAGAGCGTAGGACGGTTCGGGCCGCTACAGACTTCAAATCAGCTATGTTCTGCTTCTCTCTTATATATGTAGGAACTAGCCGAGCTCTGCGGCTAGATAATACTACAATAATATGTTGGGATTTTCGTGGGTAAGAATTCTTTAAAGCGTTCTTTGTTATTACTAAGCTGAAAAATATAGAGTTGGGCCGATCACGGTTGTTTTTCGCAACACCTATAAAGCGAACTTCGTCCCCTCAGGGTTCTGATGGCGAAGAGGATGAGGAGTGTTGTTGGGACTCGAAAACTCTACATAATGTATGTGGAGATGTAACTGATGATGTTATGGATGAGAACCTAGAAGGGGGAGACAAGCTATTCCTCGTAAATCTAAATCCGCCTCCAATAAAAAGAAAAAAAAAGCCAAGTCTTGATCAAAAAGAAAACCTTGTGTTCCTGATGAAAGGCATCTTTTGAGATAGCAAAGGTTTGATAGACTTTTGGCCAAATTTTGGTCATATAGTGGAACTTGTCAAAGACTACAATCTCGACTTTGTTGCACTTTTGGAGATCGAGAAAAATTATCTCGCTCGATCCACTACTGAGTGGGAGACGAGATTCTCTATGGCAATACACACCGCCTCAGGGTCGGTCAGGTAGAATTCTCCTCGAAGGAAACCTTGCCGTCTTCGACATTGCAACAAATCGTGGAAGGAAAATTCTTTTGTAAACTTCAATTGCGTAACAAGGATGTTTTCAGTGGATCCTGGTTGCCATCTACGGGACAGCCCAAGCACAGTTCAAAGAATCATTTTGTAATATCCTAGCCTATTAGTGTAGAAGTCCATGTGGCCCATGTATAGTTATGTGGTAGGATTAGTCACACATTGAGAGTTTAAATAGAGTTGGTCCAACATATATACCCGTGTTTTCCAAACATAGTACCTCCAGGTTAACCCTTTTACACAAAGCGAGGACGAAAGTGCAAGAGGGGTGCTATGTATATGTGGTCCCGCCCCACAGGTGGGCCGAACATTAAGCGGAATTGGGCCAGGGTGTTATAGGTGGTATCAGAGCATGAACCCTCACTGCTACATGCCATGTGTGCATGTGGGTCTGTGGAGGGCACACAACATGGCACATGTACTGAGGGGTGGTCATGGTCAAAATCTGTCGTGTAGCGGTGTGCTACTGAGGGAGTCAGTCCCGAGGGGGGGGGGAGGGGTGAATGTAGTACCCCGACCCATTATTGTAGATGCCTATGTGGCCCATGTGTGGTTGTCTGATGAGTTTAGCCCCACGTGGAGAGTTTAATAGAGTTGGTCTAACTTATATGGTTATATATCCTTGTGTTCTAAACATAGCACCTAGGGTTAACCCTTTTACACGAAGCGAGGACAAAAGGGTAAGAGGGGTGCTATGTATACGTGGCTCGCCTCACAGGTGGGCTGGGTATTAATCGAATTTGGGCTAGTGTGTTACACGTTTTTAACCGAGCTTGTTGATGCATGTCATCTTGAGACTCTACCAATTGTAGTTGGTGGTGATTTCAATATCATTTGACATCCAGATGAGAAGAACAATGATAATTTTGACCCCAGATAGCATTTTCTTTTTAACACAGTAATTGATGGGCTGGATCTTCGCGATATTGTGTTATCCGTGAGAAAATTCCTTGGGCTCATGCAGCTAATTACTCCACTTATGAAAAACTAGATAGAGTTCTTTCTAGTACAGAATGGGAGCAAAACTTCCTGATAGTTTTAGTTAGCCCTCCGAGAGGGCTTTGAGACCATACTCCTCTTTTGCCAGACACAGGATCCACTTTGTATAGTGGCAATCAACTATTGTTTAAATTTGAACTTGGCTGGTTCACTAGAGATGGGTTCAAAGATATGGTGACCTCAACTTGGAGGCACGAAGATAGGGGAAATTCCTCCGTCTTCAAGTGGCAGGCCAAAATCCGACACCTTCGCCAACATTTGCATGGATGGGTCAAACATACCAGTGGATGTACAAGAAAGAGAAAAAAACTACTAGCCATTGTTGATACCTTTGACAAAGCCTGAGTTTGTTGAGCTATCTGACGATGATGTTCATCTAAAACACTTAGCTAATGACCGGCTGGCACGATTACTATGGGAGGAAGAATAAAAGTGGTATCAACGGGCTAAGGTTAAAAATCTAATCAAGGGTGATAACAATACAAAGTATTTCCACCTAGTAGTCAATGACAAGCATCGTAAACAATGCATCTTCCATCTTGGTCGATATGAGGGAGAAATTTCAAGCGATGCTAACCTTAAGGCTAACATTACCTACTATGATAAAGTGCTCTTTGGTTCTTCGAAGGCTGACAATTTCTTTATAGTTCAAACATGGTGGGATGACATTCCACATGTTTCGACTATAGAGAATGCCATCCTTGCAGCTCTTTCATGGAGAACGAACTCAAAGATGCAATTTTCCAAATGGAGCATAATAAGGCACTGGGTCTTGATGGTTTCCCCGCTAAATTTTACCATGTGTTATAGGATGTGATCAAAGGGGACCTAATGGCTATGTTTGAGGAGCTCCATTCTGGAACATTGCCGCTATATTGGCTTAATTTTAAGGTCATCACCCTCCTACCAAAAATAAAATATGTAAACAAAATACAACAATACCGACCAATCTGTCTTCTTCATGAGTTTTAAAATCTTTACAAAGGTAAGGACAAACATAATAACTAGAATAAGTGCATCTTGGCTTCCTGAGTGATTTTTGATAATTAATAACAAAATTATTAAGAGATTAATGTGTGCATCAAGATGTTGATCAATTTTTAGTCTAAAAAAGGCAACTTGGCACTGAATTGACGACCCATAAAAATATTGGAAAAAGAGACGGCATGGAATATAGAAGATTAATTAAGGATACTTTTCTAGTCCTTTTGGTGATCCAATAATCACATTGAGTATATGATAACCGTACTACAAAAGGGGGGGCTAGTCAACAGTAAGGAAGGAGATAATTTGCTTAGTGTTCAAAAGAAATCCTTTTTGAAAAGCTTTAGAAATCTCTCCAAACAAAACTTCTATGTCTATTTAGAATGTCCAGACTAGTCAGCCGGAATGTCCGAGTTTGTGCAAGAGCAGTCTCCTAGGTCTAAGTGTTGGTCCGGACCCTCTTAGTGTGCTACATCCAAAATATCTGGAGTCTTTCAGTGGTTCACTCTAGAAGAGCCCATGTTGTCCTGAACCTCCGAGTGAGGTCCATCAGGACAATTCCAGTGGTGATAGAGCTTCTATCCCGAAGCCCGGGCTTCATCCAAACCTTCTGAGCGAAGTAAGTCTGGAATCTCCGAACCAGGACTTTGCTTCTGTCCTAGTGCTTTTTTCTCGCTTGGGCCCTTGGTCCAATGCTTCCGAAGAAACTAAGTTGGCTCCTATTTGTTTGCTTGGAACCTCTGAGCTAATTTGTGTTTTGGGACAGAAGGGTTGATTTTGTTCGAAACCTCCGAGTTTCAACTATCCGGACCCTCTAGGCCAAGGATATTCCAGGGGTTTTGAACTATCCGGAGTGTCCAAATAGCACCCTCCGAGAAGTGCTTTTCACTAATATAGCCGTTGGTTTTTGAATCCCAGAGCCTACAAGCAAAGTTTCTTTTGTGAGTAACGGCTAGTTTTTTAGGGCTGCCTATATATACGTCCACCCCTCCTGGGGTGAAGGCGGTTACTTGCATCCTAGATCTAGAGTTACACCTTGTCTCTCTTCTCAATTGCATTTCGTGAGTTCCTTTGAGAGGGAGAAAGTTTGAGGATTTGGATGGATTTGCATTGAGCATTCAAGCAAGTGATCACCTCCAAGTTGAACATCAAGTTCTTATTATTCTTGAAAGCTGACGCCTCCTAGACAATTAGGCGTCACTTGAGAGTTTTCAAGCTTGTGAAGAAACCAAGAAGTTTGTGAAGGTCGGAGCTCGCCTACCGCAAGGTGAAGAGCTACCAAAAAGTGAGGCAAGCTTCGCATTGGCAAACCTCTTAAGTGAAGAAAACGTTTCAGTGCCGACTTTGATTACTGGATCAAGCTTCCTCAACGGAGGTGTAAGGCATCAACAAGGGTCTGAACTTCAACAACAAACAACTTTGTCTCCTCGTGTGTTTGTTCCTGCGCACACTCCATAGTTACTTGTCACTATCTCTTTTATCTTGCTTGCTAGGTTGTTAGATTTGATTTTCTGCAATTTTGTTTGATATTAGCATTTTTAGGAATAACTTTGAAGAAATTATATTCACCCCACCCCCCTCTAGACATCATCCTTGATCCTTCAGGTTGCTGATAAGTTTATCCGACCGACTCAGACGGCTTTCATTTAGGGCCTTTACATCCTCCGGTGTAGTAGTTCTACAGGAAACAATCCATCAGATGCACAGAAAGAAGGTAGATAGGGTCATGTTTAAAATTGGCTTCAAAAAAGCATATGACAAAGTCAAATGGCCTTTCCTTCAACAAATTTTACGGATGAAGGGTTTTTCATCTCACTGGTGTGAATGGGTACAGACTTTTGTCATCGGAGGCAGTGTTAGTATAAAGATTAATGAAAACATAGGGCCATATTTTTAAGACCAAGAAAGGGTTGAGACAAGGTGACCCACTATCATCCATTCTATTTAATATTCTGGTCGATATGTTGGTGATCATCGTAGACCATGCCAAACTAGATGACCAAATCAATGGGGTGGTTCCCCACTTGATGGATTATAGCCTCTCAATCTTAGGTACGAGGATGATATGTGATATTCATGGAACATGATTTCAAACAAGCAACAAACTTGAAACTAATTTTAAGCGCATTCAAATAGTTATCTAGCCTCAAAATTAATTTCCGCTAGAGCGAAATATTTTGCTTTAGCGATGATTAGCCTCATGAGGCCTCATTCTTCCGTTGTGAAATACTACCTCCGTGTCACAATGTAAGTTAGTTTGAATATTGACACAATCGCCAAACTGACACCTTGACCATCAACTTATATGAAAATATGTTGTTTCAGATAAAACTAAGTACATATTATGAAAGTACGTGTCATGATTAATCTAGTAATATCAATTTAGTATTGTAGATCTTGGTAAATTATTATATATTGATGGTCAAATCTAATAATGTTAGATTTTCACATATTCCAATTACCTACATTCTCACATGGAAGGAGTAGAATACCTCCCATTTAGATACCTGGGGATTCCTATTTATCATAGGAAACCACGAAACGCCGAATATAAAGATGTGGAGGATCACATTGAGAAACAACTAAGTAGTTGGAAAGGGACTTGTCCCTTGGGGATGTCTAGTTTCGATCAATTTCGTGCTCAGAAGTTTGCTCATGTATATGCTATCCTTTTTTTGAGACACCGGGTGGGGTACTCCAAAGTTCTACTAGAAAAGTGATGGCCAGACACAAAACGAAATACGGAGTAGTTAAATTGCATATCATATGTCCACTCCAGGATTAGGGCAGTCTGGGGTTCCAAGACCTAGATATAAAAAATGTGAGTTTGCTATTCAAATGGCTTTTTTAGCTTACTAATGAGGAGGGAGTTTGGCAATCAATACTCCGTAGGACATACCTGATTAGTCCCATTTTGGGTTGGCCTCGTAAAGATCAAATCCACATTATTTTGTAATCGATTTTTCCAAATCTAGGATATGTCGCAAATCGGTTTTTGGGAAGACACTTGACTTGGAAATCCCCATCTCTTGAGATAATATCCATGCCTTTTAAATATAGTGCGGAAAAAACATTACACTATGGTGCATGTCATTAGTACAAACCCGTTAAAATTTTCGTTTAGGAGGAGGCATTTTTGACCAAAACCTCCTAGACCTCCCCAGCCATGTCACTAGAATGGTGCAAGTACAGGGATACCTTCAAGTCGAGTTTCCACCAAAAAAAAGGTGTCTTTTTAATCAATTCGTTTGTACGCAAAGTTAGTCCATAAGAATGTGCCGATTACAAATAGGCAAATATGGAAGTTAAAAACTCCATTGAAGATAAAAAAAATTATGTGGTATTTACGTCTAAAATGTTGCTTGTGTAACCAAGATGAGATTATTCAACACTTAGTCTTCGTTCTCTAGTTGCGTGCTCAGCATGGTAAGTCGCACAGGCAGCTTCTAATTACGCCTCCCTACTCGTATCGAAGACATGTTTGATCCATGGCTCCATGGTTTGGACAAAGGCCTACATGCACTAATCTTAGTAGGAGATTTCGCTTTGTGTTGGTAGGATATGCATGAATAATATTGTCTTTGATAAACACAAGTTCTACAATCCACCGCAGGCTATCTATGAATGTGCGCATTGGTTGTTATCTTGATTGGCACTACAGCGTTTAAAAGAAAAAGAGCTAGCTATTCTGGCTAGTTCTTCTTTTGGAAAGATTGTGAGAGAGCTCTTTGCCACGTGTAAGTAGGGATTCAGCCATCACCTCTGTGCAAGCTAAGCACGTGATGCTACTCCGTTTTCCTAGCTTCTGGTTTGTTGATTTTGTTTTCCTTTCTGTAAACCTGGTGTTCAGTCGGGAGTACGAGAACATTTTTTTTTGCTCTGCTCTTTGTTCGAGTTGTGTCCATGTTTTTTAGAGGCCGAGAGGAACTATTTGTACTCAACTGCACTACCTTGATAGAGTGACAAGGAAATAAGATCTTTCATTATCTTTTTTTTTCACGGAGGACTCAAGCGAACGACGAAAGATTATGACGATTTTATTCGTGTTCACTGTCCCCTGCAGCGATTGGACTACAGACACTGGAAAAAGTGTTTACCATTGAAAATACGTTGGTAAACGAGAGACGAATTGAATCTTTGTTACAGACTTTGCTGGGCGTGCGCCCCCGTGGGCGCACGAGTTAGAGGGAATTGAACGAATGTAATAGGCGGCAGGCTGGCCCCGAGTATTGGACGAGCCCTTTCTTGTGCAGCTTGTTAATCAGACAGAGCACCTTTGGCCCCCCTTTTAATTCCTCGCACCGTCACCGTGACTTCAGCTGCACCCCGCTACCTGCTCCACTGTAGTACATGTACAGTGCAGAAAAAAAGAAGATTAGATCTTGCGAACCTTGCGCGGCAAAAGTTATGAACATGAAAAGCTGTATTTAACTTGCTGGTTGTTAAGGCATGTTCAGTATTAATTTCATTCGTCCTAATTTTATTCTAGTAATCAAGTAACTAGAGAAATTATGAGTGCATCGACTTAATTAAGTTAAGAACTACTCCGTAGTTCTCACGATCTTGATATACCTTTGGGAGGCGCCATGACGGTGGGCTTTGAGATGATGGCGGGGACGGTGGGAACGGCTGCGGAGACCGGCGGGAAGAAGTGCGCGGCCGGGACGCCCAGCCCCGGCGAGCCATGGTAGTGATACTGGTAGTATGGGTACACTGGCATCATGCCGTTGGGCGCGAGCATGCTTCCCTGCCCCGCCGCTGCCGCGGGGTACGAAAAGTGCCCCTGCAGGTAGGACCCGGCCGCGCCTGGCGCCGCTGCCGCTTGGCCTAGCTTCTGCTCCCACGTCCCAGGGCAAAGCACAGTTGTTAATTCTCAATCTTTGAATTGACATGGCAGTAACATTTTGATGGAGGGATGCATGAGAAAGAAAGGAAAACGTAAGGTGAGATGATTTACCGCGTTGTAGCTCAAGTCAGCGACGTAGTTTGGGGAGTACCTGAATACCCACAAAGGAAATCGATCAATCAGTACAAACTACCGCTAGTATAATGACCCTGTAACAACAAGGCGAGAAAGGCAGATCGTCTACGGTGCTCCTTAACAAGACGCGCGATTGTTAATAATTTTATTTTCCTTTCGGTGTTCTTTTCTCTGCTGCCGTGCAGGCCGGCACGTGGGCACGTGAGGGCACGATGAGGCAGCTGGCCGGGGCGGTCCAGGTCCAGCCTGTGCGCCCATTGTCGCGTCGCGTGCTCCAAGCCACTGCCATGCATGTGCCCACGCTACCTGGTCCCCGCGCCCTCTGACGCGGGGGCCCTACCTCGCCTCCCCGTCCGCGCGCCGTGCCAAACATGGCGCGCTACGCGCCGCCGGCGCCGGCGCCGGACATGAATCCTCGTACGTATACACAGAGAATTCGCCCGGGGCACTCGAGGCGCCTGCCGGTCGAATCATTGTGCCCTGGCCGCAATTTTTGTTCGATTTCTCTAGGTGTTTTAGATGTTTTCGCGCGCGAAAAGGATGTTAGGTAGGAGGAGTGGCATGTAATGTGCGTACCCGTAGTTGGTGGCGACTGGGTAGAAGGGGAGCACGCCGTGGTACTGCTGGTGACCGCCGTGGCCGTAGTGCGCGGCCGGCGGCGGTGGCTGCGGCGGCGTCGTGGAGGGGTGGTAGTACCACGCTACCGGCGACACGCCCCTGGACCCCACCGCGATGGCTGCTGGAGTAGTTAATTCCGCGCGCGACGCGCCAAAAACATGTGATCGCCCGTCAGTACGCACGTTAGCAGCAGTAACTGGTGCGTGCGAAGCTGTTTAAAGATTTAACTCACGTGTACCTGGCGCGGGCTGGTGATGAGGGGAGGGGAGCGCCGGCATATGCGGCGCCGGGGTGGTCGGCGGCGAGGGGCGGAGGAGGTGAGGCGGCTGGGCCCGCGGCTTGGCGCCGAGGGACGCGAGGTTGCAGTTGGCGCGGCGGCCGTTGATGACCGGGGTGGCATCCTCGCACGCCTTCTTGGCCGCATCCGCCTCCTTAAACGTCACCTGTTGCATGCATGCATGCAAATTGCAAACGGGTCAGAAGAATGCCATGCATGCGTTGTGTGTGGTACCAAGGAGAAAATGAGGGGAAGAGGGGACTGACGAAGCCGTAGCCCTTGGAGCGGCCGGTGAGCTTGTCGGAGATGATGACGGCCTCGAGGATGTCGCCGAAGCGCTCGAAGTGCTCGCGGAGGGTGTCCTTGTGCGTCTCCCACGCCAGCCCGCCCACGAACACCTTGGTCAGCGTCGTGTCTCCGAACGCCGCCGCCGCCGGCTGCACCTGCGGCTGCCCCATCATCATCGTCATGGCCGGCCGCGCGCGCGCTACGTGCCCCTACGTGTCAACCTCAACGACGCGACGAGACGAGACGCGGAGGTGGAAATGCACGACGGGGTGATTGATGAGGAGACGAGCTAGCTACCCGTTTATATAGACTGGAGTTTGTAATTCGGTGGGGTGGACGGAGAGTGGTGGTGGTTGGTTGGGTGGATAACGGAAACAGGAGCGCTACTACCCGTCCGTCGGACTGGTCCCTCAGACTGGCACCTATGTCCTCTGCCTCGATCGGCGCCTGGTGAGCGAGAGAGTCCAGCCCTCCTCACGTCACCTCTTCAACAAGTTTAACTAACAGAAAAACCCTGCAAGTGTTTTCTCTAGATCTAGTGGTTATTGCCGATCAGTGGACACCGAGAAGTAGGGTCCGTTTGGGACATTATGTTTCATTTTCCTATGTGAATTGAACTGATTCGTGTGAATTCCTGTATTGTAGTTCTCCGCAATGAAACCCACAGAGTTACTGTAATTTTTTTGATAGTTTCGATTATAAGGGGTGTCTGTTTCCATTACCATTCGGCACCTGTCACCATTCATTTACAACAGGCCGGATACACTAAAATGGATGGACGATTGGCCAGATGAGGAGGGAGAAGAAAGAGCTGTAAGAGAAGATGGAAACAACTGGCATTGCAGTTCGTTTTTACCAAACAACGTGCTCACACCTTTTCTTGGCCAACTAGCTAGCTCTATGTGATCCCCTTGCATTATCTTGCTGTAATCTTTAGCTAGTTAATTAACAAGCATACTAATCTGTTGGCGATTCTTAAAAGCAGCCTTTACATCACCTTTCTTTCGTAGTATTATACTACTGCGCGTAGATTACGAATAAAGCGCTAGGGAATACAGCTACATGTGAGTATACTATTCAGCAGAAAGAAATACACATACATGGTATACCTGAAAGACATCTATACTAGCACGTGATGATACATGATAGCATCATTTTCTGACAGGGAAAACATAAGACTGTCGATGGTCAGACACCAAAAGTATATAAATTGGACAAAGTAGTACAGTTATATATGTACTAAACCAAACGTAATGCATGCACACCAAGTCAGCTAGTAAGGCTATTATAGCCATGTCATCATACTCGTTCGTGTGTGGACGGTCGCGGTCGCGGATGCACAAGTTCATAATTACTGACAACAACCAGAGTACTGTGTACATAGTAAGTACGTAGTCCCTATGTCTTAACCAAGAATGAATGAAATGTTAGCTCGTACGTACTGCAACAAAATATCCTCCTGGCTCGATCTCCTCGCCCTTGCCCCAGCTGTCTCACGCAAACCTCACTGTATCCAAAACTGATAATTCGATCAGGTCCCCTTAAATCTGTTCAGGTATACATCACTTCGCGTTGTATCGTAAAGAGCAGCACTACGACATGGGCAACTGACCCCAAACAGCAGCCGATATATATGTGTTGTGTGCGCATAATGTACGGATGGGAGCTGGCGTCGACCATGTGGCGTGGTAAAAGCGGATCAACCGATCGAGTGTTCCCGGTGACGCAAACGCCGGGCCCTACGACGTAGTACGATCGAGCGCGGTCCCGGATCGCACGTGAGAAGGGGCCCCGAAACAGCGTGCGCGCGGGGGGTGGGTGGATCACTGGATCGATCGCCAGTTTGCCACTTGCTTGCCGGCCAACTCCTGATCGACCGATCGGTCGGTCGGGAGTACGGTCTTCTCTTCTTCTTCTCGTGAGACATCATCGTTTCCCGGCCGGACTCATCCGCGCGCCCGCGCACTAGGTAGCGGCAGCCCGGATCGATCGAGTCACTCCCCCGTCGCCGTTATATTCCTTGGACGCCGCATTTCACAACGCTAGCCCTTAGCTATAGCGTCCATGGATCTGTGACGACGATCGATGCGGGGAATTTGATGGCTACTCTTCCCGATTGGGCATACGGAGTAAGGTAGCAGCGTAGCCAGCGTACCTGTCTTCAAACATGACAAGTACTCCTCACGTGAGCACACGGATATATAGCATGTTTTATTTTGGAATACAAGAGCATGTATGTACCCGTTCAGCAGTCCAAATAACTTTGTAATACTCTTGCGCGGCGTAAACACTTCTTATCTTATTTATGCCAAAGAACTGACTGTTTTACAGAGTGACGAATTGTTCAAGAGGCTTATCACTGTTTGAGAGGTGTTCACTTTCTCTCATTCCTTTTTTGCAGAAGTTTGAGAGGTGTTTCTGATGCTCTAAACTCTAAAGCGCATTGTTGATCTAGTTTTTGCAACCAGACAAGTTCCTGCTGCTAACAGCATTAATTGCTCAAGATTTATATGCGCCTTAGCGATAATATTACAAACTCGGGCGAATAAAATCCGATTAGTTAACTGAGGTCAAGAACCGACAAATAGTCAAGGGATCATGCATATATACTTAAATCTCCAATTGCTCAAACAAATGCTGTGAGAGTAATCTAGTATGTTGGATAAAATGTCTCCGACTGATCGATGCTGTATAGAAAAGAGGTACATCGTACTATAAAAAAGATCTTAATAAAATTTTGGATGACACGGTACGTACATTGGATCAGACTGCAGAGTTGCATGTGCTACGCAGAGCTTCTGGTTATCACTCTTTAACATTCTTTTTCCCAAAAGATGATTCAACATTTTGCAGTAACCTCCTTACTACTAATTATCAAATCCAAACACCTGATCATGCATGTTTATCTAAGAAGCCCGCAGGTGCATGCCGCTTCTCCAATAAAAAAAGCGAGTAACTTTTCGCCATCAAATTAAGCTGGTGCAGTGGCACTCCACCAAAGTATCAAAGTGGTAAAATCGATCAGCAGTAGCACCCAACCCAAGAACAAATCTTAAGCTAGCTAGCTAGCTAATCTCCTAAAAATAACAAGTCCTCTTAGGCAGTTAACCCCATGGTTGCACTGCGCGCACACTTTCACCACATGGGTCAGTTGGCTCCACAACATTCAGTGCAGCATGCAATAGCAGCAGCGGTTGACACTAGTGCAGCCAACTGCAAGTATTCACCATCCTCACAGGAGCCTCCCCAGCGATGACCAGATCCCAGTCGCGCCTGAACGGGCGATCCACACGAGTAAATGGGCTCGATCACGAGCATCCATCCATATCCCGCCCGTTCGCACACCGCAACAAGTGGGGGCAAGGCAAAGCACATGCTGCCCCCTCCACCACCTTCAGATCGACAACACAAGAATCTCAGAATCTCTCCTCCGTTTCTTTCTCCTCCTCCTCAGTCATCACCCACTGCGCCTGCCTGCGCTGCGTGGCCGCAACGTGGACAACTGTAACTCCTGTTTACGTGCCCGGACGCCATGCCCTCTTCTCTCTCTCTCTGCACATTACAGCATTGCGCTGCATGCAGAGTATGGGAGAGAGAGAAAGCGTGAGATCGAGCTGAGGTTTGACTGGACCGATCGAGGAGGAGACCCGCCAAGGGACAAGGGTGGGCTGGGAGCTAGCTGTAAGATCACAGGCGTGTGAGCTGTCTGTCTGAAAGGTGCAAAGAGAAGGAAAAAAAACAGCACCGTAATGCCGTAATCATCATCATCAGATGGGCTCCAAAGGTTGGGTTTACACACCCACCCCACGCACACACAGGCTAGCTAGCTAGGTGGGCAGATGGTAGTGCTGGCTTGAGGTTGGTTTGTTTTTCCAGATGGGATTAGATAGACAGTTGATGGCCCATGCATGCATGTTGTAATCTGGGGAAACTTTTGTGCTCTTTAATTCGCATGGGCACCCTGCCAAATTTCTGGGTGTCAGCTTCTCTACGAAAGAAAAAGGTGGAAAAGCGGCAGTTTATACACGACGAAAGATAATATTTCTGGAATGTTCTGGAAGGGAGCTATATAGTTCTAAACTGATGTTTTGAGCCTCTGAACATTTTGGACTACCCCTGCTAATTGAACCATGATAAAATATTCTAGCTAATGAGCTTTCAAACGATCGAAGGGAGCGGAAAAGCTTGATGAGGAAGGGCATGGATGGATCATGAATCATGATCCCATGACCAGGCACACGACACAATGTTCTGCCTGTCTTTTTAATCAGTTAACCCCATGGCCAGTTTAGGTAGTGAACATGTGTGAGCAAGCTGGCCGGCAGGCATAATTTGAAGGGAAGACTGGCAGCTTAGCATCGACGATCTGTCGCCTCTGCTACGATTCTCTCCGCAATGCCCTCCCTTTCATATCCGCGTGCCATGTATGTCGGTTGCCTGTGTAGAATCATGGGATTCATGCATGCAACCACGTTGGATGTGCGCGTCGTTTTTAGGCCTCCCACCTATGTTAGTACCCCCTGCCACGTTCGTCCAGTACATGCTGCATGCACGGATGCCCGCTTCGACATGATGAAATAAAGAAGATTAAACAATTACCACTTGCATGTTCATGGAGGGGCTTAACAACAGCTAATGTTCTTCTGGAGCTTGAAAGAGAAAAGAGCAACTGGCTACTTTTTGTCAGTGTGTCTTTATTTACCAATTTTCTCACCACTTGCTTATGCCAATACCGGCTTTTGTGGGTGAGATGATGAATCCGTCGATCGATCAGCGTGGGATTTGTCCGGAGCTATCAGGATCAGCCAATTGCTTAATTTGATATGATAAAGTGCACCTCAGCATTCTCAGCATAGTACAACTACAGCGAAACTGAAAGTCTGAAACTCCCGGAGCTGTCAGGGTCGGCCAGTTGCTTAATTTGATATGATAAACTGCACCTCAGCATTCTCAGCTTAGTACAACTACAGCGACACTGAAAGTCCGAAACTGCCGAAGCTGTCAGGGTCAACAACTTGCTAAATTTGATATGATAAACTGCACCTCAGCATTCTCAGCATAGTACAACTACAGCGACACTGAAACTCTGAAACTGCGAAACTTCGAGTTCACATATACGTCTGGTATCTCAATTCCACATAAGTACGCAGTACACCAACAATGTACACTTGTATCAGTTAATCTGAGCAAGACATGCATGTTGGATGACAACCAAATTAAGTGTGCATTTAGTTGGTGGTATAGGTATAGATGAGTTAGGACCATCCATACTTTTGTGTCAGCCGAGCCTCTCTATTCAACACTCACGAGCACAGCGAGGAAGACAATGAACAGGCAGTTTTTTTGTGCTGCTTAAACTTCCGCAGCTTTTCTGGTTCTCTATTACTCCTTTTATTCTGCTTACAACTGAAATAACGGAAGAGGTGGAGAGCTGCGTGCGCCACGATCCGATCTGATCGTGCCATCCCACGACCTGGCATTGTGGCGCACAACACCGTCCACACAAGCTAACTCTACGGAACAGAAAACTTGAAAGCAAAGCTAGCTAATGGAAAAAACGGGAAACTAGCTAAACATGTGCACGAGATTAACTAACAAATCACTCCCTAATCTTGTGCACCTACTTTATTTTGATCACCCTGAGCTTGGTGCGCAGTTCCTGAAACCTGACTCGCGCCAATGCCTTCGTCGGTGTATCAGCTAGCTGCTCCTCAGTCCGAAGATATTCCACTTCAGCTTGCTTCTTCTCGACACACTCCCGTATGAAGTGATATCGAATTTCGATGTGCTTGCTCCTGTCGTGGAACACAGGATTTTTGCTGAGAGAAATCGCAGACTTGTTGTCGACCTTCAGAGTAAAGCACGAGGCCTCCTTTTCCTTCAGATCGCCCAACAGCCGTGCGAGCCAAAGTCCTTGGCAGGCGGCAGTCGTGGTCGCAACATATTCAGCTTCGCATGAAGAGATTGCAACGACCTTCTGCTTCGTTGATTGCCAGCTTATCAGGCTTGACCTGAGGAAGAAGATGATGCCGCTTGTGCTCTTGCGGTCGTCCGTGTCGCCGGCCAGATCACTATCGCAGAAGCCGATGAGCTTTGCCTCCACTGGAGCCTTCCTGTAGCAGATACCAAACGAGATAGTCCCTGCTATGTATCTCAGGATATGCTTGACGGCAGCTAAGTGCTCGACAGTGGGTTTCTCCATGAATCTGCTCACTAACCCCACGGCGTAGCAGATGTCAGGGCGGGTGCGAACCAGGTACCGAAGGCAGCCGACAATGCTCTGGTACTCAGTGGCGTCCATTGGCGCGGCTGAGCTAGCTTTGCTCAGTTTGAGCCTTGTCTCCATGGGCACATAGCAGGGGTTGTAGTCCAGCATCCCACTGCGCTCCAGAATTTTTCGCGCGTACGCCGCCTGATTCAGCTTGATGCCGTCATCGTTCTGATGTACCTCGATGCCTAACTAGTAACTTAGGAGTCCAAGGTCGCTCATCTTAAACAAGCGCTTCATCTCCTCCTTGAAGTGAAGAAGCTCATCCTCGTCGGAGCCCGTGATGATGAGATCGTCGACGTACATGCCGACGAGGAGCCTTGTCATGTCGCTGCCGTGAGTATACACGCCATACTCCAGCTTGCTGCGGTAGAAGCCAAGCGATTGCAGCTCGTTGTCGAGCTTGGCATTCCACGCCCTTGGCGCCTGCTTGAGGCCATACAGGGCCTTCCAAAGACCAAGCACCTTGCGCTCCTCCCCCTTTACCTCGAACCCAGGCGGCTGTGCGATGTAGACGACCTCGTCGAGCTCTCCGTTCAGGAAAGCGGATTTCACATCCATATGATGTACCTGCCAGCCCTCGTGCGCGGCGAGAGCGATGAGCAGCCGCACTGACTCCAGGCGTGCGACCGGCGCGAAAACCTCTTCATAGTCGATGCCTAGGCGCTGTACGTACCCCTTAGCGACGAGCCGGGCCTTGTGCTTGGTGACCTTGCCGTGTGAGTCTTTTTTCACCTTAAAGACCCACTTGAGTCCTATCGGGCGATGGCCGGCGACAGAATCAACGAGCTCCCAGGTCTCGTTCTCCATGATCGAGTGCATCTCCTCTTCCATGGCGCGGCACCACCATGCGTGCTTCTCAGCGACGGCAAAATTGGCAGGCTCATCTTCCGCCATGAGGTGGAGCTCGGCTGTGCCCATGTCGAGGATGTTCTTCATCGTCCTGTACCGATGGGGCGCACCTTCATCATCGTCGTCGTCGAGGTACTAGTTGGCATCAGGAGGTGGGGACACAAATTCCACCTCTTCATCGGGCGAAGGTGCTGCGGGAGCGGGTGTCCCCGCCGGTGTGTGCATCGACGGAGCACGCGATGTGGACGCGCTCTGGTGCTCGACCGGCTCGGTGTCCGGCAAGACGGGAGATGCACTCCCCGCTCCTGGTGTACCTGCGTACATGGGGTACTCGACTGTAAACATCTCGTATGTACCGGTCTCCTCGTCGCCACCGACCGTGGACCAGTCCCACTGTGCCGTTTCATCTCGTGTGACATGAACGCGCCTCGCCGCCAGATCGTACACCCGGTAGCCTTTGGTCCCGGCTTCGTAGCCGAACAGGACCATGGGAGGACTGCAGTTTTCAAGCTTCTTCTGATTCGGCTGCACCACTCGCACGTGAGCGATCGAGCCAAACGTGCACAAGAAGTGGATGTCGGGCCGCCGTCCATGCCAGGCCTCAAACGGCGTCTTGTCGGCAAGACTCGCCGTGGGCGCGCGGTTGAGGAGATAGACCGCCGTGGTCACCGCCTCGCCCCAGAAACGTGCCGGTACTCCCTTCGCCTTGAGGAGGCAGCGGGCCATGCCCACCACGCTCTGATTGCGTCGCTCGACGATGCCATTTTGCTGGGGAGAGTACGGCACCGTGAGATGCCGCTTCACTCCCAGCTCCGTGCAATAGTCGTTCAACTCATTGGAGGTGAATTCGCCGCCGCGGTCAGTGTGCAGCGTGCGCACCTTCCGCTTCGCCTCGCGTTCTGCTTCCGCCATGAACCGCTTGATCGCGCCGCTCGCCTCGTCCTTCGTTGTTAGCAACGTGAGCCACAAATACCTGCTGAAGTCATCGATGAGCAAAAGGAAATATCGTTTTCCTCCCGGGGTCGTCGGCGTGATCGGGCCGCACAAATCGCCATGCACAAGGTCCAGCGGGTCGGCGGCGCGGTACAGGGCTCGCTGCGGGAATGGAGCGCGCCGTTGCTTTGCCACCGAGCAGCTGTCGTAGAGCTACCCGACGCGCTCGATGAGCGGCAGTCCCCGTACCATCTTGCCCTTGGCGAGCTTGCGGAGCGCGTCGAAGTGGATGTGGCCGTACCGGGCGTGCCACCGCCACGCCTCGTCGTTGCCGCGCACAGAGAGGCAAACGGGCTGGGTCAGCTTGAGGTGCAGCACGTACAGGCGCCCAGAGTTGCGCTGCACACGAGCAAGGAGCTGGCCATCTGGATCCCACAGACGCAGCTCGCCGTGGTGGATGTGCGTCTTGTACTCAATCTCGTCCAACTGGCCGAGACTGACTATGTTGCTCTGTAGACGAGGAAGATAATACACATCCATCAAAGTACGGTGCTCACCATTGCGGCATTTGAACAGAATTGTTCCTCGCCCACAGATGTTGACGTTGGAGCCGTCTCCTAGTTTCACCGAGCCAGCAACACCGGTGTCCAGCTCCGTGAATGCGTCACGACGGCCTGTCATATGGTTGCTCGCCCCCGTGTCGAGGAACCAGGAGCTGTCACAGGTGCCGTCACGGGCTGCCGCCCGCGCCTGCGATTTTTCCTCGTTGAGCAGTACGTGCTCCATGATCTGCTCTCCCGCCGTCACGACGGAGAGCGAGCAGACCTGCGCCATCAGCAGTGTGGGCGCCTCCTCCTCCTCCGCCCTCGCCAGGTGGGCCTGGCCTTTCCGCTCCCGACGCGGCTCCGGGCAGGACCTAGAGAAGTGCCCTTTGTTGTTACAGCTGTAGCACTTCACCTGCGACATGTCCCGTTCGCCACTAGGTGCGCCACCGCCATTGCGGTTCCCGCCGTCGCGGGGTCCGCCGTTGTCGTTGCCGCGTCTCTGGTTCTGCGGCTTCCCACGACGACGGTTGTTGCCGCCTCCGCCAGAGCCCTGCTCGCGCTCTCGACGACGTGCCTCCCACTGCTGTTCTGTGAGAAGCAGCTGGCCACCGCCGGACTGCGAAGTGCCAGCCCCGCAGTGCTCCTCTACCGTCCGCAGCCGCCCGATCAGCTCCTCCACGGACACGGTGCTGAGATCCAGGAGAGTCTCGATCGCCACGGCGATCTGCACGTAGCGGGAAGGAACGACACGCAGAATTTTCTGAACCACGTGTACCTCTTCCACGGTGTCTCCGAGAGTGCGCAGCTGGTTGACGAGGCTGGTGATGCGCATGCCGAAGGCATTGAGGGTCTCGCCATCGTGGAAGGAGATTTGCTCGAACTCTGCGCGAAGCCATTGCACGGTGGCCTCCTGGACGCGACTGACGCCCATGCACATGACCTTCAGGGTCTCCCACGCGTCCTTGGCCATCTTCTTGACGATGAGGACGCCAAGCATCTCTGGCGGCTCCACACGCAGGATCATACTGAGAGCGGCCTTGTCGTCGCGCACCGTCAGTGCGTTGCCCTCGACCGCATCCCAGAGCCCCCATGACTCCAGGTGAACTTGCATCACCAATGCCCACTCGATGTAATTGGTCGATGTGAGGATGAGGAAGGTGGCGCCGGCGCCCGGCATGGCGACGCCGCGCTCCTGGACCACCCTGTGGCGCCCCCGGTTTTTAAGCCGGGAACTCCCTCGTGATTGCTGTACCGGTCCCTGGATCAGTAGCCGATACACACGAGTTAACCTGTATATCCTTGTCATACATGCGTAATCAATTAAATAGACCGTTAAGGTCGATATTCGGATACCTGTAGCCCAACGGCTATAAACTTGCAGCAGAAAAACAAGCGATGATGTGGCCCAGCAATATGCCAAATCCCGACAGGCAACTGACTGGGGTTACGCCCTAGCTTTCACGATCGTGATTGCTTCTTCGGAATTGACGTCTCCTTCGTCTGGCCAAATCAACAAGCCAGGTGAATACATCGAATGTACTCGCAAGCTATTCCCACAGGAGAGATTATACGGCAATATTTCATGCAGGGGTCTAATCAAGGAATAGCTCTAACCTAAGTTGCTGATTGTGCGGAAATGTAAGTTCTTTATTCAAATACGGTAAGGGTAGATTTCAAAGCGGTTTCATAAATCAGAGTGAATCAAAATAGCAAAGCTGTTCTTGAGGTAGACCCGGCTACCTCCTTTTCTCAATCTCGAGATAGCTCAGTCCATACTACCCCGGGCAGTATGACTAGCGTCTCGTTTCACTGCTCAGCCTGCGCTATCCCGGATAGTGCAGCTAGTGTCCCTAGAACGGTGCTTAGCCCCTGTTATCCCGGATAACATGGCTAGCTCCCGCTTGACTCCATGCTCGGCCCATACTGTCCCGGACAGTACGGCTAGCCTCTCCTCCTGCAATTCCTTGCTACCAGCCTGTAGTGTAAATTGCACACTATGGACACATCATGCCCACGTCCTTAATCCCATTTCCCAGCTTTCACAAACAAAACTCAGTCTAACCAGTGTGTGGCCTTACCAGTTCATGTCCATGACCGAGGACGCGATTCGAATAGTTTTTAACACTCTGCAGAGATTGTACGGCTTTACACACAAGATGTAAGTCACCCTGGGAATACTTCACGACATATATTAACAGGGTTGTTACAACGAGACCTTCGCCCGCTTCCATACCAGGGTTGGACCCGCTAGGTGGTTGACTCACTTTTGCATCCCGGACCAAAAATGGGACTCCCCACCTTTGTGTCGCATCAACACCCAACGCCCGGCGTGGGTGGATCTCTAGGACTTTAAACACCTAGCACAAACTCCCTACTTCCCACGGGTCCAAACCCTAATACTTGCCGGGGTACTAAGCCAAGTCCTTCCCATAAAGGACATGTGGACATACGGTGAGGAACCGGTTTAGCGGCACTTAGGCTCGGTCCTTAACTGATTCGAGTGATACTCCATTCCTCAACCCACGATCGTCCCGAACGAATGTGCCATTATCAATTCCTCTACACCCCCAGGCTGCTCTTAGCACTCTCGCCCGAATCCAAATCATCTCCAATTTTTCATTCAAGGTTTTGACAAACATTCTTTTAACACCACCCCGAATAACACACGTTATCCGAGGGTTTTATTCCCATATCCCAAATGGGGTTTTATAGATCTCGGAAAACTTATTTTTGACTACAGCAGGTCTAAGCGCGGCTAAGGCCTATAACCTTAATACTTTTGTCGGTCACGGGGCAACCGACTATTATACCTAGGGTTACAAGGGTCGGAAACTCAGACCTAAGTACAGTGCAGCTACTAGGAATAACTGATGCTACATAAAATATCGTTAATAATCACATAGCATGCAGAGTTTGCAAACAACACAATTACGATTTCACCCATATGGGATTCAACATGATCAAGGTGGGAATGCTTGCCTGGCAGTTCTTGTTCTTGCTCTGGACGCGGGGTGACGTCCGGTCCTCCTGACGTACGTACGTCACTCCGTCAACTACGCGTCGGTAAAAATCGGCGAATAAGAGAAAATCCAGAAACTCCAATAAAATTGATAACATGCAGGTCAAGTGGATGGTACTGCTAGGTTGACGGTGTTAGTTTTAAACTTGATTTAGAGAATTAGGGTTTCAGTTATAGAAGGTAGGTCACATAAAATGATGGTTTGAGTGATAAGGTTTTAAGTTCGTTCAGAGGATGAATCGAGTTACTTCGGGTGAATGGGTGCTCTAGTACTAGTATATGCATGTACGCATATGCTAGGTTACTAGGAAACAAGGGAATATCCAAACTACATTCTCGGATGGATTCAACTTGGTCAGCTTAATATCTTAGGTTTACTGACAGTATGGAAGAATAGTTCATCCTGGTACTTTGAAGTTATTACGTGCAACTTATGTAAATGCAAAAGAAGAAAAGAAGAATAAGCTACTTAATTTTATAATGTTTCTAACATTAAAAGTTTTGGTTTATGAATATGTATTTTGGCTCGAAGCTTGGAGTCTCTCTAGGGTTTTCAGAATCAGTTTTAGGTTGCTTCGATAACGATTTGAATACATGTGGCATCGGTTGGTTTTAAATGAACGCTTAACCTAAATCAAAACACTATTGGCTGCTAGCAAATCATTTCCATAATTTGATATCCCTTTGAACCACGAGTGGAAGTTTAGACTAAGATTTCAGAACCGGTTTTTACTAGGGTCCAGAACTTGTTTAATTCAAATCAAACCAGCTGAACAGTACGAAATCATTTGCTGGACCAGATTCTAGCGCTCTATGCTTTCCACATACGAGTTTTACGTATTCTGCATTGAGGAGACGGAAACCCAACCAGACACATTTGTTTAACTCAGTCCTGAGTCAACCGAGCTGCTCAAACCACACAAGAGCACAACTCACTTACTTCACTCTTACCAGCGGTGCTACCAAGCTTCTGCTTTGACCAGGAGGCGGCGATTGCGGGAGGTGGTCGGCAGCAGGAGGAGATTCAGGCCTTGCCGCGGCAGCTAAAAGTGAGGCGCGACAGAGCTACGCTTGGTGGAGCAGGTGTCTTCCTTGCCGCGGCAGTGGAATGGGGGCGCGGCAGGGGCTGGGGAACTCGGTTGAGGTGGCCGGTGTAAGGAACTTGGGGAAAAAAGTTCGGCTGTGATTTGGGGGAGAGGCTGAGGTGCCTAGCTACCCTTAAATAGGCCGGGTGGCGAGCTCGTGCTGGTGGTGGCTGCTGCTCCTTCCTGATTTCAGCGATGGGATATGTCGGGTATGGCCGCCGGAGTGAATGGACGGCCCAAGGCTCGTCAGGGCTACTGCTCAATCACAGGGCCGGCGACGGGACTAGAGAGAAGGGGGGGTTGAGGTGGCGAGCTGCTCAGATGGGGGAGCAATGGGGGAGGTTTGGGGGATGGGGAAGCTAGCCGGAGTGGCAGTCGAGTGAGGCAATAGAGTGAGGAGCTCGGGACTTTGATTTAGCTCTAGAGGAGGAGTAGCTCGGTTTGCTACTAAGCAGTGGAAGAAGAGAAGTTTTGAGGAAGAAGAAGATAGGGAAAAATGAGTTTTGGCTGCTCGGGTAGACTGAGGAGGAGGTCGACGAGGGGCTGACCGGCGAGCAGTGCTGCTGCTTGGCTGGTTTGGCCGTGGGACAGGTCAGCTCAGAGCTGAGCTAGGCGGTGGCGGTGCAAAACAGAGGGCTAGGGGCAGGGTGCTGTGCTCCGGCGGGGTTTGCACGGTGAGTCTTTGCCGCGTGGTGCTAGAAATGTACTGACCTCGCAGAGATTGCTGTTCAATGGTACCGCGAGCTGGCACTGGAGGAACTGAAACTTGCACGCAAGGGGCAAGGGCGTGTCCAAGGAGAAGTGACATGGTCGAGGTGTCACTCCTTGCCACTGGTGCTGGGGAAACAAAGGTCTAAGGAGATAGGAAAATTTTGGCACCGACAAGATTCTGATTCTTTTGCAGGACTTGCATGCCAAAGCTAGAAACGACGGATGATTCAATTGAGGGAGATGAGACGTGAGCTGCCAGTGAAATTTAAAGGAAATAGATAGGTTGGGAGGATGGTAAAATACTTCACCAGGTTTTTGACAGGCTCGATTGGGGAGTTATTCAAGATCTCATGTGCCGTGGCATTTTTTAACGAAGGTGTTCGATATTGATCAATCGGATTCCTGAACTAGGCATACCTATGTTTTTATATAATTGGAATCTTGGGATTATAAGGGTTGTCGTGGTCGATTATTAGGATTTTTGGAAACTTGATTTAATGGGTTGCAGCTAAAAGCTGATTTTAATCTTAATGGTTATTTATTTTGTATATGAGTATTTTTTTTTGAAATTGGGTATTATCATTTTATGTTATATCGGAGTTAAGTATATTGCTAGGTTGTGCCATGATTTATTTTAGAATTTTCTGAGGAGTCGAGGAGCAGTAGATTTCGCGATTAGGGTTTTTAAACAAATTGGTTTAAATGGGACGGAAACTCGAGGGTTGGAATTAGGGTTCCGGGGGTGCGGCAAGGGGTGGAGAGTATACAGAACTCTCGGCAGGTCATCCGTCTCGGCTTAGGGTTGCTTGGTGGTGAGGTACCGCGGGTGCTCCGATGAATACGGTGCGTGTCGTCTTATGGTATTTAACGTATTAGGGTTTTATCTGGCTGGAGTGCGTGTGTGCGGGTTTTCAATGCTTTGAGATCATGATTAATGCAAATGCCCTAGCTACATGCGATGTTATGCTCGAAATCAAGTTCGGGGAAATCTGTAAATGCTTTTAGGAACATTGTTCTAAACATCTCGTTAATGGCATTTGTTTTCAAGGTTACAGGATCAAGACGGAGACCGAGGGCCAAGGGAGGATAAAGAGCTAGGGTTGTGGATTTCACTTTTACTCCGAAATAGAGTTCGGAGTGCATGTGTACACATACACTTGGAGTTTTAGCATATATAGGGTTGCGACGTAGATAGAATAGACACATGAGGTCGTGGTGGGTTAGGGTTTGAGGGAAAAAACACTGATATGCTCATGTATATGTGTAAAGTTGTAGTAGAGAAAATGTTGCCGCGGTGTTGCCGCGGTAGGGGAAAGACTTGCCGCGGTAGGAGTCGGCTGTCGCGGCAGGAAAGAACAGCGGCGTGGCATTGCCGCGGCAAGGGAGGGGTTGCCGTGGCAGAGGCATGGCAGCGACGGTAGTTGCTGAGAGATGCCGTGGCGGGGATTCGGTGGCGCGGCAGGAGCTTGTCGCGACAGGAGCGGCTTGCTGCGACAGAAAAGGATAGCAACGGCGGTGGCAGCGCCTTGCCGCGGCAGAGGAAACGGGCAGCGGTAGCTGCCGTGGCAAGAGCGTGGCAGCGGCATTGGCTGCCGTGGGTGTCGCGGTAGAGCAAATTGGCTGTGACAGCTGCTTCAGGCTGTCGTGGCGGGGACACGAGGGCGAATGGTTTTGCCCTGATTAAATTCAGGGTTAGAACGATTTGACATTAAGTTTTATTTCGATGCACGTCGGTTAGCGTTATTTAACCAAAAAGTTTTTGAAAGCCCTAATTTTCGGGTTTTGGAAAATTCGGGGCGTGACACACCCTCTCGTGGACAACTATCTCGTTGTTGTCCCTGCGCGCTCGGCTCCGCCCACGGCTCTGACGTCGTGTCCGTGGCGGTGTCTGCGAGCGCGCACCCGCGTCCACTGGTGCTGCGTTGAGCGTCGTCTGCGGCGTGCGTGAGCCACCCGAGCCAGCCATGGTCCCAAAGCTCGAAGAACGCGAGCTCTGATACCAAATGTCAGCCGAGCCTCTCTATTCAACACTCATGAGCACAGCGAGGAAGACAATGAACAGGCAGTTTTTTTGTGCTGCTTAAACTTCCGTAGCTTTTCTGGTTCTCTATTACTCCTTTTATTCTACTTACAACTGAAATAACGGAAGAGGTGGAGAGCTGCGTGCGCCACGATCCGATCTGATCGTGCCATCCCACGACCTGGCATTGTGGCGCACAACACCGTCAACACAAGCTAACTCTACGGAACAGAAAACTTGAAAGCAAAGCTAGCTAACGGAAAGAACGGGAAACTAGCTAAACATGTGCACGAGATTAACTAAAATTTTGATCCCCATCTACCAGTTTGGTTGGAGGTATTGGATGGATAGGCCAGCCTACGAAATGGAATATTCCTCCAAAAATCGGGATAGAGGGAGCCAGCCGAATTTGTTGGCTGAAGCTGCCCGTGTTTTGCTAGGCCTTCGCGTGACAGCACGTGGGGCAATAGCCTCACTCCTTAGCCACTCACACATATCCGTTCCCCTTTCTCACCGGGCAATAGCCTAACTCTCTTAGCCACTCACACATACCCGTTCCCCTTTCTCACCACCACCACACCGTCTCTCCACTCTCACTCAATCTGCCATTCGCATCCCTCGCCCAGTGAGCGCCATGGAACCCAGGCTGAACATCGAGTCTAGATTGGCCATCCGCATGACTGTCGGTGGTGTTTTGTAGGGGCGATCCTGCCACAGTGGCTGCGGGACTACGCGGCACTGGTGGCACAACACGTGCACATGGACCTCACCTCACTCCATCCTTACTACTTGGAGAACCAAAAGTCCCTTTGCGCATCTCCGTGATCCAGTGTATGAGTGGCTCATTTGGTTTTTAAATTGCTACACTAAGGGCATCTCCAATGATAGAGAAAGTAGCATTCTCTTATGCCTTCCATATCATCTAGAGATGATAATAAAAACGTGTTATACAATAGGTTGTTCCTTGATGTCATTTCTGGCAATTAATGCATGCATGAATATAGGATTAAAATTAAATTAGAAACACGTGTCTAAGAGAAGACATATTGTACAATAGAGAAAATAGTGATATCTTAGGCATGAAAAGATTATCCCTTCACTAAGAGAAGACAACTTTCTATTTCTTCTTTCTCTCTCTTCCAACTCAACAAAAAATCGCACGTAGCACCTCTAAGGAAAGGCTGACGTCACACTATTGGAGATGCCCTAATAGACTGTGTGTTTGTTGAGAACCTACAATAACCCGTGTTAATTGGGTGAGATCTGTGTTGGCCAAATATGTTAGTTGCAGCTGTATCATCGTATTATTTGTAAAATCCCTTGTTAGAACTGAATATGATGGTTTTCTTGCCAACCATATAAGCATTTCATCATTTGATGAGATCCCATAATTCGGTCCCTCTGCCATTGGTTGAATAGCGAGTTATGGTGTTTCATGACCCAAATTGTGGATTTTGCCAAATTCTTTTGCAGTAAAATGTCCATGTGCTCGTCAATACCCGGTGACACTACAGTCATATGTTGCACTATTATGAAATAGGCTCGATCATGTGCATCCCGATCAAGATTGGTTCTTTTCTCTTCGAGGGTCTCAATACCGTCGAGCCTCCCTGCATGGCGAGGTTGAAGTAAACCTATCAGTACTGGAACATACTACATAGGAAGATAGAACAGAACTCAATGACCTCTTCAGTTGCATAATCTTTGATAATGTTTTCCTTTAGCCAAGATTGATTTCGTATGTAGGACTTGAGAATACCCTTGTACTTCTCGAACTAGTACATGCTACATAGGAAGACAGACATGCACATCTTTATCTCTCTCACGAGGTGAACAATGAGATGTACCATGATATATAAAAAATACATATAAAAATACATCTCAAGATGACATAGAGTTACCACCACCCTTGCCTGCAGAGCATTCAGTCCGAGGGGGTCGATGATCTTTTGGGAAATTCTATGAAAGAACTGAGACAACGTTATGATAATCTCTCGGACCTTTAAAATCCCTCTAATAGCAATAGGGAGCATCTCTGTCATCAGCATGTGACAATCTGTCGATGATCTTTTGGGAAATTCTATGAAAGAACTGAGACAACGTTATGATCATCTCTCGGACCTTTAAAATCCCTCTAATAGCAATAGGGAGCATCTCTGTCATCAGCATGTGACAATCATGAGATTTCATGCCAATTAATTTCAAATCTTACATCGAAACAAGTTTTCTCGATGTTGGTGGAGTAACCGAAAGGAAATTTCATACCATTCAAGCACTGGCAAAATTCAGTTCTCTCAACCTTGGATAGAGTGTGTAACATTCAAGGGGAAGAAACGTGTGGCCTTTATTGGTTTTTGTCAGTGCTAACTCAGGTCTGATGCCCATACCGATCAAGTCAAGCTGTGTCATCACACCATCCTTTGTTTTATCAAGGATGTTTAGTAAGAGACAAAAGCTATCACATACATTCTTCTCTACGTGTATGACATTGATGCAGTTGCGAACTTCTAGGTGCTCCTAGTAAGGTAAGTCCCAAAATACTGATCTTTTTTCTGGATGTCATTCCTTCATTTATGCCCCTTTCTAAGCACAACATGCACATCCTTAACCATGGCATAGACCTTCTTCCCAATGAAAGGCTTTGAAGCCGAACCTTCCTCAATCCCTCTATCAAACTCTTCCGCCGTATTGTGATATGGGTGATTTCTTCACAAGAACCTGCAGTGCCGCATGTACATGGTCTTGTGAAAGTTCTTGACATATACACTCACAGTATCATCCAAGCATTGACCACAACCTTTGGGTCATTTTGTAGTTTGGCCTAATAGGTTGCAATAGCAGGATAATCATTGATGATGCAGAACAGCAAGCTGCATAAGGCGAATTTTCTCTTTTATCGTCCGCATCTCATACCTCTACACCTTCTTCACACAATGTTTTCAACTCTTCCATCAAAAAGTGATAGGTACACATCTATGTCATTTTCAGGTTGCTTCGGCGCTTGGATGAGCATAGCCAACAAGATGAACTTTCTGTTCATATATAGCTAAGGAAGAAGGATGTACATACATAGAGCTACCGACCAAGTGCTATGTTGGCTGCTCATACTACCGAATGGCTTCATTCCATCAATACTCAATCCAAACCTAACATTTCTTGAATCTGCAACAAGAGTTTTAAACTTCCTATCAATATTTCTCTACTAGATGGAGGCAGCCAGGTGTCTTAGCATTTTATTGTCGTTACGATCCTCCGCCTGCCATCGCATCAGTTTTGGTGTATCCGATTTAAGGACCAGAGGATAACCCCTGTATTTCCTATATTGGTCCCTTAATCAGTGGCTAGTACACACAAGTTAACTTGAATACCATTGTCATACACGTACATAACAAAGTCTGATGCACAAATGGACCTTTGAAGAGAGGGGACATAGTCTCAAAGGGGTCCTCTTCTCAGCCTCAAGCCAAGAAGGCGACCCTTACCAAGAAGTTTGCTTCAGGACCCAGGAGAAAGCTTCCTCCCCGACCTCTTACTCAGCAAACACCGGCACTCAAGAAGCCGAGTGTGGCGTACCCGGTTTTAAGGCCGGATACTCCCTTGTGATTACTGTACCGGTCCCTGGATCAGTAGCCGCTACACACAAGTTAACCTGTATATCATTGTCATACATACGTATATCAGTATACACTATAAAAATAGACCGTCAAGGTCGATTGTCCGATATCTGTAGCCCAACGGCTACAAACTTGCAGCGAAAATCAAGCGGTGATGAAGCCCATCAATATGCCATACCCGACAGGCAACTGACTAGGATTACGCCCTAGCTTTCGCGAACAAAGTCATATCCTCGGAATTGACATTTCTTTCATCTGGCCAAATTAACAAGCCAGGTGAGTACATTGAATGTACTCGCAAGCAATTTCCACAGGAGGATAATACAGCTATATTTCATGCAGGGCTTGATTCAAAGGAGATAGCTCTATTCTAGGTCTCATGTTATGCGTAAAGTAAGTTTTCACTTTAAAGACGAATAATAGATTCAAAGGCATGTTTAGAAAATCAAAGGGTTTCACACATTCATGTCATCTCATGAGGTAGTCTCCGCTACCTCCTTTCCCTGCCTTGACCTAATAGCTCCGTCTATCGACATCTTAAGGTTCCCAACACCAGCCCGTACTACCCCCGGTAGCATGGCTAATCCCATTCTCCTGCAATTCCTTGCCACCCGCAGCATGGCCTAAATTGCTCTCTTGTGGACACGTCATGCCCACATCCTTAATCCCTTTGCTCAAGTTTTTGCAAACAAAACTCAGTCTAACCAGTGTGTGGCCTAACCAGTTATTGTCCATGACCAAGGACGCGGCTATTCGAATAGTTTTTAACACTCTGCAGAGGTTGTACGGCTTTACCCACAAGATGTAACTCCCCCTTGTTGCCAGAGCTCAATAAACACACTTCGCGAAGTGTGCCGGCAGGGTTATTACAACGAGGCTTTTCACCTGCTTCCGCACTAGAGTTGGACCCGCTAGATAAGATCTACCCATTTCTTCGCTTATGCCCGTGCAGCCCGACACCACAACCCGAAGAAGTGGACTCATCTCTGTGTCGGACATCTACCCACGTATTGCGTGGAGCTCACTAAGAACTCTACCCACGTATCGTGGAGATCCTCTAGGGATGCCAATCTACCTAGCACACTCTTCCTACTGCCCACGGGTCCAAACCCTAATACTTACCGGGATAATAGGCCAAATCCTTCCCATAAAGGATATGTGAACATGCGGTAAGGAATCTGGTCTGACGGCACTTTAGGTTCGGTCCTTGGTTGATTCGAACAAGACTCCACAGTCACACAGACAACCATATTGCTATTAGCTACGCTACTATCCCCAAACTGCCCTTAGCATTCTCACCCGAATCAAAATCATTTTTCACTTTTGTTTTGGGGTTTTGAAAATAGTAGCATTCTTTTCAAACACTCACCTTGGAAGGCACATGCCCATCCGAGGGTTTTATCCCATGTCTGAAGGAGTCGGTATACACCAATAGAAAACAGTTTTTCTCTAAGCAGGTCTAAGCAGGGCTATTGCCTATATTCCTAGATACTCTGCCGAACGTACGATGATCAGCAATTAATACTAGGGGTACAAGGAAAGTTTCTTCGGACCTGAGGTCCATGCATCTACTAGGGATAACTAAGTCTAGCATAAAATAACGGTGATATTCACCTAACATGCAGGGTTGCAAACAAGACAATTAAGTTTTGCACATATAGGATTTAACATGATCAAAGTGGAAAATGCCTGGCTGGCAATATTGGCCTGGTCTCGGTTTCGAACTTGATACGGCAACCATCCGGGATCCTTCGCGCAAGGCTCCGTAAATTCGGTATCTACACGTTGGAAGGACGCCGTGTAAATCATCAGTGCGAGGTAAAAACCAAAAACATCGAATGTAAAACTAGAAGGATCAACACATGAAATCATAACACGTTTGATTAGCTACTTGATTTCTAAGTGATGATGAGTAGTACGGTATCCCGTGTATTGGGGGTATCCGTGTACAGTTCCCCGGGACTTTAGGAAGGTACAGTGTATCCGATTAAGGATCCCCGGACGATAAGGTAACCCCTCTACAGGAGGGAAGACTCTCCTTAAATTAGGAAGACAATCCCGACGTTTAAGGAAGCCGGAGTCCTACTCGGGCGTGAGTCCACGTCTAGTACGACCCCTGGAACCCCCTATATAAGGATCAGCAATCCCATAGGAGAGGGGAGAGTTAGGTCCAACAGACTCAGCTAGTCGCAAGCATAAGCAGCATAGGATCCCAGGAGGCGAAGCCCTAGAAGACCCGCAGTCTCGAAGGAGTCGAGCCCGGAGGATTAGCTAGGATTAGTCTACGATTAGGCTTAGGATAGCCACTAACATACATCCCCGTTGTAAAGCGTGTTCCCGATCAATATATAGCAACAGGACGTAGGGTTATTATCCTGAGGGAGGCCCAAACCTGTATAAAAACGGCTGTCCCCTGCTGTCAGATCTCTTGGCGCTTAGGCCCTAAAGGTCCCTACCCCCCAGTAATCATCATCTCGCGAGTACCGTAAGATCGCCGGTTCACCGATCGTCGACAGATGGCGCCGACCGTGGGGACCTCTCCAGACCAAGCCGTCGAGGAAAGATCAAAGTCGGCAGGACGCGCAACTAGGCGCGATCAGATCCCAGCGCCGTTTGCTCAGCCCTCCCCGGTTTCGACCGAGGAGGAAGTAGCAAGCACGGTAGGAAAACCGGTCGCAACCTCGCCCCGTACCAGGTACTCGGACCAGGGTTTCTACGACAACTTTGGCCCTATGGACCCGTACCCGGTGACGGATCGAGTTGACTTCGGAGAATACGCCCCTGGAGAGGACTCGGATGGCGAAGCAGATCACTTCAGAACCGAGTGCGCCAGGGCCTTCAGCGGGAAGTTGGTCTTGAACGACGACTCCCCGGCAGGAATGACCAGCCCCATGGCTGGGATTTCTCCTGCTAATTCTGATCGTGAGAACGATCAAGACTTTACCCGCGTTGTGTCCGACGAGGACAACGCGATGGAGTACGAGCACACATCGTCCAGCTAAGGACCTCGGATGGTACTCGCGATCGACGACGGTCGAGAAGACCCCGAAGATCAGGATCTACCCAGGGGCTCGCAGCCGCGCAATGCGCTGGCTGCCTCCCACGTGGACGGAGGCTTGCCCGCCGCCGAGGAAAGAACTCCTCGTCGGAGCGGAGACCCGCCTGCCATGGGAGAAAGATCCCCCCGGGAACGAGGGAGTACGTGTCCCAAACTGCTCGAAGACTTGTGGAAGTGCGCAATCTACTGTCACAGCCGCCCGTAGCGGATTTATCGACACCCGCGGGCGTGCAGTGGCTACGACGGCTGGGGGCTGACCTTCAAGAGGCCCAGGACCAGGCCGAGTCTTCTCGAGCCAGATCGGTGACCCGCAGCTCTACTCGGGTGGATACCCCTCCTCCGCTGGAAGAGCGTGGTCAGGAGGGACGGACACCCCAGGAACCGGCCTCCTCGCGAGGAGCAACCGGTGGACCTCCGAGAACAGCTCGAGCGGCGCCACCAAAGGCGCCAGCAGGAGCAGCAACCTTCCCAGAGAGACCACACACACCACACCAATGCTCGGGACCGGTCTTCAACCCCGAATAGCGGCGAAAACGTGCCTTATCGGGGATCCTTCAGCGGATGCCAGGCATTATCACAGGAACTCCGGCAGGTACGCTGGCCTTCTCGTTTCAAGCCCGGCTCGCTTGAATCATATGACGGCACCACGAATCCCGTGGAGTTCCTCCAGATCTACACCACCGCGATTGAGGCGGCCGGCGGTGACGAGAAGGTAATGGCCAACTACCTCCCTACCGCTCTCAGAGGAGCCGCTAGGACATGGTTGACGAATCTCCCCCCAGGAACGATACGTTCCTGGGGACAGCTATGCGACATGCTACTCGGGAACTTCCAGGGTACCTTCCCAAGGCCTGGTCGGGTTGACGATTTATCCCTCGTCGTCCAGCAACCTGATGAGACTTTCTGTGAGTTCACGAAGAGGTTTAGTGCTGTCCGCAACACTATACCCGAGATAACGGACTCAGACGTCATCCGCGCCTTCACTCGGGGCAGTAGAAACGAGATGTGCACGCACGATCTGATCATGCGGCCACCAAAAACCACCAGGCAGCTCATGGACCTGGCCGAGAAGGCCGCTGGTGCAGAGGAAACCCTGCGTTATATCAAGCAGCAGCGGGGTGAATCGACCAGCTCTCCCCTCCGGTCAAGAGGCGATTCGCGCAAGAAGAAGCCCTCCGGAGGGAACAAGGAGAAGAGGACCAGAACCGATGAGGTGATGGCCGACGTCTCCGAGAAACGTACTTGGAAGCCACGCCCCAAGGATAAGCCTACAACATCCTCCGACAAGTCGTCCAAGCCAGGGTGTGACTTTCACTAGACGGACTCGCATGATCTGCGGCAGTGTCGCATCTTTAAGAAGTATCTACGGGAAGAAAGAGAGAGGTTCCGCGAGGAGAACCCTCAAGTCGCTAACAACAGCCGGGAGACAACTTCCGACGACGAGGACTCCACTCCTGAGCCTTTCCAGGGGCATGTTAGAGCAATCGAGCACATATTCAGGGGCTCAACCTCTTACGAATCCAAGAGGCAGTACAAGACGATCGCCCGGGAAGTCCTCGCAAGTGTACCGCGAGTCCCTCGAGCGATCAAGTGGTCCGAGGTCGCAATCTCATTCGACCAGACCGATTGCCCGAGAATTGTGCTCGGCCGGGACGGTACCCGATCGTTGTCAAGCCAACGATCAACAACTGCCGAGTGGGCCGCGTGCTAATAGATGGAGGGAGCTCCCTCAATATCCTATTCGCCAACGCCCTCGATGCCATGCAAGTGCCACGATCGTCTGTTCAGACGGTGATGCACGCCTTCCACGGCATCGTCCCGGGCTCATCAGCCACGCCGATTGGGCAAGTCACGCTCCCGGTCAGAAGGGTGTCCTCACGATAAGGAGCTCCCCCAGAGAAGCACTCCTCTGCGACAAGCGCAGCCTCGACCACGTGCTCTCGGGGAGCGGGGAGCATATGCCATCAAAAAACCCACGCGGCCGTGAAAACCCATGGCGAAGTAAAAGTAATCCCTCTGGACCCAGCAGAGTCCTCCAAGACAGTTCGGATTGGGTCAACGCACGATCCAGACTTGGAATCGTCGCTCATCGCTTTCCTCCGAGGTAATTCGGACGTGTTTGCATGGCAACCATCCGACATGCCCGAAATTCCCAGGGAAAGTGATTGAGCATAGGCTAGCCGTCCGTCAAGACGCCACACCCGTAAAGCAAAAGCTACGGCGATTCGCCCCGGATCGAAAGGAAGCCATCAAGGTGGAAATTGAAAAACTCTTAAAGGCCGGGTTCATCCGAGAAGTCGAACATCCCGAATGGCTCGCCAATCCAGTCATGGTTAAGAAGGCCAACGGGAAGTGGCGGATGTGTGTCGATTTCACGGACCTTAACAAAGCCTGCCCTAAGGACGCATTCCCTCTACCCAGAATAGATTAGATAGTGGACTCAACATCCGGGTGCGACTACCTGAGCCTTCTCGACGCCTATTCGGGCTATCACCAAATAAGCATGTGCCGGGAGGACGAGGAGAAAACCTCCTTCGTAACTCCGTTCGGAGTTTTCTGTTATTCGAAAATGCCCTTCGGATTAAAGAACGCGGGAGCAACGTACCAACGCGGAATGCAGCTTGCCCTCCACAGCCAAATTGGTCGAAACGTCGAAGCATACGTCGACGACCTTGTCGTGAAAACAAAGAGGAAAGAATACCTGATCTCGGACCTGCTTGAAACATTCTCCAACCTCCAAAGAAACAGAATCATGCTGAACCCCGAAAAGTGCACCTTCGGAGTCAGCGCGGGAAAACTACTCGGTTTCTTGGTATCACACCGAGGAATCGAGGCAAATCCCGATAAGATACGGGCGATCGCTGAGATGAGATCCCCAAAAAACGGTCCGAGACGTCCAAAGGCTCATGGGTTGCATGGCAGCTATGAGCCGATTCATATCCCGACTAGGAGACCGTGGAATCCCTTTCTTCAAACACCTGCGGACAACACGACGGCTTCGAATGGACAGCGGAGTCTGAAGCGGCGTTCCAAGAACTCAAAGAATACTTAACCACCCCTCCGGTACTGGTCGCGCCCAACCCTGAAGAAGCTTTACTGCTTACATCGCAGCCGGGCCGTCCGCGGTCAGCGGAGTGCTGACGGTGGAACGCAGAACCCCCGAGCACCGTGAAAAGATCCAGAAACCAGTGTACTACATCAGCGAGATTTTACACGGGCCCAAGGAGCGTTATCCTCAAGTTCAAAAGCTCCTATACGCGGTCCTCACTACATCTCGCAAGCTCCGACACTATTTCCAAGGTCACACGGTCACGGTCCCAACCACCTACCCTCTGGGAGAAATCCTCCGCAACCGCGAGGCCATTGGCCGAATCGCCAAGTGGGCTGTCGAGCTCGGAGAGTTCGACATCCACTTCGTCCGGCGCACGGCGATAAAATCGCAAGTCCTCGCTGACTTTGTCACCGAATGGACGGAGCCCGACAACCCGGCGTCACCAGCAGTAAAAGACGACATCTGGATATTGCACTTCGATGGTTCACTAACCATCGAAGGCGCGGGGGCTGGAATAGTCTTGACCTCTCCGACTGGAGAACGCCTGCAGTATATACTGCAGATCGACTTCCCGGCCACGAATAACGTGGCCGAGCACGAAGGTTTGCTAGTCGGTCTCAGAGTCGCCTCCGCACTCGGGATTCGCCGCCTCCTCATGAACGGAGATTCGCAGTTGGTAGCAAGACAAGTGTCCAAGGAGTACCAGACCACAGACCAGAACATGGCGGCTTACCTTGCGGAGGTGAGAAAGCTAGAGAAGAAATTCGTCGGTTTTGAAGTACGATATATACTCCGAAAGGATAATTGCCAAGCCGACAGTCTCGCCCGCCTAGCTTCCTCATGATCTCCATGCCCGCCCGGGGCCTTTGTAGAAAGGATCTCCACGCCGTCCGTGGTTTCTCTCGAACCCGGGGACGAAGGAGCGGTGGTTGAGCACCGCTCAAGGGTGTCACCAGGTATTGACGCTCCGAGGGGAGTGGCGGGATGTCTCGTCGCTCCCCTCGATCTTGAAGATTCGTGGATAGAACCCATCCGCAGGTACCTTCTCGATCGAACGGCACCTGAGGATGATACACTTTCCGAGCAAATTGCTCGGCGTGCCAAGATGTATTCCTTGGTCGATGGGGCCCTCTACCGACGAGGGGCTCACGGAGTGCTCATGCGGTGTATCCCTCAGACGCAGGGTATAAGATTACTCGAAGAGATCCATGGAGGGGTGTGTGGGGCACATGCATCTTCCGAACCCTGGTCGGAAAGGCCTTTAGACAAGGATTCTATTGGCCGACAGCCCTACATGACGCGAGCGAGTTAGTGAAGCGATGCCGTCAGTGTCAATTTCACCGCATACGCATTCACCAGCCCGCCCAGGCATTACAAACAATTCCCTTGTCATGGCCATTCGCCGCATGGGGTCTCGATATCTTAGGGCCTTTCCCGGTGGCACCCGGGAGCTATAAGTTCCTCTTCGTCGCGATCGATACATTCACCAAATGGATCGAAGCCGAACCTGTCGCACAGATCACATCAGAGGCAGCCAAACGATTCATAATGCGGAACGTTATGACCAGGTTTGGCGTCCCGAGCAGAATCATAACCGACAACGGTACTCAGTTCTCCAGCTCCGACTTCATCGAGTACTGTACCGAACTCGGCACCAAGATATGTTATGCCTCGGTTGCACACCCACAGAGCAATGGACAGGTCGAACGCGCCAATGGACTTATACTTCAGGGGATGAAAACTCGCGTCTTCGATAGACTCTCCGCCCACGCCAAGGCTTGGGTTCGCGAGTTGCCCTCCGTCCTCTGGGCCTTACGGACAACCTCCAATCAGGCCACCGGAGAAACACCGTTTGGTTTGGTATATGGAGCCGAGGCTATGCTGCCGTGTGAACTTACCCTAAAGTCGCCGCGGGTGGAATTACACTCCGACAAGGAAGAAATCCCTCGAAGAGAGGACGACCTCAACTTCATCGAGGAGAAACGGACCCAGGCTCTGTTCCGGGCCACCCAATACCAGCAGAAGCTCCGTCGCTATTACGACAGACATGTTCGACAACGCTCATTGCAAGTTGGAGACCTCGTCCTACGACTCGTACAGAATAAAAGCAATAGCAATAAGCTTTCTCCCAAATGGGAGGGTCCATACACGATAGTCGAAGCTACTCGACCAGGATCTTTCTGACTAGCAATGGAAAACGGCCGGGTCCTAACGAATTCCTGGAACATTGACCAACTCCAGAAGTTCTACGTTTGAGACTAGTCGATTGTCCACTCGAGAACAGCTCTCAAGTGAACAATCGGGGGCTGGTCCAAAGACTCGGACACAAAAAACGAAAGTTATTCGTTAAAAATATATATATATATATAACATAATAATAAAGATTTATACATGTCTGACGCGCATGCGCGCGAGCTACGCAGTTACAAGTCGGGTAGAAGCAAGCGCCCGGAAAATTCCTGAGCGGCGCGATCCAGCTCCGCCAGACGATCAGAGAGGCTTTCGGTGGCTCGGATAGACGCGCCGACTGTGGTAAGCACCAGCTATAGGCGGTCCGCCATCTTCAACAAATTCTCCTCGGAGGACGAAGCTCGCGCTTGCTCCCGAGAAAGAGTGTTGGAAAGTTGAGCTGACTGGTCTCGGAGTGTTTTTGGCTTCGCCACGGAGTGAGTGCACCTCGCCACGGAGTGAGCGGACCTCGCCGCAAACGGAGTCCCACTCAGCACGAGCGCGCTAGAAAGAAGACACCTGAGTCAGTCAGGATGGCTAAGTCATCTGGCGAAACCAATGACGAGCAGAAGTTTCTCCTACCTCCACCAAGGGTCCGAGTAGCGCCATAGGGTTATCTCCGGCCAAGGCTTCCCCGCCCGAAAGATCAGACGCCGGCCGTCCTTAGCAGGCGAGGGGGAGGATGCCCCGCCAGCCGGGCTCCGACTAGGGAGTAATCTGATAGACGACTTCCTCCGAGCAGCGAGAGGGGCGGGTTTTGGTGGAGAAGTTGTCCTGCAGCTCGCATATCAGAACTCGGGGATGGAAGCGACAAGTTTGGCAGAGCAGGAAGCAGGAGGATGGTACCTTGCCCTCTTTAGTGAAATAAAGCGCCTTCGTCGGTCCAAAGGATCTCCCGCTCTGTGAAGACAGGGCAGCGGTATGGAGCTTGATTCACCCGCGCGACTTCTTCCGTCTTCTCGGAGGGTTTGGCGTTCCCGTCGCCCAGGCCGTCACCGCGGTCGAGCCTCGATCAGGAATGGAGGGCCCGGCTTCGGGATCGTTTACCCCACGTCCTTCTTTCTGCATAGGGGGCTCGTCCCGCCAGACCGGTGTCAGTTGGGCGTGAAAAGTCAGAAATCCTACAAAGGAAAAGGATTACCGCTAGAACCTCTTCCTTCTCGTGTGGAGGTCGAAGGGGTAGCGACGTAGGGACCATCGGACGGTCAGGAGAAGGTATTCAAGGCAAAAAGGGGGTTAGTGTACTTTGACAAGTCATCCCCACTAGGTTGCGAGGGAAGAAGCTTACCCAGTTTTTTCCACCGCTGATATGGATCGCTCGACAAGTCCCAAGCGCCTGTTTCCCTGAACCGTAAGGGGCAAATTCCACGCCTGGTGAAGTCGGCGGCCACATCGGCGGAGGACAAGCCTTGAGTTCGAAGAACCTTAACTTCCCCGACTAGATGCTGAAGACAGGAGTCGAGCAGGGTCTAATCGGTCCAAGAAGATGCGGCTTCGGGCGGAGTTCCCCAGTACCTTATGCCCGAGGAAGACGAAGGGCGGCAATAGCACCACCTGTGCTCCCATCCCGGGGAAGGACTGAATTTCGGTGGCATCAATGTATTCTGTGATCCTGTCTTCTCGAAGGCGGATGCTCGTGCTTCCCACTATCTTTCTCCGAGTCCTCTCCACCTCATGGTAGTAGCGGAATAAGTCCAATGATGGCCGAACTCCGAGGAAGGCTTCGCACAGGTGGGCGAACACACTCAGGAGGATGTATGATGCCGGGTCAAGGTTCACCACCTCAACCCGATAGAATTGGAATATCGATTGTCGGAAGGTGGAAGGAGGCAAGAAGAACCCGCATCGGAAAAAATCAGGGAAGATGACCAGCCAGTCAGATTCAGGTTCGGGAGTTCTCTCGCCCCGGACATGGCGGAATTCGGCTTGGTGGGTTGATCGGATGAGAGCCAGCTCCAAGGAAGACGCGAGATTCACCTCGGTTATCTCCGAGCGTGGCCATGAGTTATCAGCCAAGGGGCTCCCGGCCATGGCGCAAGGAAGAGGATGAAGAGAACAAGAAGGCTGGGAAGCAGGGTAGCAGTGCGGGCAAAACCCCAATTCTTGGACTCCCAAAGATTTGAACGATCACCGGGCGCGGTTCACGGCACGATCAGTTCCATCGCATTTAATGCGGACAGTTGCTTTTTTCGCGCACAGAGCACGTCGCGGGAAAAAGAGGGTCTGACAACCCATGACCCAAGAGCAGAGAGATAAAGATTCTTCATCACCACGCGAAATTTCCGCCACGATGGTTCGGTTTTCTAAAAATATGCCAGGCGGACGCGTGTCCGTGATCGACGGATTAGATCGGATCAGAAAGTATTCTGGGTTCTCCCAAGGTTTATTCCGATAAGGTTTCCGCGACTACTTCGTAGGAACTTGGCCTACTCGGAGAAGTCATCGACCATGCCTACTCGGATCGCCTACTCGGAGTTTCCTCCCCGACAAGGGCAGATTTTCAACAGAACCATCACGACCTCACTTCACGTATTGATGGGGGGCTTGATGATGAGTAGTACGGTATCCCGTGTATTGGGGGTATCCGTGTACAGTTCTCCGGGACTTTAGGAAGGTACAGTGTATCCGATTAAGGATCCCCGGACGATAAGGTAACCGCTCTACAGGAGGGAAGACTCCCCTTAAATTAGGAAGACAATCCCGATGTTTAAGGAAGCCGGAGTCCTACTCGGGCGTGAGTCCACGTCTAGTACGACCCCTGGAACCCCCTATATAAGGATCAGCAATCCCATAGAAGAGGGGAGAGTTAGATCCAACAGACTCAACTAGTCGCAAGCATAAGCAGCATAGGATCCCAGGAGGCGAAGCCCTAGAAGACCCGCAGTCTCGAAGGAGTCGAGCCCGGAGGATTAGCTAGGATTAGTCTACGATTAGGCTTAGGATAGCCACTAACATACATCCCCGTTGTAAAGCGTGCTCCCGATCAATATATAGCAACAGGACGTAGGGTTATTATCCTGAGGGAGGCCCGAACCTGTATAAAAACGGCTGTCCCCTGCTGTCAGATCTCTTGGCGCTTGGGCCCTAGAGGTCCCTACCCCCCAGTAATCATCATCTCGCGAGTACCGTAAGATCGCCGGTTCACCGATTGTCGACACTAAGGAACTATAGAAAGTGAGAAAGGGATGCCTTAGGTTGTCACGGCAAAAGTTATCGGTTTTAGGGTTTTTGCCAAGATCGGATTTCTGTGGCTTCCATTGAGTCATAGTGTATGCGCTTTAGGGATTGGTGAGCATAGCAACATGTATGTTTATTGAGCGAGATATTAGGCACAATAGGTTTTCATTCTCTCTTCCTTATGGGGTCCAACCTGTCAAGAACCTAAGACCTTAATTAACCCTAGATCACTATGAGTACAAGATAGGGGGTGAGTCTACCTATAAGCTAGGGAAGCTATCATGAGTTTTACTTCAAGGTTTTAGAGGTATATGCCTGCATCTCATGCTCCATAGCTTTTAGGGGACATACTGTCGTTTTTAGCATATTCTTGGGACCAGGGTGTAAAAATAATTTGAAAGTACTCTATGACTTAACAATAATGCTATGGATCTATTTTACAGACTATGCATGTTGTCCCACTTATAAATTGTTAGGGGGATGTGTATTCGGGTTTTTACATATCTCTTTATGGTGTTAATTTAAAAATATTTTAGTTTCATAAACCTACTGGAACTAAAGGTATTCTATCTCATTTTAGAAGTTTTACGTAGAAGGAATCGATTTAGTCAAGCTCATATGGAAAAAGGATATGCATGTTATAACTAGATTTGAAATATATATACGCAATTTAAATTTCCAAAAAATTTCAAAAATTATGAAAGTTGTACCATTGGCTAGATTCTTACTTCAGAAGAATGTAGGAGCAAGAATCAGTTCGATCGGAGGTGTGACGAGAGAGAAATGAGTTCCCAAAGTTTCTGCCGGGAAAGAAAAGAGAGGGAAGGACGCCAGCAGAGAAAGTGGGGAAAGGTTAGGGCTGGCATCTAAGGCATGATCTGGAATGGCGCTTTCAACACAAGGGAGTCGGTTCCTAGAGAGGTTTTAAGAGAGTACGCCTTCTAGACCGAGAAACATATTTTGGTTTGAGCGGAGAAGAAAATACGCTTCCCGCTGCTGATGACGTAGTCTGTAGAGCTAGAGGAAAGATTACGTTTTCTAGGGCGGAAGGCGGAACCACGGCATTGCGCAACCACCGATCCCGGCCGGAGGTTGGAGCAATTTATCGGTCCTATCCTATTTACGGGCGTGATTTAAGGGATTAGGGCTAATCAAGTTGCTCAGATGCGGGAGAATAGGCGGGGAGGATGAGATGGCCGGCGGCCCGAGTGTGCTTACCAATGGCAATGGCAATGCTCGGGGTGAGCTCAGTGGCTCCAGTGGTGGCGGGCTAACGCGGTTCCGGTGACGACCGGTGCTTGGGAAGAACTTCCCGAGGGCGGAGAGGAGACTAGGAGAGTGCTGTGCTCAAGTGTTGCTGAGGGGCAGAGAAGAACGGGGAATGGGGAGCTCGGTTGGGAGAGAAAACTATGGGAGCTCGTGCAGAGAACAGGGAAGAGGGCAGGGGTTCCGCTTGTGGCAAAAGAGAAAGGGTGCTCGGAAGAAATAGAATGGTAGAGGAGCTCGGTTGAGGATCTGAGAAGATGGTTGGTGTGGCGGATTTTGTCGAGCGGAGTGCGCAGGAGGCCGGTGGCGCAAGCAGCAGCTGGGAAAGAAGAAGCTCGAGCTTGCTTGATGTCCGAAGAGGAAACTGGGCGCCTATGGTTGCTCAGGGAAGTGAAGCAAGTGGGGAGTTCAAGCGTGAGGCAGCCATGGCTGAGCTTCCTACTGGAGCTCAAAGGAAATTGTGGGGCTTGGTTGATAACGCCTAGGGAGCAGAAAGGAGCAAGGATGCTCGGGAAGAGGAGAGATTTGGTGAGAAAGAAGAACAGTAGTTTGGGCAGAGAAGTAATGGGGAAAAAATGCAGAGAGAGAACGAAGAGGAGGGAGCTTGTGGCGGCTCAGGTATAGAGGAATAGTTGCGCAGCAGCTCGGCTGGGGCGGTGCTTGGGGAAGAAGAAGGCGGGGAGTGAGCTCGGATGCTTGGGGGAGCTTTGGCCATATAGGTGAATGGGGAAGTGGTGCTCAGCGCCGGCCTGCTTAGAGAGGGAGGAGCAGCTGCATGCGTGGAGAGAAGTTAAAAGGGAAGAGTGGTGAGCTTGGGGGAGTGAGGAACAGAGAGAGAGGGATTGGGAGAAGCTCTCGGATGAGGGGAAATGGCAGGTGGCGGCTCGTCCAAGAATCAATAGCTCGAGTGGTGCAGCAAGAAGTAGCTAGGAGGGAGGTGATAATGTGACTGGTGCTGGGCTGGAGTTCATGCTGGAGACCAGAGAAGGGCACATGGCCGGGGCGCGTGGCGACGCCGACACCGGCGGGAATCCGGCCAGGCCTGCTGCTGGTTTGGCACCGAATGCTGTGGAAATTGGAGGAGTTAGCGCAGTGGCATTAACCAGCAAGAGAGGTAGATGTTGGGGCTGTTGATGAATAGTATTTGTTTGGCACTAGAATCAAATGAGGCGAGTGGCAGCATGGAGCAGTGTAAGAGCTGACTTTGCTGCTGCGGCTGTACAGAATAACAGCAAAAGTTGGGCACCGATCAATGCATGGTAGGAATAGACACCACAGGTTCAGAGCATTGGTAGGAATAGACACCACAGGTTCAGAGCTTGACTGCTAGAATTTTATTCTTCTCAGGTTCGATGCAGAGATGGGATGTGCCAAGGATGAGTTTTTGAGGGAATTTGGATTTCCTTTTTATACACACGCATCTATGCAGCTAGCATGCGCGGGCACACATGTAGGGAATAATTGCATGTTATTTGAGTGGTTTTACTTAGTCGAGATTAGGTAGGAATTTGTGTCTCAACGAGTGTTTTTCCTAGACATTTTTGAGTTGGAGAGTTCTAGGGTTAAATAGACCCGACAGGAGTAAAGGTGCCGAGCATCCAGGATTCTCAGACAGCAACGATAAAGTGAAGGCCAGGATATAAGAGTCCGAGCTCATCGGACTTACAGATGCAGGAGAGGGGGTTTTCCAAAAACATCGGAGGGGAAAATACTTTAGGAAGGAGAAAGGTGGTAGAGCACCCGTGGGGATGTAGGGTAAGATATTACATGTGCCTCAGATTTAGATTTAAATCATCTTGAAAATCTTGTGCCACCCTTCATCACATGGTTGGAAGATTGGTTTATTCATGCATGAGATATTGCCATGATATTATTCCGAGTTGCTCGAGAGTAAGAAGGACATGGGGTCTGGAATATGGGGTCTTGGGTTAATTGTCGAGCGAGGAAAAGATTTAGGGTTTTGATCTGTAGAGTCTCAGGAGTATAACAAGGGAACCCGAGAGGGGGCTAGGGTTTCGGATTTTCCTTTGCTCAAAAGAAGCAATTTAGGGTTCAGAGTGTATGCGCTCATATACACATGGGAATTTAAGCATATATAGGGTTGCGATAAGGTCGGAATAAGCAGAAAAGGTCATGGTAGGCTAGAGTTCGAGAAATGCCATTTGTATACTTGTCGCGGGGAATTCGCGGCAATATCCATGTGTAATAGGATTGTCGGGGTTACGCGTATGAAAAATCTAGGCGGTGCACACAAGAACTTTACCCAGGTTCAGGCTCTCCAAAGATGGAGATAATACCCTACTCCTGCTGAATGTATTTGATGATCTTGCGTGAAAAAGAGAGTACAGGAGATTGAAGAAGCTAGTTCGTCTAGAGGTTAGAGAATCCAGAGCCCTTTCTGCATAGGGGGCTCGGCCTTATATAGGCCTTCACGAAGACCGACTCGGTCACTCGGCGGGACTGCCATTACTGACCTAATTAACTGTAATATTTACATCTGGTCACGGTCCGGGTAACGCCAGTCTTCATGCCGGTTGAAACGTATGTCTTGATGATTTGTAACGCCTGTTTTAATGGCACCCGGACGTTGTACTGGTACAGGCCTTTCTTGAGCTTTCGTCCGAGTGGGCTTGTCCCAGCTTGTTGGGTCGACTCACTGTATTGGGCCTACCCGGTTGGGCCTCCCCCGTCAGTAGCCCCCGAGTGCTTCGAGGTCTCGACAGGAATGCCGACTGGGAAGCAGACCGTATATGTCCGAGTGGCTGATGGAGAGACCTTGATGGACTCTCCTGATACCTGAAAAGAGGTTTGATTTGTGCTAAGCATTAGGGACTCGGTGATACCCGTGCTTTCCGGCTGGGGAAATCGGCTTGTGGCCCTCCGAGAGGCGTGTCATGAATTCCGAGTGAACTCGAAACAGCGTCTGGCCTATCCGAATGAACGGTTGCCATCTTGTGCCCGCGAGAGGGACGCCTTCGATCTTCAGCTTCGAAAACCGAGTCCTCGAACTCCGGCATTGAACCCTGAATCAATGAGCCACGTTACGCCGCTGTGGCATTCGGCTCCGACTCAAGGATCGTATTGTGCCGCTGTGGATGCCGGGTTCGTTCTTAGCTTGGGTGTTGCCGAGTGACCTGCGAACCCTGTCGGGTCGGTCATCAGCACCCTTTCGCAGAGCCAGCCTACTTCCAAGTTTGGCGGCTTGTGTACCTCGGAGTTGCTTGATGGAATCGGTATAACCCGTGACGTGTCACAACGGGTCGAGCCGACTATCGATTCGGTGCTCGAGCGTGATCCGACTCGATCTGAGTCGGCACCAGCCAGAGCCGATTGGGGTCACGTTGTTGCCCTGTCCGCAATGTCGCGTCAGCATTTAATGCACGCAGCCGGTTGGACAGAGCGCCCGCAGCGTCATGATTTGCCTCGAGTCGCGCATAAGGCGTGCCCGAGACATCCGCCGCTGCTCTAATTTCGCGCGACATCCGAGGAGTCGACTCATCATGACTGCACCCGAATCACGCGGGCAGCGCGCGCGGGACAGAGGCTGACGTAATGACAGCCGGTCACGTCGCCTGGGATGTCGCGTCATGGCGAAAAAGGCACCCGAATCCCGCGGGCTTTCGCGCGCGGGACGGCAGTTGCCACAGCAATCTCTCGCCACGTCGGACGCACGATCGCCAGCGGTTGGACTCCCTTAGGCTATAAAAGCGGGTTTAGGGTTTCCCATCGCCCACTTGCCTTCGCTTTCGTCTTCCTCGCGCTCGAACTCTTTGCCTCCAGAGCTCCGCCACCGCGCCTTCGCTCCCGAGAGAGAGACCGCTCGCCACCGTCGCCCATCAGCCGGCGAACATGTCTCGCGCCAGCAAGGGAAAGAAATCCGCTGCTTCCTCCTCCGCCGCCGCCGCCGACAAGTGGAAGAAAGGGGACTGGATCCCCTCGGTCATCACCGACGAGCTGCTCATCGGCTTCGCCAAGAACGGCCTACTGCCGCCTCGCACCATCTGCAACTGGCGGGCTTCATTCAAGGAGTCGAAGCCTGCCCCGCACGAGCACGAGCGCGTTATGATCACGCCGTTCATGGAGCGGGGAGTCAAGCTGCCGCCGCACGACTTCTTGCGCGGCCTCCTCTTCTTCTACGGTCTCCAACTCCATCACCTGAGCCCAAATGGCATTCTGCACATTGCGTGTTTCATCACGCTGTGCGAGTGCTATTTGGGGACTCGGCCACATTGGGGATTGTGGAAGAAGATCTTCACCATAAAGGCTCAACCTGTCAAAGCCGGCGGCCGACTGTCAGTCTGCGGAGGAGCCGGCATCCAGGTCAAAGCCGGCGCCAAATACTTCAAGATGCAATTCCCGGATACCGTTCGAAAATGGCAGGACGGATGGTTCTACTGCCCGGATGAACGCACGCCGACTGGACACGAAGGCCTGCCAAAGTACGTTGAAGGTCCGCCCGAGTGGCTGAAGCGCTCGAGCGCCAAGCCTTCCAACGAGGAAATACCCGAAGTGAACGACTCCTAAAGAGGATCGCCCGACTCCAGGAGAAGGGGCTTACAGGCACCAACCTCATCGACACTTGGCTGAGTCGACGTATCCAGCCCCTTCAAGCCCGAGCGCACCCGATGTGGGAGTACTCGGGCAACCACGACCCGACGAGGGTATCATCCGAGGACCTTTCGGACGAGAAACTTCTTGGAGGTCTTCAAAGGCTTGACCAAAGAACGAACTGGGCTCACCCGGGCGCCCAAGGTGTTCCCATACTCGGCTGCCTACCCTTCGCCGACTGTAAGTGACGACTTGTACTCCGAGTCGGGTTTTTATCGTTTGTTTGTTTGTGCTAACACCGAGTCTTTTGATGCTGCAGAACTATCTCGACTTCAACTCCATGCCGCCTCTTCCTGAGCACGAATCGGATCCAGCAGCGCTGGATGACGCCGAAGTCGAGGAGGAACCGGCTCAATCGAACAGCGGTATCCAGGTCGACTCGGACTCCGAGTCGGAAGGATCTGAACTCAAGGTCGTCAAGCGGGGCCGCGACGACGACGCTGCCGGGTCCACGTCCTTGCCGGCGACGGCGGAGCCAGCCCAGACGGAGTCGGCTGCCAAGCGGGCCCGAACCGCTTCTTCCGGCTCCGTTGCCCAGGTCCCGGCTCCTGCTCAAGCCGCGTCCGCCAACCGACTGGCGCAGGCTATGGCTCCTGCCGCCAAGCCAAGCGCGCCTCGGCCGAATCCTGCCGGCTCCTCTGGGATTCCACCCGTCCCGGGGAAGCAGAAGAAAATGATCCCTACGACCACCAGGTACGAGTCCTTGTGTCTCATGCCCCGGTTGAAGTAGGTTGAGAAGATACTGAAGTCGGTTACGCTTTGCTTTGCAGGGTCCAGAAGAAGTTCTCCGACAAAGGAGGCTCTTCATCCGGCACCCTGCCTGCTCCGACTCCAATTCCGCCGCCAGAGTCGGCTTCCACGACACTGGCTACAACGGAACCCATCGCTCCAGCGCCGGTTGTCTCCGCCGAGGCAACGGAGTCGGCTACGGGTGCTGCGTCTTCCGCATCTCCGACTGCGGGGGAGCCTCCGGCTGCAACTGCCAGCGCGCCACAGCCGGCTGCTCCCATGCCACTGCCTGCCGCAACCACCGAGGTATTGGAGCCGGATGTGGGCACCGGGTCGGCGCCTCCACCTGCTGCACCCACCGAGGAGCCGCAGTCGGACAAGGGTACCGGGTCAACCGAGGACCCGGCTGTCGACCCGCAGCCGCAGCCACCTCCCGTCCTCGAGGAGACAACGGAGCCGGCAGCTGCGACTGGCGTGGATTCCTCCGAGCCAGCGGGCGGAGCCGGAGGGCAAGCCGTCCCCGAGTCGTCCCAAGGTGCCGTGCAGGGCCAAGCCTTGGCCCCGACTGCCACAACTGAAGAAACGGCTCCGGCTGCATCACGAAGCCTCATCCCCGCACTGCTACTACCGAGTTGCAGCACGGGGGACGTGACGGCCGCGGAGGAAGCCGCCAACCGCGTCGCTGACCTTAGCTCCAAGCTAAGGGACTTTGCCGACGCAGCCAAGTCTTTGGCAGACTCGGCCGAAGTCCTCGAGTCTTCAGTCGGGGTAAGTTGTCTTCATCTCTTGCTCTTTGTTAACACTGGGAGCACGTTCAGTGCACCCAGTGGGTGTAGCCCCCGAGTCTCTAGCCGACTGATTGAGTCGGTTGGAGACTTATGAATTCGGTTGCTAACACACCCTTTTTCTTTACCAGGCTGCAATCCGACTGGGCGGAAACGGCCCAGCCCTCATGGAAAGGAATGCCTCCTTGGAGAAGGCGTTGGAGGAGGAGAAGGCCAAGAGTCGGCAGCTCGAGGGGAAGCTTGCCGCCCTCAAAAGTAAGTGTCCGAGTCTTGAACCTCTTAGCCTTTGAAGTTTTCTTCGGTATTGACTTTTGCTGAGTCGGCAGATCTCGAGGCTGAGAACGTCCGGCTTAAAAAGAAGTGAACTCAAGCTTCTCGGCGGAAAAAGTGTCTCAAATGCTCAGCAAAAAAGAAGCCGAGTATGCAGACAAAATGCGCGACGTTCGCGATCAGCTGAAAGCCGCCGCAAAGCTTCAGTCGGACTACGACAAGCTGGTGCAGCAGTACAAGCAATCGCAGTCGGTGAACCAAAAGCTGCAGGCTTCCATCGACGACCGGTCCCAAAAGATGACCAAGTCGGAGGAGCGACATGCCGCGGTCATCACCGACTGGGAGAAACGCGAGAGAGAGCTCTTAGGCCAACTTAAAAAGGCCAACGAGACTCTACTCGGTAAGCCCCCGAGTCCTTTGCTTTATGTTTTTGCATTCTTCCTTGGTTATTTCCTTAGCAATAATCCATACCCAGATGCTTGCCCAGAACTGGAGGAAGAAGCCCGGCGGGCGACGCTCCGACTCCGCGCGCTAGCCGACCCGGCAAAGTCAGTCCTCGACGCACTTTGGACACCAGAAATGATGTCCGACTGCGTCGTGACTCTGGAAGATCGACTCCTCCAAGTCAAGAACTTAGCGCAGAGCTTCAAGTCGGCTGCCCAAGGCCTCTGCACCAAGCTCTGGCCCGGAGAAGAGCCGAGTTCCAGCGTCTTCGCACTTGCCGACTAACTCTCGGTAGGCCCGGCAGAAGTCGAGGAGTGGAAGGAGTCAGCAGCCCGCTCGGGAGCCGGCATGGCGCTGGCAATGGTGTTGGCACACCATCCCGACGCGGATGTCGACAACATTTCCGCTGGTGCCCCCGTCGACGAGCAAGGCCAGTCAGTCGACCCCATGGAACTCCTTCCCCGAGTCCGTGCCGCCGCCAGCCGGATCGCCAGCTTCACCGACCTGGAGGAGCGCATAGAAGCAACTCCAGAGGAATGAAAATCATAATATAATATCTCTCGGTATGCCGAGTAGGAAATTGTAAAAAATTTTGTTATGAATGGAAATGTCTTTTGATCCCTTTTAATTTTGCATAAGTTATTTGCACAATTTATTTGATTCGTCCACAATTGTTTTTTCCGCCGAGTCGGATCCTTTCGCGCGCAGGCCGACCTTTAGCTTTTGCTCTTGCCAACCGGACAGCCGGGTTGCGACTGTAGTTGGGGACGAAGAGTGGGCCTCAGGTACCGTACACGTTTACTTAGGCGCTCGTGTAGAAACAAAGTTAGGAGATTCGAAATAACTTGTGCCGAGTGATAAATCACCCAGTGGGTTTGTGGTGACTTCCGGGTGTTGCCCGAAGGGAAGCCACTTGGTTATATTAGACGTAGTCCCCGGGGATTGCCCAAGGGTACACAGTCGGAAAAAATTTAAATGAACAAAATGCTTCCCGAGTGCCGCTCGAAGGAAACAAAAATTTATTCATTATTGTAACACCCATTTTAATAAATAAATAGATTGTTGCTTTGCCTCATGCATACATGGCATCATCCATGCACAACCTTGTATAAACTTGAATATCAAATAGTTAGGTTTTATAGAATACGTGCATATCTCATTTCAAAAACTTAAACTTTTCAAAATTTCTCTTCTCTGCACTTGATCCGGATGTTTGGTCCGGAGTCTCCGGATGCAACCTCCGGGTGACCCGGAAATTCCGGGTGGATTCCGAACTAACTTCCGGGTGAGTCCAGAGAAGGGATTTTGGGTGAGTCGGTCAGTCGGAGGCTTGACTCGGACCCTCCGGGTTCAACCTCCGGGTTGTCCGGATTCCGGGTGGATTCCGAGTCAACTTCCGGGGGAGTCCAGAGAGCAATTTGGGATCCCGGTGCCACCGGAGGTCCAATCCGGAGCCCTCCGGGATGAGCATCCGGGTGAACCCGGAAAATCCGGGTGAATTCCGAGTGAAGTTCCGGGTGAGTCCAGTAGGGTTTTGGCCGGGTTTTGTGAGGGCCGGAGGTTCCATCCGGACCCTCCGGGTGATACGTCCGGGTGATCCGGATTCCGAGCCATTCTCCGGATGGTTTTTCCGGGTGAACATCCGAGTGTCAGATTTTGGCTGCCACGTGCCGTCGCCGGTTGGGGGGGGGCGGTGGGCGGTGGACCTGCGTGGAGGGCTCGCCGGGGCCCTGTATAAAAGCCTCCCCAAGGGCCCCCTCTCACCTCTTTTTCTCCTCCCCACCAAATTCCCCATTTTCTTCTCTTTCCTTCCAAAAACAGCACGGTCAGCAGCCTCTCCATCATCTTCCTCAGCTCCGGCGCCAACTCCGGTGAGCCAGCGCCGCTGCTCCGGTGAGCCAGCTCCTCTCCCTTCCCCTTCCTTCTTCCCCCGAGCTTCTCCCCATTTCCCTCACTCTTTCTCTCTTTTCCTCAGCTCGAAACCGAGCTCTCAGCAGTTTTGCAGTCATCCGGAGTCCATTCCGGACATCGGATGCTTCCGGGCTGCAGTGTTCAGCAGAGAAGAAGGGTAGAGCAAGAGGAAGAAGGAGTGAAGCTGGCATTTGGGGTTTGAGGGCCAAAGTAGCTGTGTGCTCTAGTTCCAACCTTTGGGGTTTTCTCTAAGAGGTATAAGGTTCATCTTTGAACAAATGTATGTTTTTAAAACCTATTAGATTGTTCATAGTTCATCTAGTTCATTGCATTCCCATTTCAATGTTCAATTAGTTAGCCCAAGTAACTAACATGCTAGGGTATAAAGGTATTTCCTTTTTGCACTAATTTCAAACCAAATTGTTAACCCTAATATAAATCTCAATTCAATGAAAGTCATGCATATACTATTAGGATAACCACTTTAATTCCTTAAATTGAAATGAAGCATGCTTTCTCTTATCGCAAAGCCCTAGCATCTCATGCTAGCATCTCCATCATGCATACATGCTGAAAGTTTCATTCTTTTATCGTTTCCTTGCCGATGTTTCGTATTGCTTGCGACAGAACCCGAAGAAGAAGAACCGCAAACTGTTGAGCTCACTCAAGTCTCCGAATCCTACGACGAAGGCAAGCAGAGCTTGTTGCATCCTTTATTTTCCGTATCAATGTATTGTGTGCGAATGCTTGTTTGAATTGGATGTTGAAGTTGAGTTTACTAGCATGCGTAGGGTGTATCGTTGCGTCGAGAACGTCCTTAAAGCCCTTTCAACTAAAATTGGTTTAAGTGAGTTGGGAGAGCCGAGGGCGTACGCAATGGATACGGTTGGTGTTAATTGAAGTGTTGAAGTGACCCAGGGGTTTGGAGATTGAAATTGAGATTGGTCACACACCAACCGCATGCCGGAGTGTTACTTCCCTGTCACGCGTGGACATTACCGAGAATTGATACCGGGAATGGTTGAGGTAAGTCTCGATATCACTTGGGGTGAAATGCACTCGCCATGTCCAGGGTGATCGATTGTCGGTAATGATCCGAGAGTTGTTTGAATGTAATGTGAAATGGATTGATAGCCCTCGCGGACGTTAGCGGAATCGATACCGGGAATGATTGAGGTAAGTCTCGATATCACTTGGAGCTTTGCAACCTCCAAGGGAAATGCACTCATCATGTCCAGGGTAGTCGTATTGCCGGCAACGGTCCAAGAGGTGGATTGAATTGAAATGGGTGTGGGCTACCCCAATGTGATATCCAATTGTCTTGATTGCTTTGTATTCAGTTGAAATCCTGAGTTCACTTTGATTCTGTCATTTATATTATGCTATGGACTAGGTTACTACTTTGATTATGTATTATTCGATGGAATTGCATCATGTTTAATTGCTGCTGAACTAGCATGTGTAGGACATTTAATCAAGCACGGATAAGTCTTGCGAGTACTTTGTACTCACCTAGGATATTCCTAGACTTTTGCAGGTGAGCCAACTGTTGCGGAGTTTTGTGATGAAGCTTAATACCCAATGGTTTCCTTGGTCCGCGTTCGACTCGTGGGAGTGGTTTGGTGTTATGCAGTGGTTGATGCACCACTGCGGGGCTTTTGTTGTTTTCCGCTGCATTGTACATATTTCAGTTTCAACTAAGTTTACGGTTATCGCCGCATGATATATGTGTAAAGTTCACTCAGTGGACAACTAGGTTTAATATAGTATTGTAGTGCTTGTTTATGGTATACGAGTTGTTATTCAGGCTGCCCATATGCAATGTGTGTATGTTATGAAGTGTGTGGGCATGCCGTGGAGAGTTACTGTTGTTCCCCTTTTTACTATGTCGAGCAGGAATCGGTTGAGTGACCCGCTGGCTGTGATGCTATGCCGGCCAGGCAGGGTGAGGGTGGGTTCTACCGGGCTTTCGAGCGACCCACTAGCCCTCGGGCTAGGTTAGGGTGTGGGTAGAATCGCCGGGCTCCTCCGACCTTGTTCTGCGTGGTAGGATCAGGGAACGGCTTTAAACCTCCACCGGAATCTGGAATCTATATGTGGTTCTGGGAAGATTGGTCGCTTCCGGCCGGCTCGCACGTGGCGGGTGTCGGATCGTTCTGTCTCGGTGCGTACGGCGCAGGTACCGTGCCACCGTGATGACGAGTCCTTCGGTCCTTGGCGACTTCGCGTTCCCCTAATCATATGTGGATTCCGGGTCCGTGACAGCTTGGTATCAGAGCCGAGCAGACCGTAGGAAGCCAATTGCAGGTGGGCGTTAGTCAGGACTCGGCAATGTCGAGAAAACTATTTGTGAAAGTTAAAAACTTATGTTTAAAAGTTAGTAAGTAGATTGCTTCTTTATTTCTCATCTTCATCGGTCTTAGTTCTAAAGTTCCTTCTCTATTGCATTTGTTTTTGCTTGTGGATGATCCTGATCTGTGTCTTGTTTTGTCAGATGGCTTCTTTTCAGTTAATGCATGCTACCCATGGATTGGATGTCGAAGGGTTTCCTGAAGTGTTGCTGTATATGCTTCGGGAACTCGGATTTCGATATCTCCCAGAATATCTCGTGCATAGAGCCAATCTAGGGTTCGTATGTATGAGTATCGGGCGCGCGTGTTCATTCAACCGCGTGAGAGTGATCCCCCTCATCAGCCGCGTTTCTTTAATGGGTATGGAGCAGAGTTAGAATCTGCTGTCCAAGATGCAGCATATTCGGCTATGTGCCATCTTCGCTATGAGCTTCCGGGTCTCGCTGAGGGCCCTTTCTCCTTCTTTCCGTCGCGGACTCCTATGGAGAACGTGATACCTCCTGAGGATTTTACTCAAGAGCCTAATGTGGCACTAGCTCATTTGGGCCGCCTTGTCCGATCTTTGGACGTGGCATATCGTGCTCGTGGTTTCGAGACAAGACGATATCGTCACCGTCTCATTATTTCTCTTGAGTTGGCTCGACACCAAGGGAATTTCTTCACCCCACCACCACACTTCTGGACCGGGGAAGGCATCTACTCGGTCTATGAAGGAGGTCCGTGGGCGTATCAATATCCGTCAGTGGGCGGGACAGAGCTTGGAGTTCATCCTGATGTTCTGCGTCCGCAAATGGCTGTGGGTGGCGTTCGTCGCATCCCCACCGTCACTCCTCCGTTTGGCCATGGAATTCCTTGTTCCACACCATGGTCCCTCTTCCCACCGACTTGGAGGCAATGGAGATTCGTCGTCATGAAGGATTCCGTATAGTCCATAAGCGGTGTGGTTCAATCTTAGCTCCTGTTTGGGTCGCAATTTTGGAATGTAAAGTTGATCCAAACCCTAATCCTTTAGATAGCTTTTGGAGGCATGTAAGCGGGTATTGGTGGCTGCCAATTTTGGTACCTTGTGTATGTTTATCTCTCCTTTATGGTGATTTAAACCGCAGCCCCATGTAATGAACTATGTTGAACGTGTTAATACACTGGGTGTTTTGTCAATCGTTCTTACATGTTCATGAATGCCTTGTCTTACTATCACGGAAAGAGTTATTTTCCAGCCTCTCGTGTTGTCATCTCATCGTGTTGTCGAATGGTTGCAACAGGATGGCTTCGGGAACACGTGGAGCCGGTCGTGCTCGTCGGGATCGTGACGAGGAGGAAGTGCCACCTCCTCCTCCCCAGCAACCCATATTGCGGATCTTCTGGTAACGCAGAATCGGATTCTTGAACAGCTGGTGCGTAATCAGAGCCCAGGAGGTGGGCAAGTTCGTGGTGGTCTGGCTGATTTCCAGCGAACTCAACCAGCCATTTTCGATCGGGCAGATGATCCCTTGGAAGCAGACAACTGGATTCGCACTATTGAAAGAAAACTCCAGCTGGCTCAATGTGCAGAAGCCGATAAAGTTAGTTTTGCTTCTCATTTTCTCGAGGGTGCTGCTGCAGATTGGTGGGATAATTTCCTCGCCATGCAAGCCCTGGCCATGTCGTCACCTGGGCAGAGTTCCGGACTGGTTTTCGGGCATTCCATATCCCTGCTGGTGTCATGGCTTTAAAGAAGGAAGAATTTCCGTGATCTTCGTCAAGGTCGGAAGTCAGTGTTGGAGTTCCTTCGTGAATTCAACCATCTAGCTCGTTATGCTCAGCGGGAAGTATCCACAGATGAGGATAAAGTGGAAAAGTTTATGGAGAAGTTGAATTGTTTGAAGTACAAAGTTTTAAGTGTAGAAAGGACGCAGCTGTGCAATATTCCAAATTCGCTCGGTGATGGCGCCGGTTGTCGGGTCCTCCAGTCGATATGCGCCGTTGTGAAGCACTTGGTTGACGATGAAAGGACCTTCCCAAGGCGAAGACAATTTGTGCATGCCTGCCTTGTCTTGGATCAGTCGGAGGACCAGATCACCCTTGTTGAAGACTCGGCCCCGAACTTGCCGACTATGGTATCGGCGCAGGTTCTGCTGATAGATAGCCGAACGCGAGAGGGCAAGTTCCCGAGCTTCTTCTAGGAGATCTAGGTCGTCTTGTCGTGCCGACTCGGCATCCTTTTCCACGTATGCTGCGACTCGCGGGGAGTCGTGGAGGATGTCACTCGGCAAGACAGCTTCAGCTCCGTAAACCAGGAAGAACGGTGTGTAACCAGTCGACCGGCTAGGAGTCGTCCTTAAGCTCCAAAGGACGGATAGAAGCTCAACGGGACTAACAACCGGGGCTTGATGCCTTGAAGAATCAGAGCGTTGGACCGCTCGACTTGACCATTTGATTGCGGATGAGCTACGGAGGCATAATCGATCCGAATCCCATGATCCCGGCAAAAATGGCGGAAAACTTCAGAAGTGAAGTTCGTGCCGTTGTCGGTGATGATGCTATGGGGGATCCCGAATCGGAAGATGACTCCCTTCATGAAGTTGACAGCAGTCGGACCATCGAGCTTCATTATTGGCTTAGCTTCGATCCACTTGGTGAACTTGTCCACGGCCACGAGGAGATGAGTGAAACCTCCTCGGGCTGTTTTTAGTGGACCCACCATGTCGAGTCCCCACACAGCGAAAGGCCATGTGATCGGAATGGTCTTGAGCGCGGTAGCTGGCATGTGTATCTGACGTGCATACCGCTGACACCCTTCGCAAGTTCGGACGAGTTCCTCGGCATCAGCATGCGCGCTGAGCCAAAAGAAACCGTGTCGAAAAGCTTTGGCGACCAAGGCTCTTGACGAAGCATGGTGACCGCAGAGTCCCGAGTGGACCTCCTCGAGCAACGCTCGGCCTTCTTCCGGCGAAATGCAGCGCTGGAAGATTCCAGTAGTGCTGCGCTTGTAGAGTTCACCGTTGATGATGGTGTACGCTCGAGCTCGACACACGATACGGCGTGCCTCAGTCGGGTCCTCAGGTAGCTCTTTGCACATGAGGTACGCAAGGAACGGCTGAGTCCAGAGAGGAACGACCGCCAAGACGTCTTCTTGAGCCGGTTGGGCCGAATCAGGGTGTGACGACCCGGCTTCGGACGACTCGGTTGCCGACTCTAACTTGACGGATGGTTGGTACAGCTGCTGAAGGAAAACTCCAGGAGGGACTTTTTCCCGAGCAGAGCCAATCCGAGCAAGGGAGTCGGCTGCTTCATTGTCTGCTCGTCGAACATGATGGAGTTCGAGTCCATCAAAGTGTCCTTCCAGCCGGCGCACAGCGGCACAGTATGCCGCCATTGTGGGATCCTTGGCGTCCCAAGCTTTCATTACTTGCTGTACCACCAGATCCGAGTCGCCGCGACAAAGAAGTCGGCGAATGCCGAGTGAAACTGCAATGCGCAAGCCATGCAGTAACGCCTCGTATTCTGCAACGTTGTTGGAGGCGGCGAAGTGGATCTGCAGCACGTAATTCAACTTGTCGCCTTTGGGAGAAATCAGCACGACTCCAGCCCCCGTGCCAGCAAGCATCTTCGACCCATCGAAGTACATGACCCAGTGCTCAAGGTGCACCTGAGTCGGAGTGGACTGGCTTTCAGTCCACTCGACGATGAAGTCTGCGAGAGCTTGTGACTTAATTGCTTTGCGGGGCTCGTAGCTGATGTCATGCGGCATGAGTTCTATTGCCCACTTAGCGACTCGGCCCGTGGCATCCCGATTGTTGATGATATCAGACAGTGGGGCGTGACTAACCACGGTGACCGAGTGGGCTTGAAAATAGTGCACGAGCTTCCGAGTCGCCACAAACACACCGTAGACGAGTTTCTGGTAGTGCGGGTAGCGCTGCTTCGACTCGGAAAGAATTTCGCTGATGTAGTAGACGGGTCGCTGTACCTTCTGGACTCGGCCTTCTTCTGCTCGTTCCACCACTAAGACAACGCTGACCACCTGATTCGTGGCCGCGATGTAAAGCAGCATGGGTTCTCCCTCCATGGGCGCAGCGAGGACTGGAGGTGTTGACAAAAGACGCTTGAGATCTTCAAAGGCTTGCTGAGCTTCACTCGTCCACTCGAAGGAGTCAGACTTCTTGAGTAGTCGGTAAAAAGGCAAGGCCTTCTCACCGAGTCGGGCGATGAACCGACTTAAGGCAGCAACACACCCGGTTAAGCGCTGAACCGACTTCAAATCTTTCGGCTTTCCCATCTTGATGACGGCGTCAAGTTTCTCCGGGTTCGCCTCGATTCCTCGCTCGGAAACGATGAAGCCGAGTAGCTTGCCAGCCGGAACTCCGAAGACGCACTTCTCCGGGTTGAGCTTCATGTCGAACCTCCTGAGATTGGCGAAGGTTTCAGCCAAGTCGGTCAAGAGATCCGCGGTCTTCTTTGTTTTTATCACGATGTCATCGACGTAAGCCTGGACATTCCTGCCTATCTGGTCGTGTAAACACTTTTGCATACAGCGTTGATATGTAGCACCAGCATTTTTCAAACCAAAAGGCATAGTGATGTGACAAAAAGCCCCAAACGGGGTGATGAAAGAAGTTTTTATTTGATCAGACTCTTTCATTTTGATCTGGTGGTAGCCTGAATAGGCATCCAGAAAACACAAGCGTTCGCAACCGGCTGTGGAGTCGACAACTTGATCCACTCGGGGTAAAGCGAACGGGTCCTTGGGACATGCTTTGTTCAAGGACGTGTAGTCCACACACATGCGCCAAGTTTTGTTTTTCTTAAGAACCAGGACCGGGTTTGCTAACCAGTCTGGGTGAAAAACTTCCTTGATGAATCCGGCTGCGAGGAGTCGGGCGATTTCTTCTCCGATCGCCTTGCGCCGGTCTTCAGCGAAGCGGCGGAGAGACTGCTTCACTGGTTTTGCGTCCTTGGCGACGTTGAGGGAGTACTCGGCGAACTTCCTTGGAACACCCGGCATGTCAGAAGGCTTCCATGCGAAGATGTTCCAATTCTCACGAAGGAAGTCGACGAGCGCGCCTTCCTATTTAGCCTCAAGGTCAGTCCCGATTTGGACCGTCTTGGACGGATCCTCAGGATGGACCTGGACACGTTTAGTGTCCTTGGCCGACTGGAAGGCGGACTCGGTTGCCGCCTTCTTGCTGGGTGGAGCTTGGTCCGGGTCGACAGATGCCTGGATGTTCTCCAGCTCTGAGCCGCGATCAGGGACTCGGCTATGTCCGCGCTGGCGAGATCGCACTCGTTGGAGCGCTCAAAGTCACTAGTGATGGTGATGACGCCTTTGGGACCCGGCATCTTCAGCTTCAGGTATGTGTAGCATGGCCTAGCCATGAATTTGGCATAAGCCGACCGGCCGCAGATCGCATGATATGCGCTCTTGAAGCCGACTACCTCGAAGGTCAATGTCTCGACCCGGAAGTTGTTCGGCTCGCCGAACACAACTTCTAAGGAGATCTGACCCAGAGCTTAGCGCACTTCCCTGGCACTATTCCGTGGAAGGAAGTGTTGCTGGGGCGGAGCTGGGTCTCCGAAACCTGCATCTTCTTCAGGGTGTCCATGAAGATGATATTGATGCTGGAGCCCCCGTCCATCAAGACCTTGCGGAGTTTGAACCCGCCGACTTGCGGATCCACTACCAAGGGATGCTTGCCGGGTTGAGGGATCCGGTCCGGGTGGTCGAGTCAGCTAAAACCGACTGTCACCTCAGACCAGTCCAGCCATTGAGGACAGCCGCACCGTTGCGTTGACCTCGCAACAGCGCAGCTTCCGACCCCTTTTGGAGTCGGATCCCTGGAGATCATGAATACCCCCTTTGAGGGGGATACTGCGCAGCGCCGGCACCTGCGGCGGAGCCTCCTTCTCCGCTGTCTTCCGGCTCGGGCTGCTTTTCCTCCCGGAGGCGCTGCAGGAAACTGCACTCCCGGGTCGAGTGCCCCGCCTGATAATTGGCGGTGCTGTGGAACGAGCAAGGCCTGTCGAGGATTTCCTCGAAGGTCAGTTTTGGCGCCTTGCGATGTTGCCAGGGGCGCTCTTTCTTTGGCCATCGTCGCCACGCTGGGGGCGACGCTCAGCAGCTGCAACCAAGTCGGCTCCCCCGACTCCATCTCCACCGCCAGCCTTCCGCTTCGGGGGCCGAGTATCCGTGTGCTTCCGACTCGAGTCGGTTGGCACCTTCCGGCTTGAGGACTCGGCTTTTGCTTTGCCTTTGTCTTCGTACCGCATCGCCTCTTCACCCGTCGCGTATTTGCTAGCGACCTCCATGAGTCGACCCATCGTCTGAATGTTAGACCGGGCCAACTTGTGCTTGAGGAGCTCGTACTTGACTCCTTGGGAAAAGGCCTGGATGGCCTGCGTCTCGGTGACGTCTTCAATGGAGTTTCGGAGCCGGGTCCAGCGTTGGATGTAATCACGGACCGACTCGCCCTTTTCCTGGACACAGAGCCACAGGTCTTGGGCGTTCCCAGGGCGCTTGTACGTGCCCTCAAAATTCTTGACGAAGGCCTCTTGGAGGTCCCTCCAGTCATAGATGCTATCTTTCGGGCAGGCTATTAAGCCATGCCCGAGCCGACCCTTCCAGCATTAGGGGTAGGCTTCGGAGGGCGACACGCTCGTTGCCTCCTCCTATATTGCAGGCGACCAAGTAGTCGGCAAGCCAAGTTTCCGGCTTGGCTGTGCCGTCATACTTGTCCACGCCGCTGGCGATCCGGAACCGGTCCGGAAACGGCTTGGCCCGAATCCGCCTGCTAAAGCAAAGCGGACCAGTGGACGCGGAGCCACCCGGCTAGTTGACTTCGCCGGCACGTCGCTCGGCCCGCACTCGGGCTGCCCGCCGTCCTTCGATGTCGTCACGAGCATCACGGGCGTCGTTCGCTCGGAGGGAGCCGGCTTGTCGCCGCTCAGCCTGGAGTCGGTTGATCTCCTGGCGAGTGTCAGTCCGATTCGTGGACCGACTCGGCTGCGACAAACCAACGGTAAGGGGGCGACTCGGACCCGTCGAAGGCCGACGCCGAGTTGTTTGGGAGGCCAGTCGGTGGCCGACCGACCCGGCCTCATGTTGTTGTTCCACTGCCGTCCTCATCAGGGTGACGACTCGGCGTTGGATTTCTGCCGCGGGGGCCATCTGCCGGGGGCGGCAGTGAGTCAGCCAACGTGGCAGCTGCAAACAGGTTCTGAGCCGGTGTCTGATAAACAGGGACACCGTCCTGCACTTGCCCGAAAAGAGGGGCCCGAGTAGCCCGACTCCTCCGGGCGGCTGAAGAAGCTCGCCGGTTCGCGCGACTGCGCGAACCGTGAGGGTCATTCGGTTGCCGTTCTCGCTGTTCGAGTGCCGCCCTCTCTTGGTCGAGGCGCTCTCGTTCAGCAAGGAGGCTCGCCGAGAGGCTTCCAAGGCCCTCTCGGCTTCCGACTGTCCAACAATGGGCGTGTGCAGGTGTTCATGGGTCGCCCTTGCTGCTGCAGCAGACGTTCCTGCGTCGTCTGTGGCGCCGTCCCCAACCACATACACCTCTGCGGAGGCCGTATGGCTGTGCGAACTCTCGTCTCCCTCGGATTCGGAATCCAAAAGGGGAAGGAGAGACTCAGTGCCCACCATGGCGACGAACTGGGAATGTCCGTTGCTCTCGCCCGGGGCAAAAGGAGATCCGAGCCGAAGCTCAGGCTCTACTTCCTCCGCGAGGCAAGGACGCGCATCTTGAATATGCAGTTGGCCAAGGGCATCGGCCACGAAACGAAGGCGGCCGAAGATGAACTCCGAGCCTTCGGGGTGTACCATGAGCGGCACTTTGCCGGCGACAAGCTTGCTGCCAGCTGCTGGAGAGGACCCCGCCGTGATCATTGCTCCAATGAACGCGTCCCCTACCTGGCGCGCCAACTGTCGCGGGGAATTCGCGGCAATATCCATTTGTAATAGGATTGTCGGGGTTACGCGTATGGAAAATCTAGGCGGTGCACACAAGAACTTTACCCAGGTTCAGACTCTCCAAAGATGGAGATAATACCCTACTCCTGCTGAATGTATTTGATGATCTTGCGTGAAAAAGATAGTACAGGAGATTGAAGAAGCTAGTTCGTCTAGAGGTTAGAGAATCCAGAGCCCTTTCTGCATGGGGGGCTCAGCCTTATATAGGCCTTCACGAAGACCAACTCGGTCACTCGGCGGGACTGCCATTACTGACCTAATTAACTGTAATATTTACATCTAGTAACGGTCCGGGTAACGCCAGTCTTCATGCCGGTTGAAACGTATGTCTTGATGATTTGTAACGCCTGTTTTAATGGCACCCGGACGTTGTACTGGTACAGGCCTTTCTTGGGCTTTCATCCGAGTGGGCTTGTCCCAGCTTGTTGGGCCGACTCACTGTATTGGGCCTACCCGGTTGGGCCTCCCCCGTCAATACTCATATATACACATGCTTTGGATTGGCGGCAGAAGCAAACAGAGAGTAAGGGTTTTAGTCCGTAGCTTGGGAAGAAGGCGTTAGGGTTTTGCGTATATGCGTATATATAAAAGTAGTATATATGTGCACATACTCATGATAGGACATGGCGAAGTAGAGGGTAGAAGATCGTGGCATTCGGAAGGGGTTTGTGCCATATATATGCTCAATTTTGCAATAGTACCGCATGGTAGATGAACATACGCACCTACACATGTGGGTACATGCATGTGGGAAATTGCAGGTGTGCATATGTGAATACGCAAGGGGTTCGATAAGGAGTAGGTAGGCGGAGGTCGCCTTGCGTCGAGGGATACTAGGCGGGATTGGTGAAAATATAAACACGACGGAAGTTTGAGCACAGGTGTCAAGAGGGGGAAGAGATCACCCGGTAGTTATATTAGACAATGATGAGGTTTTTGATTAGGTTTAATTAAGATAATGCTATTATTAGCACAAAAAGTTTTTGTTGGCCCTAATTTTCAGGTTTTAGAAAATCAGGGTGTGACACCGAGGATGGTAATGGATCTAAGGACGTCGAGGATTCTACTTTAAGGGTTGTACCTATTCTAGTCCGCCATCTTCCCAAGCAAGGCAAGAGTCCTAGGGTGGTTACGGACGGCAAAACCTTCTCAAATGCCAAACTTCGCAAGATCAGATCGAGACTGAATCCCTATGATCATCAGAAGGATGCCATGGATTTGTGCTTTTGGTCCGTCGAGCAGTAGGACTACTATGAGTATTGTCTATCACTGGAAGAAAGTTGTGATCCCTCAGCGGTACGTGAACTTTCAGTACCTAGGGCAGCATACTTGCTTTAGGAGTGTGCTTGACACTTGCCGAGAGCGAGGCTTACTTGGCATTATGGGCATGCGGCAAGGTTGGAACGAAGAGCTTGTCATGTAGTTTTATATTTCATGGAAAGGAAATCACCGTCGAGGGTTCTGCATTGGATGACACATGGTAGACACTACAGCTACACCTTCAATGAGTTTTTCCGAAGCACTTGGTCTTGAGGGGGATGACTTGGAAATCCCGTCCATACACAATGAAGACAAAGCTCTTGAGATCAACAAGCTTGAGCCTCTATATGAGCCCAGGACAGCCTTCACCTTAGGGCAGACCAAAAACTTGTCCTTCTTTGCCAAGACCTTCAACAAGATGTCCTGGCAAATTGTTGCACCAAAGGTTGGGGATGCATCCTTCATGAGAAGCTATGAGAGAGATCTTGTCATGTACATGGTTCAAGGGAAGAACTTCCATATATCGGACTACATCTTCCAGTTCATGAGGACTGGAAGCGCAAATCACACTCGCTCTTTTCTCTTGCTCCCTATATACTGAGTGTGATCAACAAGGTGGTGGGCAAGGATTTCTTTTGTTAGGTTAAGCACAATGATTACAAGCCAGACAAAGAGAATGCTAGCCCCACTACTCAAGAAGAGCAAAAGGTTGTTGAGGATGCTGGAACCTCAAAAAAAAAGAGAGGAAAATCAAGAAGAGGAAAGGGAAGAAGAAGAAGAGAGTGAGACGGATAGTGTTAGGGCATGGAAGCGACAAAAAAGCTAAATATGATGCTTTCTTGAAGAATATGCTTCCCAAGGATCCCACCGTGGGTAATCCTCTTATACATATCAATGGCGGCATCGAGGCTATCATTCACCATCTCCATTGGCAAAGCAAGGAGATTGCACATCTCAAGGCTGAGCTCAAGGCGATGAAGTGTTTTCAAAAGAAAGTCCTCCACAATCAGCGCCACATGAGTGCGAGGATCTTCGTCTACCAGGAGTTATCCGAGAAGTGTTCCAAGTTTGCACCAGACATGGCAGCGCCAATCTCTTCACCAATCTCTTCCGACTCACCTCAAGGAGATTGTTCTCTACTTCATGACACTGCCACTTTTCACCTCGAGGACCTCCTCCATCTGCTCCACCTTCTACCTCGGCTACCATGACAGCACCTATGGCTACACCAACTTCACCTGCCATGACAACCACTACACTGATCATCACCGCTTCTGTGCCTTCTTCATCGACTGAGCAGGGTTCGATAGTCTAGAGCTCTGTTTCATAGCATTCTTTCCCTTTTTCGGTGTCATGATGCCAAGGGGGTGGGTGGGGGACTATAGAGCTCACTTTTGAGAGTTTGGGTAGTTACATGTGCTTAGCATGGATGTTTATTTCTTTTTGCTCCATTTTACATGGTTGTTTGTGTCTTATCATAATTTACATATGCCATGCCATGCTTATGCTATGATCACCTTATCATGCATAGTTCTTTACTAATATGCTAAACTGTACACTATGCATGCCCATCGATCCTAAGATATAGGGGGAGCTCTTTATACTTCTACCTAATATATGCATTTGCAAATCTCTAGGAGGAGCTCACTGTATACCATAGGACCCAAAAAACACTCTTTATATCCAATGTCGAAGCTTTAATTAGGTTTTTATCAATCACCAAAAAGAGGGAGATTAAAAGTGTATCTTGACCCTCTAAGTGGGTTTTGATGAGTAATGACAAAACGATTAAAAGATTAATGTGTGCATCAGGTGTGATCAGGTATTTAGTCCCAAAAGCAGTGGTAAAACCAGCGTTGGCGACCCCTAGAAAGTTCTATGGAAAGACAACTCAAAGAAACAAAGGTTAGGGATATTTTTCTAGCTCTTTTAGTGGTTCGAGGAATCACATTGAGTTTAGGGAGAGTCGTACTATTAAGGAACTCGGATCCTTTGAATTTCCCTTCATGTCTGTTTTTTTTCTAGGTGTCAAAACCTCTAAGATTTTCCAAAACCTCCAAGTTTCGTTCCTCTAACACCTAAGTTTTTCTGCCTTGAAAGTCAGAGATGCCAGAAATTTTTGAAACCTCTGAAAATCTGTTTTGGACTTATCCTTGAAATCTATGAACATCTGAGTCAGAATGTCAGAACCTCTGAGAATGCATTATGTTTTCCTCGGTTTAGGTCATTTGAAATCTTAGAAGCTTCGAGTGCTTTGTCAGAACCTCAGGGAATCAATTTTGTCTACGTTTCATTGAGGTTATCCAAATTCCTGAAGGGTCTGGTTTCAAAGTAAGAACTACCAACATCTGCTTCTATCCGCGATGCTCTGAAAGTCAGAACCTCAAATTCTTATTGGAAGTTCTGAGACCCATTGTTAGACAGCCAAAGTAGCCGTTGTTTTGAACCATCAGAACCCCCAAATTTCATATCGTAAGTTTCGAGAATCTCAGCTTTTGCACTAACAACTAGTTTTAAGGGGTTGGCTATATAAACTGCAAGCCTCCTTGCATGACCAACTGGGTGCATTCTCATAGTTCTTCCAGCCCTAGCTTTAGTCCTTATGAGGAAATCTTTGAGAGAGAGAAGTTCAGCCATAGTTGAGCACCAAGCGAGAGTTCATCTCCAAGCCAAATCAATTGCAGCATGTTATCCTTGGAGATTGGCATCTCTTAGTCAACCTTTCAAGAAGATCGTGAAGAGCCTCAAGAGTTTATGAAGGTTTGGAGCTCGCGTACCGTAAAGTGAAGAGCTTTCGCAAGAAAAGGGAAGCTTCACGCTGGCAAGCTTCTTGAGGGAAGAGCATGATGTGACCCCGGATTTGATCTTTGGATCAAGATTCCTCAACGGAGACGTAGAATTTCTCACAGAATCCGAACTTCAACAACAATTCTTTGTGTCTCCCCTGTGGTTGTCTCTCTCCATACCTTCCTACTTGCTTTTCACTCATACTTATTACTAGCTTGCTTTGGGTGTTGTCTTCTAGCTTACATACTAGTGCTGAGCTTTTCCCTTAGCTTGTTTTGATTACTAGCATGATAGGTTTTGCCCAGGGTTTCTTAGAGAACATAGAATTACTTGCATAGGAATTAATTTTGGGATAAAATTCTAATGATCTCCTATTCACCCCCCTCCTGTCGATTGCCTTAGTCCTTTCATTTGTCCTTGTGACCTGGCCCTCTCGATGGGAACCTCGTCCATCCAGTTGCCCTCGATTATAACCAGGGTTTCCCTGTGCGCAACGGTTTTGCTCGGTTGCTTGTTGTCGCCCCTCGTCTGTCGCTCGGCCAGGTCAGCATGAGTTCCCCTAGTTCTCTAGCTTTCTGTCGTTGAAGAAGACACCTCATGTCAATGACGCAACTGCGGCGAGCACGACGCGCCCAAATTGTCACTCATACCAACCCACTAACCCAACGATCTACAAAATGAACAAACAACAATCCAATTAAACGGAGAGAAGGAAGAACAAAACGACCAAGAAAATCAAAAAGATGGAAAAAAATACCTCGCACTGTACGCCTCACATGTGCAAGCTAACCAACTTCACATCTACAAGCAAAGCAGTAGTTATCTACAGAACGAAGGATAACGACCCAATAATGCAATGATTTTTCAGTATGGCACTTCATTCCTACCAGGGAACTTAACTAATCATCTTGTTCTTATATTTTTTATTATTATTAGGCAGTCATGTATACGACCAATTCCAAATGCCTGAACTTGTGTTTCCAGGTCAGTCGTGCACACAAATACAAGCATCAATGGAAGCCACACACCACCATGCCTTCTACCACAAAACAAACATGCACAAAGGAATTGAAGCAGCAAAAACAAACAGGGATCTATGCACCGAAGATCCAACCATCCTTTTAGTGGGCAAAAATCAGTCAAATCCTTCCCCTGAAGGGCAGCAAAACTTGCAATGGTGAAACTAAGAAACTAAGTAAGAAGGGAAGGGGAAAAAGGAATCGACGGGGAAACAAACATACATATAACTGATAAAGGTCTTTCACCTAAGGGCCAACATTCTCGTGCTGGCATACCAAGAAACCGGAGAAAAAAGGAGAGGGGAGAAAGGAGCCGCTGGACAAAGTACATATATACTCAACACTGGCGAGGGAAACAAGGAGGGGGCACCCGATGGAGGGGCCCTCCACTACAACGGGTATCAGGACTCCACCAATCAGATGCCGTGAGCAGCTGACGATGCGTTGGAGCTGGCCCACTCCATACCGGTGCAAACACCATCACTGTCGCTAAGGGAACAACTGGGCAAGGAAGCAGATTGTGACCAGCTAGCAAACAGCTCGCCAGCACATGACGTAGGGAGGCAAAGAGGCGCATTCACCATGGATACAGGAGGAGACACCGGCATCATCGAGTCCCCGGGCACCGTACGAGCTGTTCCCCCACCATCGCCATTGGCAACACTGGCGGCTGACAGGGTCCAAGCTCCCAAACCCTAGGTTCGTGGCGGCGGCAGCGGCTGGGGCGGAAAGGTGTCGTGGCAGTGCATGATCGGAGCCACCAGAGGGGAGGACAGCAGCGGCTAACAGCGTGGTCTACCGGTGGTGTGGTTGACGACATGGTCTACTGGTGATGATGACCGAAACCGGGTTAGGAGGCGGCAGCGATTTTTAGGGCCGGAATATGGATAAGGGGTGGCATTGGCTACAAGATGGTGTGGGGAAGAGAGGGAGATGAGAGAGGGGGTCAGCTAGGGTTAATCCTAGTTGGGTTGGGCCAAATGGGCCGGTTAAACGGGCTAGGCCTATCAACCCTGCCCCATATTTAAATATAAGTGGATTTACATTTTTATTCGAATATAAGTTTCTAAAAATACTTCAAATCCAATTTAAATAAACATGAAAATTTGGGTTTATTTATTTTTATATAACATCTTTTGATTAAATTATAAAAATCTTATGTGATGCAAAGTTTATTTGATATTTTAATTTCAGAGAGAATAGCTGAGTAAAAGTATATTACATAAATTCATAAATAAAAGTTTGAAATAGAGGTCCATCAATTAAGGAGGGTTTTCATGTCCATTTGCTGGATATATGAAATTGTAGCATACAGTTGAAATATATTAAAAATGTGATTTGTAGGTACAGTTGTATGTGTACATGTCGATTCACATTAAAAAAATTCTCTAATTGCTATTCACAATAATTACCACTTAACTACATACTAGAACTACCACCGAGGAGAATGTAATCTTATGCCAACACCTGATGTGCCACCACATGAGGTCTTCTAGTTACCCTAAAGCCGCAAGAAATTTTAGAAAGCAAAATATGCGTCGTGTAGTGCTTGCTGCAGACCTTAAATTATAAAACCTTTGTTTCAAGCACATCTTAGATTATAAAACCTTTGCATCAGTAAATAAATAGATTATAAATTCTCATGAAAATGCATGAAAAAAGGACATGTGGTCCTTAAATCTACATGTAGCAGTTCTTACTGAAGTAAACAACTTCCATATACTTTCTTTTCGTTGAGCAACTAATGATGGAGTATTATGACTCTATTGCTGGTGCCGTGGTTGCCTATATAGAAACTTGGGCGCAGAATCAAATTAGATATTTTTCTCTAAAAGAAAAACCGAAGTCCCAAGCAGACAAAGAAAAGTAAAACCATGTGATGTGAAGGGTCGTCCAAGCCCCAGAAACATCACCCGAGGTGCACGCAGGCGGCAGGCCTACCCGTTAAAACCCTGGCAAATCCCCTCCCCTCTCGGGCACCGCCTCTCTTCTCCTATTCCACCGCTCACCATGTCCCTTGTCGGCGAGGCCGCTGGTCGCCGGACGCCTAGCTGCTTCTTCGAGGTCGGCAGACGGGAGATCGGCTCATCCAGCCCCCGCGCCTCCTCGGGCCGAATCAGCGGCTCCGAGGTGCTCCTTTCTCTGTTATTTTTTCTTGGCACCCTTCCAATTTTAGATGTTTTCGGGTTCTCGAGCATGTCTGTCTGGTGGGTGTCGTTAGGGAATACGGAATGTGTACGTGCTGCATATTTCTGTCGGTGGGGTTTAATACGATAGGTGGGTCGTATTTCTTTTGATGTGATTTGGTTGTATCGGTCCAGTTTGTGGGCTTTACGTAGTTTGTTCTATAAAGGTCAAATCTCTGAGCTTATCGATACGAAGTCATCAGTGTCAGTGTCCATGGATTAAATACAGCCATACCGATGAACTTGTTTGAATTATTTTGCTCTATTGCTAGTGAACTGGAGCAATGTTTTTTATGTATGTTACTAAAGTTTAATCTCTAGTAGTTACCTAGTTTCACTTGTTAGTTATCGTGTTCATGTTGAAAAATGTATTTTTATGACTTAGTTGGTGCAAGTATATGCATGATCCTTTGGGAATTCGGAGTTCAGGTACAGACGTTGTGAAGATGATATTTCGATAATTTGGAGTTTCATAACTCTGTTGGCAGCAGCTGCTGTTCTTACATTTGATGTTGACTGGTTACCATTTTCATTTTCTCCATGTGAATAGAGCCTAGTCATGCGGATGAATCAGTATGGAAAGTTGCGAGGTCATAATGGCTGCGTTAATACTGTAAGCTTCAATCCTGCTGGTGACCTGCTTGTGTCTGGTTCAGACGACACGGATATCATACTATGGGACTGGCTTGCTAAAACCAAAAGGCTAGTTTACCCTTCGGGCCATCAAGAGAATGTCTTCCATGCTCGTGTGATGCCATTTACAGATGATAGCACCATTGTAACTGTTGCTGCTGATGGTCAGGTCTGTCTCTAACCACCCTTGAGTTTTATGCTTGCAGTATTAGCATCACTATGTCAGAAATTCACAACTATTCCCATAAGCATGTCTGCATGTAGCACTTTTTATGTTCCCACAAGATGTAGCAATCTTAAGAAACATTATTACAATCTCAAGATGTACGACTGTACAATGACTTGTTTCGTGGTACATGAACTCTATGTAAAGATTCAAGCCATTGTACTGGCTGTCATATTAAATTACTAGGCGAAAAGACAATATTGTTTTTCTGTGTGGGGTATCAACCCATCAGCATGGTAAGTTTAACTAACTGACTGAAGTGTTTGAATACTATGATAAGCTTCTCATGATTTAGTTCTATGCTTCTAACTTCTTCTTCCTTTCTTTTTTGTAAATTGTACGGTAAGGTGTAACCTAGGTCATGGCTTATTGTCATTGACTACTTTTATCACGTATGACCATGTATCCTTATCTGCATTGGCATGTCCCTGCACCAACAAATAAGAAGGCAAATATAGTATACTGTCATTTTAGCTCGGGGTTCAGCGATGAGATTCTCTTTTGTCCTTACAGAGCAGTGCCTTCAAAAAGTGGCGTCATATAGAATCAAAATGTGATTGCGGAAATAATTAGTAAAATAACACCATATAACTCCTTAGCCCAAATGCTTACATGTGCCGATTTGGCTGCTTTGTTGTTTCCATTATTGGTTATATTGGAATGATTTTTCTGGCTATCAGCTGCCTGTACTCCATACTAAAACATCAGGCAGACACATTAACAACATTATTACTTCTCTATTCGTTGCTATAAGATCGAAATTTAATCACCCCATTTCTTTTAAAGGTTAGAGTGGGACAACTGAAGGAGGGCTCTGAAGCGTCTGAAGTCACAACCAAACAAATCGGAACACATGATGATCGTGTGCATAAGCTGGCTCTTGAACCGGGAAGTCCTCACATATTTTACAGTTGTGGGGAGGATGGCTTGGTACAACATGTATGTCACTGATTCATTATCTGGTATTATAATATTGGTTTTAGTGATTAGTCATTTCTTTTTACAGTTTGACTTACGAAGTGAATCACCAACGAAGCTTTTCACCTGCTATTCATTCTCAAATAGCAGACGGCGTGTCAGACTGAATACCATTGCCATTGACCCGCAGAATCCTAATTATTTTTCAATTGGTGGTTCTGATGAATATGTACGGTCATATGACATGAGGAGAATACAGCTGGATGCTTCAAGTAACATGAACCAGCCTGTAGATACCTTCTGCCCTAAGCACCTTCTTATGGGTGGGAAGGTCCACATCACTGGTATAGCATACTCCTATGCTAGGGAGATACTTGTCTCATACAATGACGAGCTTATCTATTTGTTCCAAAACAATATGGGTCTTGGTCCAAATCCTGAATCAGCACAGCCAGAGCTTTTGGACAAGCTTGAGCAGCCACAAGCATACTCAGGTCACAGAAATTTCCGAACTGTTAAAGGAGTCAGTTTCTTTGGACCGAACGATGAATATGTTCTGAGCGGATCAGATTGTGGTCATGTATTCATTTGGAGGAAGAAGGGAGGTGAATTAATGAGGGTGATGCATGGTGACAAAAATGTAGTTAACTGCGTCGAACCTCATCCGCATTTTCCATTCCTAGCTACTAGTGGGATTGACAGAACTGTCAAGATTTGGACACCTGCATCAAACAAAGTGATGTCATTGCCTAAAAATGCAAAGCAGGTTAGTTGTCGACATACACAAGTGACCATGGAATTGCACTTATCCATTACATTCTTTTTGTTTTTTTTAAATGTGTTCTATAACAGATAATAGCTTCTAATGACCGGGGGAGAGAAGTCAATGCTTCGCGAGCAGAAGTGACACTTTCACCTGACGTCATCATGCATGTGTTGAGGTTGCATAGGAGACAATCTGAATCACACACAGAGCATGAACCATCTGCTGCAGATTTCGCAAGTGATGATGATGAGGCTTTCTTCATTGGGCCTGGTGATGCCAACAGGAACCAGAGATCGAACTCTGATCCCAGGGAATGTATTGTGACATGAGCTAAGTAACTGAGGAATTTTTTTTAATCTTTGCAGCCTGGCTCTGGATTCATTTAAGAGCAAACTACCTTGGTTTTAGATTGCAACCGTACATGCCATGGCGTGCTGCAGGCTGTGTCATACAATGCAACAGAAGGAGCATTCAGTCAGATGTAGGGTATCGCCACCTGCCCCTGGTTGGGGAAGTCGGCATGTATATTATGAACAACTAGTGTCGTACCCGCACGATGCTGCGGGAATATTTAGACATTATTTAGTAATGTTTGTATTGTAATTAGCTGAAAAATTCTGAGCGAATAAAATATTTAGTCGTAGCATGTGAGAATAAATCTAAAGCATTGTATATATCACAAATATAACCGTTGACATAAAAGTTGTGCATACAATACACTGTCTTATTGTTTTATTGTAGTGCATAAACTGATAAATTTATTTAGTCGTAGCTTCTACTACTTGATTTAATGGCCTCTTTTCTTTCTCGATTTCAAGGTAAACTTTTTTACAATAAGATTTGAACATAATTGACGACTATTGTCTTCGTCGCATCAATAGATCTTTAGGATGATGCTTCCTTCTAAGATATATATCACACCCTCCCTGCACCTCCTATTGTTTGAGAAATATTGAAACTTTGAATAGGATATCATGTAATTTGCTTGGGAAGTTGCATGTAAGGTACCAAGGATTGAGAATGTAAATAGTCTAAAAACTGTGTTGGGTATGTGGCAAGTTAAGATATATATACACGAAAAGTACTCCGATTGATAAATTCGGATCTATCTTTTGCGAGATCGTTTTAGAAAAATATACATTTTATAGATAAACTCAGAACTTACATAATGCACGATGATGCACATGTCTGTAGCTTGCATGTTTGTGTGGACTTCATGGATTCTATGAACTTCCAACAGTGCGCTCGTTTATCAGAAGATGTGATAAAACTTCCTTGTCTCTCTTTAATTCAGGATACTATACGGAAACAAAACACAGCAAAAGCAACAGCATTCTCCCTGTCCCGATTGCAACAACACATCAAACATATCTCTCCATTTTCCAGAAGAGAATGATTCCTCGGTCCAAATCTTGCATAAGATCACACTACCACGTTGGGTTACCTTTGACCAGCACAAATCCATGTGAAAAGGACAAGAGCTCACTAACCCAGCACTAATGCAAGTGACGCAGATTGATGGATATGCGCCACGTACACCGGCAACAAAGTGGACGGCTGAGATGGAGGGAGAGATTCCATCTGCACATATAGTATTGATCCCACTGTATTTTCCATGTGGCCTAGTCGGCTAATCTTAAACCCAACTGATTATTCCTTTTCCTTAATTTTTCTCCTGTTAGTATCTCAGCATACAGATTACCCATTTATGTTAGTACCAATGAGATCAGGAGTAGAAGGATCGTATCGTAATCTATATATGTTTGTTCACTAATATAACTTTTCGGCCGAGAGGCACCTCCTCTGGCACGCCCCGGCCCTCTTTCTGGGCTTGGTCTCCTCTTTCCACACCTGCCCGAGGTCCTTGCCAATGCGCACGGCGTCGGCGAAGGCGCCGGAGAGCCCCCAGCTGGTGAACCCCACGGAATAGAGCCCCCTTCCACCCGTTGGGGAACGACGTCTTGAGGTACCCGTCCTTGCCGAAGCCGGTGCCCTGCAGCCACTGCGGCACGTTGCTGCGGTACCCGGTGGTCATCACCACGGCGTCGATGTCCAGGGCGGTGCCGTCGGTGAGCTCGGCGCGGGTCGTGGTGAAGTGGGTGACCCCTGGCACGACGGTGCTGTCGCCGGACCTAATCCTGGCGAGCACGCCGTTGTCAAGCACGGGGTTGCGGCCGTACGTGTTCTTGAGGGTGAGCGGGCCGATGGCCGGCCGCCGGATGCCGAAGCGGGCGAGGTTGCCGAGGATGAGCCAGGAGAGGAAGACCATGATCTTGTCGACGAGCCAGAGCGGGAGCTACGCCATGAGGAGGGTAGCGAGCTCGAAGGTGGACTTGCCGAGCACCTCGCGGGGGAGCACGTGCACGGCGTCGCGGACCACCATGGACGGGAGCGCGCCGTGGTCGCAGAGGTCGAGGGAGACCTCCATTCCAGAGTTGCCGCAGCCGACGACGAGCACGCGCTTGCCGCGGTACGACTCGCCGGACTTGTACTCGCTGACGTGGGTCACCTCGCCGCCGAAGGCCGCCAGGCCCGGGATGTCCGGGATGACGTTCTCGGCGTTCTCGCCGGTGGCTACCACGAGCCAGCGGCCAACATACTCCATCTCGGCGCGGTCTGCCGGGGACGAGCGCACCCGCCACAGGCCAGAGGTCTCGTCGTAGCGCGCCAACTGCACGGTGCTGCCGAACTCCGGCTTGATGCCGAACTTGGCGGCGTAGGTCTCGAGGTAGTCGATGAACTGGCGGCGGGTGGGGTACATCGGGTAGTTCTCCGGGAAGGGCATGCGGGGCAGCTCGCAGAACTGCTTGGGGAGGTGGAGCTTGAGGCGGTCGTACGTGCGCTTCTTCCACAGCGAGGCGATGCCATCCTCGCGCTCCAGCACCACGTACGGCACCTCTTGCTCCCGGAGGCTGGCCGCCACGGCAAGCCCCGACGGGCCGGCGCCGACGATGATGGAGCCGTTCACCCACACGCACCGCGGGGAGATGAGGCTGTCCATGCGATCAGTAGGGAGAAGCACCATGACTCTTGCTAGGCTAGCTTCTTCTCTTGGGTTAATTTGCAAGTAGCTATATATTGAGAGGATGATATGATGATGAAGAACTAAGAAGGTGTTGTTGCAAGTGTTCTGTGTTGGTGGTTTGGGGGGTGGGAGTGGTGGTGCTTAAATTGTGGGGAGGGGGGACATGTGAAGGGCAGTGGAAGTTAGGAGGAGAGAGAGAAATATGAGTGATGAAAGTGGTGATGATAGGAATCATGGAACAAAATTATATTTGGAGATTGATAGGATCTAAGTGCCTTTTTCAAAATTCTACTATACTTGGTCAATTAAAGCAAAGCATACGTATGCGCAACAGCTTTGCTTTGTTTGTCATGATTACGACTCCCAAGCATCTACATGTGGAATGAGCAATGCATACTCAATCCATTTTGTTTTGTTTATCGGTGTTTCAGCAAACCACAATCCCATCGTATAGACACAAGGCTAATTTAGGGAGTCGGTGTGGCTAGAGCCGGATCCAACATATATAGTGCCACTGGGGTCAAATGGTACCAATGATTTCCTGCTAATCTTCTTTAAAATAACAGAAGACTTAAAAGTATGCAATGACACCAATATACTTACAAGATTGACACCAATGATTTCTTTCCTAGCTTCGCCTCTAGGTGTGGCAAAGAGGGAACATCAACTGCACGTTCTATGTGTAAAGGAGCAGAGGCCTCTAAATTCAAGACGAGAGAACTTGAACTTGAGTGATGAGATTGTACACCGACTACACCATCCAACTAAGTAAGGCCTAGCTAGTTCCTATCGAGAACCCTTTATGGATCCAAGGATTTGGATCCTCTCTGACTTAAAGATAAAGGAATATATGAGCAGTAGACTTCGAGCGAATCTCAACCGTTGGACCAAGAGGAACGACAAAGATCTAATACTACAATAAATAACATTGCGCAAGCCTACAGTAGAAAACATTGTTTCTATAGTAACCTATCACAGTGGCATTCCCACTGTAGCATCGGATCTCGTATGCCATGCCGTGGTCCATCACGAAGAAGCTCCGTGGAAGCATTCTATGGCGGACATGTCGGTGTTGTCCACCGCCGAGTGCAATGAAGCCCCTTCGCCCAGATGTGCAAAGTTAGAGCGAGCATCATGTCCATGTCCGGAATCACCACAACTATTATTAATTGTTCCTTTAATCACGTGTTTATTGTGCCATATACTCCTTTCATCTTATAATGTAAGATGTATTTTCATTAGTTAAGACAAGATTTGACCAACAATTACTCTATTATTATGTGATTTATGTTGTATAAAATTGCTATGATTAGATTCATATTCAAAAATACTTATGATTGTGACTTTGTATCACATGAACTATATATTGATAGAATAATTGATAATCAAAGTTTTATGTTGATCAATCAAAATATGTTACATTATGAATGGAGGGAGTATATCTTCCTGCATTGCTTCAACTATCAGTGCAGTACGATGGGTTAGGGGGACTGGCGGAGGGTCGCCTCGTTCTGTATGGACGCGCCGCTTGGCACGAGTAGTTTTGTGCAGTCCGGTTTTAACTCTTAACTCGTCATGGTCTTTTGATCGCGGTGTGGAGAGATTTAAACCTAACGATTATAAGGAATCCTAATAACTCAAATGGCTATAATTTTAAGGGTGATCTGGCTTAATGTGAATGCTGTATTAGGAGTCAATGTTAGGATAAAGAAGGAAAGGAAGGATATCCGGAGTCGCGACCGTAATGTTAACCGTGCAACATGTACAGAGGTTTTCATTGGTGCAGAAATCATGTAAACTTATATTGGTTGCCTCACTTGTTTCGTTATGCCTCCTCTTGCATAATCTGTAGACACAATCGGCACTGAAATCTGCTGTAACTTTTCAGTTCAGACGTGATCCCGAGTACCTACCATTCGGCTGTGTCAATTCATCTGACGCGCCCTTCTGCAACCTGCGACCTACAGGGACTTCCTCTGAAATGTCCCATATTCTCATGGGAGTTCTATTTGTGCGCCCACGTTTTCCTTATTCTGACCTGAATGTAGAATCTCAAGCCTTTCGATCGTGACGTCTGATGTGATGCCGTTGATACTGAAACGGGGTGCTTTTCGTTCACAGCCAAATTAGGAGGTACTGAACCCAAAAGACAGGAATGAGAAAATGCCACCTCTAAGATTCAGAGCATTCGGCTTGCCAAAGAAGAATAGTGCATTTTGGCTTTTCACGCCTCGCAATGCCAGCAATACAGAATATACATGGTGGAACACAGTGCCGCGAGTGTAACCGACGGCAGGCTGTTCGGCATGGTGCAAGCGCTGCCGCCGCCGCCGCCGCGGGCGGGAGACGCGCGACTCCGCGTGGTTCACTCGGCCTCGCGCACGCGATCGGCAACAAAGAGACGCGTCGTGGAGCCGCCGTGACCGGCAACGCTCGGTGATACAGCGGCGGTGACAGCCCAACAACTTGTGGCGGTTCGCGGTCCCGGCGCGGACATGCGTTTCTCGATGGAAACGGTGCGTGTAGGCTCGCATCGGTGGACAGCGGCACGGACGGATCGACGCGTCTTCTCGGATGTTGATTGTGTTTTGAAAAGAAAATTAGTCTCTTTTCATGTAACAAGCTGTATCGTGGTCTTTGCTGCAACTATAGGTGTCAGATTTTTAAATTGAATTAATAGAGAATTAACGATTTAATAATAAATTATGTCATATGTAATTCTTTTTCATGTTTATATAGCTTATCGGCTAACTTTATATTAATTTTATAATAAATTAGCACGGTGTTCCGCGTAATTACATAGAAAATATTTTAAATTATTTTTACTTTTTTATACAGAAATTTTTTTTAACTATGTTTATTTTTTTACCTGTACGTATGATATTAGATCAGTACGAAAAATAAGAGTTCAGATCGCTAATCGTTGTATTGAACCGTCTATTTAAATATAGTTATAATAATCTATCAAATCACAATCTATTTAAGTATAATTATAATAATTTATTAGTTATTATCTATTTAAGTACAGTTATAAATATCTATCGTCTGTTTAGATACAAATATGAAATCTATCGTGATCTGTTTAGATATAATTATGAAGATCTATTGGTTCTAATCTGCTAATAATTGATCGAATGTTTTGTTCTGTTCTTTTTTATTTTTTCTATTATATATATATATATTTTAGAGAGTATTCTGCTTTTAGTATACAGTAGATAGATAAACCGGATTGCGTAACTTTATAAAAAGAGCGTTCTAACTTCGGCTGGCTGGCCCGACCATTTTGTTTCCCTCCGACTGCACACAAATCGAGCGTTCCCGGTAGGAATTTCACTAAAGCGTACCCCGTGAAGGCCCAAACTCCTGGTTGGGTTCGTCCGGACGTCCTTGGCCAGGGACGGGAAGCCGCTACTTTTGGAGAGGGAGATGGCGCGAGGCCCTTGGAGTTGCTATTACACAAGAAAAATTTTGACGGCGAGGAAGAGATAATCAAACAAGAAACAGTGACAATGCAACATGACAATCATAGTATATTCACCAAATGCTGTCTTAAAAGACAAAACCCCTCCCAGACTATACTCATCACTGCGCATAATCCACAGTACACACATGCGCACATATCGACACATACACTCCTAGGCCATAGCACAGCATCACTTGCCCTTGCCACACTCACCCGTCCATGGCTGGACCTGCATGCAGGCTCTTACTCAAGCCACCAGCACATACACCGCGTAGATGATCCCCGGTATGTAACCCAGTATGGTCAGCAAGAGACAGATCCAGAACTCCACCTGCACGCAACACCAGTAACCAAATCAGATACTACGAGATCAATAGGAAAGAGTCAATTTGTTTCCGCTTCTTGATTCATTCAGGACGACACAAACTTGAAAAAAGGGAAACGCCAAGAGTTGATGCATGTAACCGATCACTTACGGCGAGGCCGTAGCGCAGGAAGACGCCGACCGGCGGCAGGATGATGGCGAGGATCACCTCCAGGAACGTTGCCGAGGCCATGGCTCACCACCAACTTCGCTGAATGCTTTTTCTTTCTAGGAGGAGCGCCTGGAACTGGGGTTGATTCGATTGCCAGATCAACAAAGATTGTACACGTCCCTTTATATAGAGGTTTTTTGGTTGTTTTTCAGTACTGGAAGGAAGTACGTGTCCCCGGGGGTGGCACGAGTCTAGGCCTGCTGCGCTCCACGCGGTTCCTGAGCGAGACGCGTGCCGACTTGGGATACTGAGCTAGCTATGGACATTAACGGCCCCTTAGATAAACCTTGCTTTGCTGGTGGCGTGTTCTTTTCTGATGTGTTGTGCCTGCCCTTTTGTTTCTGCCTGATTGTATTTGTACATGTCGGCAGGGCCCCGTTTCGGGGTGTTTCCAAAGTTGGCGAAGTTGCTTTTGCAGTCGTAACAGCTGTCGGTTCGTCGTTTTGTTCTTTGTGTGTCGACGTCGAACACACAAAGTTGTCCTCGTTTTGGGTTTTCTCGAACTCATGGCTCAAAAGTTTGTGTGGCTTACGAGAATAAAAGAGCTTGTGCTTTGGGCAATTGCTGTTTGCTGGTTTGTGTTTGTTTGTACAGAAGTGTGCAACTCTCCGGTAATACGATGAGTATGGTGGTGGCTGTGCTCTGCGAAGGTTCTCTTTTCCATTCGTGATAAAGCAGGTTTTGTTCGCCAAGACGACGATTGGGACTGTAATGGCGCCCCGTTGCCCATCGTACCGATGCCTTTCAGTGTGCGGGGCCAAATCTCGGATCGGTAGTGGGAGGTGGGTGACCCTTAATTAACACAACAATAATAAAAAAATATTTAGAGCATATTTGGTTACATGATACACGTTGACACAACTAAGTCAACTTATGATATGTCACAGTTTTTATGGCCAATAAATTGATGACCACGTCTTAACAAATGTGTGGCAAAAAATTATATTAATAATATATGGGTCATATGCTTCAACAATATGGCACTGCCACATATTAGGTAAACAACCAAATACTAAGTTGAGAAATTCAAAGTTGGCTAACTTAGCTGTGGTAAATTGTGGAATCCAACCAAATATGTCCTTAATTTTCTAAAACACAAGGCGGTATCTACTTTTTCATCTCAAGTAAACTCTGCACATCCGACATCCTTAACTTCCAACATCAATACATATAACCTCCGATCAAATTTTAAAGAGTGGTTTTGCCACATGAACACTAAAACAGAAGAGAGAGTGAAAATGACATTTAGTTGGCGTGTCGCTGCTCACTCATGTCTTGCTTCAATGTGCTTAAGCCTGTCGTCAGGAAATCCTAGCCACTCTCATCTCTCCACTCAGATTACCGATCATCACTCCTATTAGCTCCGACTTGGGCCGCCACCGACAACTTTCTATTGCTTACCAACTGTTGTCGTAGTGAAAAAACAACACAACACAGAACAAAGGGTATACGCCGGGCATTTAATGGGCCGCCGTGTACCGGAAAGTAAATGACACAAAGTTTATACAGATTTTTCTTAGCCCACTGGGTGCCTAATCCTGTTTGAAGGAGACCAACCCACCAAAGAGGCCTTCTAGGATACCAATAAAGGAGGCGAAAATTAACTCACATCTTGAGGTATGAGTTCTCATTCAAGTGAGAGATGTGGTTACAAACTCCTCCATTAGGGGGTTTATATAGGCCAAGGATCTTTGTACAATGACCACCAATGCCGCTAATAGGAGGGAGAGAAGGGATAAAAAGGGGAAGTTAGTCGAGATACTAAGTCTATGAGAGCGAGAGAGCCATGGTCAATGGTTTATGGTGGAGCATGAGCCTTGGTGGACTTCCTTCTTGCTTGGATTTCTTTTCTTGGACCTTGGCATTGTATTAATAGCTTGATCATTTCTTCATGTATGAGATAGTTTCTCTCCTTACGGCCCTGATACGTCAAAAATATATCATCTTTTCTAAGTTTAATGTTGTATATTCATAGCATTTTTATTGTGTATTTTAATTTATTTTCTATATTATTTAATAAACCGCCAGACTGATAGATTTTCTCTTTTTTTGTATGCGAGAAAAACATTGTAAAAATAAGAAATCTAACACTTACGGGAATGTTCTAGAGAGGGATTACTTCATGCGGAAGGAGGCAACCAGCAGGCCACAAGGCAGGAGGCGGCAGCCACTACGGCCGTCCTGGGGTGCCACGTGGGCCCCCTGGTGCTCGGACGCTGCCGCCCTTTGTCGAGTAGATCTGTTTTCTTAGTCCCCTGTGAAGGTTTTTCTATTTATACAAAAGGTTTTGCATCGCTAAGGAAGAAAGGAGTCAAGGAGAGAAATATTATCGTCGTCTTCACTGTAGTTTTCCATCTCCATCATCACCATCCATAAATTATGCTCTCTTGTACTTCATCTTCAACATTAGGATCTTGGATTGGTTTATATCTTGGTATTCTCTCAAGTTATGTAATCAATCTACTATCTATTCTTATTGTCTTACATGATGTGTGAGTAGACCCATCGAGGCTACAAGGTACATAGCGGTAGCAATGTAGTGTTCTCATGGTTATTGTGATGACCATCCATCTTCGACAACATCAATATGTTATCACGATTACCATTCATCTTCGGCATAATTGATTATTTGCATAAGAGTAATCTATTGCATACTATATTTTTAATATTTGTATTTAATTTTTGTCTTGATTTGGCCAAGTAAGGGATTTAGTGATGTGTTCATTGATAAGCATGGGGGGATAGAGTACAACAGTCAAACCTGTGGTCCTCCTTCATAATCGTTAGTGAAATTATTAGTATTGTTCTGACTCATTCTTAATGTACGTCTTGCTAGTGGTTGGACAAAGGATAGTTTTATTGTTATATGTTGCTAGTGATATTAGTTATTCAATTATTTGTTACAAACTCATAGCTAGTACTTCTATGTTGCATAGTCCCTATTACTTTCTTGAGAATTGCTTAGTAGTGAACCTATATGTCTTGTACCTCAATTTTAGCCATTAGAACATATTTGCTAACACTTTTAGCCTTCATTATTTTTATATTTTTTATTTATTTCAAAAATAGTTTTAGTTTCATAATTGCATATTTTAATTATCTATTGCATCCCCGAGGTTCACTACTATTTAAAAAGATAGTTGTGTATCTCAACCTCTATCTTTATTTTTTTAATGTAATTTTAGATTTGGATCAAATGATCCTTTCAACGTCTCCCTGTATATTTGACACTATTTCTTATAAAAAGGTTATAACTTTTTTATTCATATGCACCTGCAGATAATCAGACCTCCGTATCATAGCGTTAATTATTGTTATAATAGTGGCCCCTTGACCTGTTATCGCGCTGGCGTGACGGCAGGTCTTTTGCTTCTTCTAGCTGTTGTCACAGTCTTGTCTTTCGTTTTGTATATCATCCCGTACTGAGCTCATACTGTTTAGAATTTACAGAGTTTTAGCCGAGACTGATAAATGCCCAAACCATGTAAGCTGTGTTTGATAGAAAGAATGCGTAACATGCCGTGACGGAATTGTAGTTTTGGACCTATTTTTGAACGCCCGAAATACAATGAGGTCAAGACACAAAACCTCTGAGCCTGCTGAAAATTTCTGGCCCATTTAATATGTTGGCCTCTTTCTCGGATGGCATCTTCACTGTTTAACCCATCTTGGCCTAACTTCTCAGCCTCCGGTCGGCGAGCTTCTTTCTGGATCACACCGCAGCTCATGGCCCAGCCCATGCTAGGGCCGTTTTCCCGCTTGGCCCAGCCGCGTTTTTAGATCGGATGGCTCAGACCGAAGGGCATTCACGCGCTTAAGCCGATCGGAGAAGAAAAACCTTTAGGGGCTGTTTGGATTGTGGGTTATGAGAGGTGAGAACTGGGAAATAATTGGTGGGTTTAGTCTAATCTATTGTTTGATTTGAGGAATAGGGATAAGAAGTGAGATAAGGATTGGGATATAAGGCCATCTCCAACCCAGTGACCAAACAACTTCCCAACCCTAAATTAGGGTTTTTTCCCCGAAATCGCGTCTCCAACCCACCTCCCAAACAACTTCCCAAACCTGTAGCACTACCCTTCCTCCCCTCCCGACTCCCCACCCGACTCCCCACTCTTGGGCAGTGAAGTTCACTTCCCAAATCCCCAACTGCCATCGCCGCCCGTCCTCCCCTCGCGTTCCCGCCCGCGCTCGGAAGGCTCCACTCGCGCCATCTGCAAGCCCCGCCAAGGTTCATCTCCTGCCGCCGCGAGCCGAGCTGACGAGGTCCCGCCGTCGGCCAGATCCGGAGGAAGGGAGGAGAGAGAGAGAGAGAGAGATTCGCGAGCCTGGGAGAGGGGGGCCGCCGCGGTGGAGGAGCTGGTCGCGGCTGCTGCTGCTGTTGTTGCCGTGGATCTGGGCCGCGGCGGCAACAGATCCACGGCGGCGAGCGGCCGGACGAGGGGCCGGACGAGGGGCCGGACGAGGGGCCTTGCGAGGGGCGCGGTGGGGGAGGCAACCGAGGGGAGCGGCGGGGAGCTCAAGCCGGGAGATCGGCCGGCGGCTGCTGCTGTTGCGATGGAGCAGGGCCACGGCGACGACGGGCGCGGCGAGGGGCCGGGCGAGGGGCGCGGCGAGGGGCCGGGTGAGGGGCGGCGTGGAGCTGCCGGGCGAGGTGCGCGGTGAGGGGCACAGCGGGGGATCCGGGGGAGGGGCGCCGTGGGGGAGCTGGGAGAGGCGGCGGCGAGGGGCCGGGCGGGGGAGCCCGGCGAGGGAGCCCGGCGTGGAGCTCGGGGAGAGAGTGACAGAGGGGCTCGGGTATGGAGGTGGTGGGGGAGAAATTGAGTATATTGCTTTCTAGTCAAATACTTCAATAAACAGCATGAATTTGGAAATTTTTTTTGAGAATTTGGTTCCTTTTGTACCGTATGCAAGTATGGGAGATTTTAAAAAAAAATAGCCGTTAGGAAAATAGCCGTTACAAATATATCCGTTACGAATATAGCCGTTAGAAACAAATCCGTTATAAATATACCCGTTAAAATTTTACCCGTTACAAATATAGCCGTTACAAATAAATCCGTTGTACATAAACTATTTACAAATAATATGGTAGTTATAGGATATTGATTAAATATAGAAGAGTGGAATATAGGGAGTGAGATTAGGGAAGTGAGTTGGAGGAGAAAGAAATTTAGGGAAGGAATCTTTTGGGAGTGACTTCCCAAATGAAGATTTGGGAAGTGAAATTAGGGTAGTGGGTTGGAGATGGCCTAAGGGGTCTCATATCCATCATTTCTATCCCGATGAGGGGTCTTGGTTATGGGGGTGGGATTGAGGTAGCAGAATAGAAATTATATTATTGCCCTTGATGTGTAAACTTAAATAAAAGACCTCAAAGAGCATTTTGGTCACTACATTTATATGTCCTAAGTCATATCTCGTCACACACCAAACAAAGTAATCGGTTGAAATCTCATATTCCCACTCCTTAACCCACCACCCCGTATCGCATGTGAAAACCCAATTCCTATCCCACCTTTCCTAACCCACGATCCAAACGGCACCTTAGGTTTTCCCGATATCTCTCCAGCGCCGTCAAACTAAGCCAGCGTCGGCGGTCGCCGCTTTTCTCGTACCTGCTCCAGCCATCAAATCGCCCTATTCCGGGACACGTGCCCTTCATCCAGCGGTTAGCAAAAGGTTGTCGAGGAAGCCCGAGAGGATTCATCCCCAACTCCGTCGTTGTCCACCGGTGGCGGCGACGTTCGAGCGTCCGGAGGCTGAGGAGCTGGCCCCTTGTGTTGCCGGTACTGGGACTGATGAGGAAAGAGGAGGGGGCCTAAGGTTGTGGCGCCGATGGCGGGAAGGCTGACTTGCGGCGGCGCCGGGACGGGTGGCGAACGCGGCCGTCATCTTCGTTTCACCGTCTCCCGGTGGGGACGAGTGGTGGCCAGTGCTCGGTGGAAGCCAGCAGGGCGCGCGTTGCACCGCGTGCTCGCGTGCCGGCGCTGAGGAGCGAGGGCGTCGTCTTGATGGAAGTGCGGCGAGGCGCGCATTGGAGCTGGGTGTTTGGCACAGGCGTGAGATGAGAATGGCATGGCTCGTGGATGGAGCACCATGTGCTCGCACATCCGACTGGAGGCGATGTGCCGTTGCTTGTGCCATGGGGTGTTGATGTATGTGTCTGTGGCGGAGCATCATTCCGCGAAGTGGGCTTGTGCCTTGGGCGCCGAGGGGGAGTAGACGCGAGGGCACGGCGGCGAGGACCACATGGTTAACGGGTGCAGCACTGCGTGCTTGCCCGCCTGTCTGATAGAAAACCAGAGGGGCGCTGTGGGGGGGTGTCTGCGATACCTACCGCGCGTGAGTCCCTTCCTCGGGAAGTCGTGCCTTCAGAACGGCGAGGCAGTGTAAAAAAAATTATACCTACCAGACACTAGCACCCGGTGGCACTGTTTAAAGAGAACGACCGAGATGCCAGTAAATGGTTAGCGGTTTCTCTTCGGTGATCCCGATGTGTCAAGGTTTTTTAGCCATCAGCTTCATTGGTGTATATGCGATCTTGTCATTGGGGCTGTAAATACCATCGCCTGTCAACTTAATCCATGTGAGGGAAAGGCGGTATGAATTATGCGTCTGGCCTTTGTGCTGGAATTTTGTGGTGTATGTATGCTTATTGGAGACTTGGCGCACTGTAGATGTTTTATCCTTGCATGAATTTCTGCAGTTCTCTATGTAGAGAATAGATGCAGCTTATAAATGTTATTTCCGTGATATTGCTTCTGGATACTTCACGCAGTCATAGATAATTGTGAGCAAAATATTATTATTTTTAGATGTCACGCCCTTCCTTGTTTACTCGTGTACTCTTGTTGCCTTGTCTTCTTTTTTCCTGGCCACGAAGCTTTTACAGGAGCAGAAGTGAGATACTGAGGCCCCGTTCGGTACTCCTCCGACTCCCAGATCCGCGCGCGGAGCCGGCGGAGCGACGCCGAACGGAAAATTACGCGGATCGGGAGGGCGCGGAGCGGAGCGGGTCGCAGGCCAATTTTGCGGAGCGACCGAGGAGCCTCTCCGCGGAGTGGAAAAACGGGGAGTTCGGGTTAATTACCCGCGATTGCCACCGCCGAGTGCACAGCGCGCGTACCGCTTCGTTCTATCGACGACGCCTGGCAAAGAGCCGGCCCCACCCCGCCGACGGTGGCCAGAGCGGCGCCGCACCGCCCCCCCCGGATCTGATCGCCCGGCACCTCCCCCCGAGCTCCGGCGAGGCGCCGCCTTCGCGTGCCAAGTGCGGCCCTCCCCACCCCCCGACGACGCCTTCTAGACCGCCGCCGCCCCCCAACCCCGCGGCCGCCGCAGATGATCTGAGCTCCGGCGAGGCCGTCCCGTCCCGCCCGGGCGTCCTCCGCGGCGGATCCGGCGAGGCGCCGCCTTCCCCCGAGCCTCCGCGTCGGCCGGAGCCGGAGCGGCACGCCGAACGGTTCGCCGAATCCGCGGTTTTCCTCCCGGAGCGCGGAGTGGCGCCCGCGGATCCGGATTTGGGGATCCGGCGGAGCTGGGCGAGTACCGAACGGGCCCTGAGAACCAAACTGGTATCCGTAGAGAGCGAGTTTTCTTGGAACTACCATCTACTGGAATATCAATCGAATTGTAATAGTAATAATAATAGTCTAAGGAATCCGGATCTTGCTTCACAAACTTTTCAATTAGAGGTGACTGTAATCATTCCTTTGTCTAGCTCGACCATGGATCGATGAACTAGGCACGTACGGGAGTGGCAGTATGGGCATGTATGGTAGTGGCAGTATGCAAGTGAATACATATATATATTAGTAAGATATTCGTATCTTACAATGAAATAAATAATAGATATATAAATACATTAAATTTTTGTTCTATTTGGTGAACGTGTAGTTGAGCCTGACGCGCTCAGTCCTAACCACGTCGTAAATTTTGGTGTCTTTCTCCTATTTCCGCACTCTCTAGCGACCATCACATACCATTCACTCACATGCCGTATCTTCTCCAACTTCACTAAATTGTTCATGTGTTTGCTATAGCACAAGAAATGGATGTATAAAGGCATTGATCAGAACATAATTCCAACCATGTTATGACAAGTAACGACATCTTTTTTCCACATTTCTTCCTCTTTAACTACCACGGCACGCCTCTCTTTTGTTTTTCGTTCTCCCAGCCACACCCTTCCTCTCCACACACACGCACCATTCGGCAACGTGACAAAGGTTTGACCGGCTGGCTCCTCTCACTATTACTTTGCTCCAACATCATCGCCTCCACGTCGTGTCACTCTCATGTGACGTGTGCACCTTCTCCAGCTCCAGCAAATCTCCTTCAGGCTTCCCATGATCCAATCACTTCAAGTGATAGATGGTAGCCATTAAGCACCTCAATTTTAATATGGATAATGGATGACATGCGTTAATGGCAACATTTTCCTTCCTTTTCCTGGCATTCAGCAATATGATTAATGGTGCAATCTATTTTGCCTCCGACGATGTCATAGCAACACTCGTCATCCCTCTCCGAGAACCATCATGCACCCCACATACTCTAACCCGTTCCATATCTTCTTCAACCCAACCCTACAGGAAGATAAATTTTCATCTTTCTCCTACCCCTCGGCTTTGGCTCTTGCTCTATCACGGATGAGCCGTTGCTCCACACTCTACCATCTCCCTTCACATTGCATCACTCACTATCACGTGTGTGCCTTCTCCAGCTCTGGTTAATCTCTACCGTGTTTCCGTCGCCTCTAGAGATAGATGGTGATGCATTAAGTGCATCATTGAAAAGTGAACATGCGGCAACGACAACATTAGAAACGAAAGTGCAATCAGCTTTGCATATGGCTTTGCTCCACGAAGGCGTGTGAACGGACATTGCTATTGTTTAGATCATTATCTAATGCCAATAGTTTGCCTCCAACCATGCATTTTCTTTTGCGAGAACTTTCTTCCAAAAATTCATTAATGGCAACATTTCCCTTCCTTCTGTAGGAATGTATAATCAAGAGAATCAAAGCCAGTTCTGCACTCAATAAATTGAAAACTTGGAATTATCTTACAAGGAAAGGCTGCAGGATCAACAGGAATGCAGGATGCTTAGTATGGGTAATATAAAAATGACCAATATTTAGACAGTTGACCTCGCAGCATAGGCCGCATCTGGTTTCACAATGTAACTCAATAATTTGAGCTCAAGGCAACTAAATAGTAACGAAAAAAGAGATTCCTACTTCCTAATTTATAGATGCAGCTCACAGCCACTGGTTACACATATTCCTCCAACAACAAAAGGTTGTAACCTCGGTTGACTGCGTAAAATTTTATATGTAGTTTCTGCTCCAATACAAGCCTCATCTCCTTGCATTGTTTGCAACAGTGAATTCAAATTAAAAACTGAAATAACCATAGTAACACAACGAAACGAAGGTTGTGGCCTAAACATAAGATTGGTTGAGTAGTTACCACTTCCACAATTAAGACTTGACATATATTAACATTATCTAGATCCGATAATAAAACATTTGAGATGATGGCACCCTCTTGTGGCATTGCACTATTAAAATAAATGTTTGTTCTTTGTGCAAAAAGCATACAAGGAACGATCAAACCAAACTGCAGAGACATTTCTTATGAAGTGAATACTTCAATTGTACATGGAAAACTAGGTACACTTAAATGATCATAAAACATAGGGGAAAATGATTGAGCAAGCAAGAGGCTTTAGGTTTACACATCCAACCTGGATTCATCCTTGTACCAAAAACACTCCAGGTAACACCAAGTTCCTTACATAGATATATGTACATAGTACTATATTTTTCATTTCTACCAGAGCAAAAGCTAGCTCATATATACCAAACCAAAATTAGGGAATGTAACTATAAGAGCAAGCCACAAAGTGAATATGAATCAAAGAAAACACCAACCGAGGTTGAGATCAATAAATTCTAGAAAACCTTGAATTTTTCAAAAGTGAACTTTGGGATTTCATTTGGGTCCCCATCGCTGCCCACATCAGCGTGTTCTAAGGAGAAGTGCCTGCAGAAAACTCAAATATTGTGAAGGATGTCACCATTATGGATTGAATGTAAATGTTTCCAAATAATTAAGAAAAACAAGAATGTAATAAGCTTACTTCTATTATCTATATTATTCAATCTCATCGTTTGCAGTCAAACTCTAGTAACATATGCTGAAACAAGTGTTATTGAATCTCATCGTTTGCAGTCTCCAATTTACACGGTTAACTTTATACTATATACAAACTGTATTGATCCAATTTCCTACATCAAATTATTGATGAAGATGGCAATGGATCAGCTTATGCCATTGGACCCTATATCTGATCAGCAGTGGTAGCGATCGTTTTTCAATTTCTCCTCACTCTATGGTCTCTCAATATTTGACAAGTACATTGGGAATTTGATTATGCTCTCTCAATATTATATCATCAAGAGGATTACGCTTGCAGAATTACAAGATGGATAATAGAAACACTTTCCTCACAAGCATACCTCGATGTATATCAAAGGAATCATACTTCAGATTGATTTGCTCATCCCATAAGCAACACAATGATTCAACAAAAGGATGCCTGCACAAATCCAGAAAAAATTTACCCAAAAAATTCAGAAAGTGCACAACAAACCCTTTCAGGACTTTCAGCGTCCAATCTACAGGAAAAAAGCACATTTGGCCCCCTCCAGTCGGTCAATGCCACATTAGCCCCATGTCTAAGTCAAATCCAAAAATGAGCTACCTCCCGCACCTCCCACCCGCGGCAGGGCACGTGCCGCGCCCCCGGGGGTGCGGCAGGTGCCTTGCCGCGGGTGGGGGGCGCGGTAGGTGCGCTGCCATGGGCCGGGGGCACGGGAGTTGGACATTTTTGGATTTGAATCTCGCAGGGGGCTAAATATGGCATTGACCTCCACAGGGGGGCTAATTGTGGCTTTCCCCCCAATCTACACGCACGGTCAAAGCTAATGTATTGTCAATAGAGAATGTAGGGTAACATCTGTCAACAAACTGTAATGCTCAATAGAGATACCTCAGGTTTGCGAACAAGATGAAGAACAATCCATCCGCATACCTAGACTATATTAATATGAACCAATGCAAGAAAACATGGTACTAGTGGAAAACTCATGGGAAGAACAAAGTTACAGGAAAGTTTGCACATGTGTAACATAAAATCATTCTGTTAGGATACTACTAACAAGAAACACAATAAAAACTGTTGGGGGAAGGGTCCCCACGTTACGCCGAACCGACGGGCTTCCCCCTGACAACGTCAAGACCCCTCTCCCTGCGTCAACCCATTTTGCCCGGCATCAATAAACTCCGCGGGCATCGCCGACAGCGTCGAGGCCACCCCCCGTCCCGGTGGACGTCAGGGCCGTGCCCCGCCCCGGCAGACGTCGAGGCCTTGCCCCATCCCGGCGGACGTCAGGGCCATGCCTTGTCCCGGCGGACGTCGAGGCCTTGCCCCATCCCAGCGGACGTCAGGGCCGTGCCCCGTCCCAACGGACGTTAGGGCCGTGCCTCGCCCCAATGGACATCAGGGCCGTGCCCCGTCCCGGCGGACATCTGGACCATGCCCCGCCCCAACAGACGTTGAGGCCGCGCTTCACCCTGTTGCCAGGGCAACACATCGTCAAGGTCTACGTCGACGTCGTCAAGGACCACCTCGACGTGCTTAGGGATTCCTCCAAAGATACCAAAGAATATTCTCCGAAGATGCCCGGGAATATTCTCCCAATATCCTCTAAGGATGGGCAAATGACCATAATGCCCTTGTAAATTCCCTCTCATGTGAGGGCAAAATTGTAATCTTTCATTTTTCATTCTCAAACCCTATAAATATCCCCCAGGGGGTAGAGAGAAGGGGATCCATTTTTTCATTTCCTCTCTTATGAGCTCTCTATTCCATGCCCTAATACAAATATTGATTTCCGTCATCGACTGTCTCGCGCGTATTGCTTCTCGCTCGTTTGTCCCTCGCACGCCCGGAGGTCGCTGTAGCCGACCGGAGGTGCCACAAATCTACTGTCTAGACTCGTACCTACGACAAAAACTAAGGCAAAACCTTAACCTCAGATAGGGGCGTTGCCTCGCCATCTGACACCATCTCCGATTCTGTTATCCAAATATTTTGGCAAGCATGGTGGTCCCGGCGGTAGCTCCAGGAGCTTATGGATGGCAGTCGCAGCTGTGGGCTGCGCAAGCCCCGCACAGAGTGCAGCGGCCGCTCCAGGAGCTCACAAACGGCAGCCACAGCTGTGCGTTGCTCAAGCCCCGCATGGAGTGCAGCTAGCGCGGCATCTATAATGGCGCAAAACTCGGTGACCTTGTCCTTGAGCTCAGCACGCGGGGCGTGAATGTGGGCAGCGGTTGCGTCAACGCCCTTGAGGAAGGCACTAAGGGCGATGAAGCCGATATAGTCGCAGTTGATGAAGAGCATGGATGGCGCCGAAGTTGAAGCAGAACCCGGTGACCTTATCAATGAGCTTGGCAAGTGGGGCGCACGTGCGGGCGGCGGTCGCGTCAACGCCTTGAGGCAGGCGCTGAGGTCGATGAAGTCGATGTAGTCGCAGTTGATGAGGGGCGTGGAAGGCCGACGTAGCTCAACTTCTTTCTATCTGGTCACACCCTCCTCTCAAATAAACTAAAAACTTACATAATCCTTATCCTTAATTTTCTTGATATCTCAACAAACAAACTAATCTATTATTAAGAATGAGGATAAAATTAAGGATAAGTATAAGGATTCTATTTGTTTGCTTGTTTGAGAGGAGGCTGTGATTCCAGCATGAAGATTGTGACACCACCATCACCACCAATTCACATTTAATATATTAAAGATGTATAACTCTATCTCATGATGTGCAAAGACAGATACTTTCTTATTACACCTACATGCATGGTTAACCTTAGCACGTCTTTGAACCAAGGAGCCATCTTCAGGAAGGTTGTCCTGGGAAGTGTTCTTTGAAGTGAGGCGACGAAGCTTGTTCATGGTGGCAGAGACAGTTCTCGCGGTGATGTTGTGCTCACAACGTGTGCTCGTGACAAGGGCGTGCTCATGGTGGATATGGAACTCAAGGTGGAGACAACCCTCATGGCAAAGGTGTGTTCACAGCGGAGATAAAACTCATGACGGAGGCGTGGTCTCAGCGGAGAAGGTGCTCATGACGGAGTTGTGATCTCAGCGGAGAGGACGCTCTCTTTATGGATCAAGATTTTTAGCAATCTTTTATTTTTGTGGTCTACCTGTTGAGAAGGTTTCCATGATGATTGTTGAATGGTTGCCTTATTGGCGTGATGATGTATAATGTAGTTTTGCCATGTACACTCATGAAGATGACCCTCACATGGATGCGTCCCAATGCGATAAGTCGTCTCGTAATTTCTCGACCTAGCTAGTAGGGAGGATTTGGCATGTAATGTGACTTGTGTTCGTAGTTTTACTTAATGTCTGAAGGCCATGGTTGACTAATCCGTGAAGCCCCCTATTACCTAGGAGGAGTACCCCCGGGTAGTCTCCGTGTTGCCTAGGTCAGAGGTTTGCAGGACGCCCGAGGACCATGCATGTCTTTTGGTAGGGAGACCTATGGAGATCATTCTTGTGACATTACTATGGACTTTTTTTAAAGTATTGACATTACTATGGATCTTTTTGTAAAGTACCCTTCATCTTTAAATTAGAGAGGAAAAAACACAAGTAAAGAAGAATATTACACGAAGGCTCATCATTCACATGTTCATCCTTTATTTCTCCTGATGATAGCTGGATACAAGACCTTGGTTGCCCATGGATAGTGCTCTTACAATGAAGTTAAATATAGGCTGCAAACAGTGTTTTATTCGTTGGAAGCGTGTTGGGGAAGGTTTTGATCTTGTATTGTTTTTGACATGGTCAACTTCTTCCATGTTCTCACTTTTATGGGTGACCTCTATCCTTGTGCTTCTTTTTCAGAGAGCTCTTTTCCTTTGTACTTGATAAAGTATGATGGCTTTCAGGGAATTTGTCATCTTTGCTGCTTGATGAAGTATGATTGCTTTCTGAGAATTGGTCATCTTCGCTGCTTGATGAAGAATGATCACTATCCAATAATTGGTCAATCTTGGCTAGGTCGCATCTTCACCTCACACATATTATTCGATTGTGAGATACAATTCCTTGGGGGATTTCTTGCAAATGCCCAATTTACTTCACCTGGGAGTAACCCTTGCATACAAGCCTCGATGGTTGTGGTGGTTGGAACATTCGCCACCTGGCTTCTTACTTTTGAGAATATCTTGAAGTAACTTCGTAGAGATTCCCCTTATTCTTGTTTGATGGTGAATAGATTGTTTGATCGTAGAGGCTGAGTGAAATTCCTTGAAAGTTTGCAACAAAAAGTTCCCAGAGATGATCCCAAGACCCAATGGAGTTGTTTCTCTAGTTGTAGAACCATGTTCGAGCCACTCTAGTTAATGTTAGAGGGAAAGGTTGCACATTTTTGTTCCTCCTGCTCCTGCCCGAATTGCCATAGAGAAAACTTCTATGAATTGCAAAGGGTCGGATCTCTAGTGTATTGTTTTAATGTAGGTTGCTAGAATTTCAAAATGGCATCGGGACCTTGGTGATTTGTGTCTGGGCTCATGTCGAGTCCTTTGAGAATGGGCGGCGGTGTCAGAACTTGTAGTTTGCTCGTGATCTTTGCGTGTTGTATTATGGCATACCCAGTTTTAAGACCGAATAATCCCTTGTGTTTACTGTACCGGTCCCATGATCAGTAGCCGGTACACACAAGTTAACCTATATATCATTGTCATACATGCACATGTTAGTATATGATGTATAGCTGACCATCAAGGTCAAAGTCTGATACCTGTAGCCCAATGGCTATAAATGAGCAGCATAAATCATTTGGTGATGTGGCCCATTAATATGCCATACTGACAGGCAACTGACTGGGGTTACGCCCTAACTTTCGTAAATACAATTGTTGTCTTTGAAATCGACGTCTCCTTTGTCTGGCCAAATCAGCAAGCTAGGTGAGTACATAGAATGTATTCGCAAGCATCCCGCAGGAGGAGTATAACGGATATATATTTCATGCAAGGCTTGTTCAATAAAAAGGCCCTACCCTAAGTTGGAAGTTGAGCGGAAAGTAAGTTTTCATTTGAAATACGATGGTAATAGATTCAAAAAACATTTCTGAAAGCAAGCCCGTCTCTGACGGGTCAGTATCTGCTGCCGGAAATTACATTCTGACAATCGTCAACTAGAGGTCGACAGCTCCTTCCATCGCCTCAGCCAATCCTTATAGCCTACCCGTACTACCGCCTCGTAGCACGGGATAGGTTTCTCTCCTGCAGTTCCTCACTACCAGCCTGCAGCTCAAACTGCACACTGTGGACACGTCATGCCCATGTCCTTAATCCCATTCCTAGATTTTGTAACCAAAACTTAGTTTAACCAGTGTGTGGCCTTTCCAAGTTGTGTCTATAACCGAGGACACGGCTATTCGAATAGATTTTAACACTCTGTAGAGGTTGTACGGCTTTACACACAAGATGTAAGTCTCCCTTGTTGCCAGAGCTCGATGAACACACTTCGCGATGTGTGACGGCAGGGTTGTTACAAACGAGACATTTCCCCCATTTTCGTACCAGTGCTGGGTCCGCTAGATAAGATCTACCCAGTCTCTGCTTGTGCTCGGCGACTCCTGACCCACAACCCGAAGTGGGCTTACCTTTGTGTCGAACGAATCCCTCGTAGTCATGCAGAGGTCCTTTAGGGATACCAATCTATCTAGCACTCTCTTCCTTCTGCCCACAGGTCCAGACACTAGTACTCAACAGGGTATTTAGTCAAGTCCTTCCCATAAAGGACATGTGGACGTACGGGGTGAACTTAGTCGAGTGGCACTTAGGCTCGGTCCTTAACTGATTCGAGCAAGATTGCACATCATCGTCTCATAGTCATGTATCTACATGCTACAACCATTCCTCCGATCCCCACTTACTGTTCTCACCCGAATCAAAATCGTCCTCCATTTTAATTAGGGTTTTGGCAAACATCACTTTCAAACAATCGCCTCGGAGGTCCACGCCTTCCTGAGGGTTTTAATCCCATAACCAAGGGTGGTTCACGTGGATCGGACAAAAACAGGTTTTTCTCTATAGCAGGGCTAGCATGGCTATCGTCTATATCCCTAATATTCTGCGGGTCATACGATGACCGGCTAGTATTGCTAGGGTTACAAGGATTGATCTACCGGACCTGAGTCATAACCAACTATAGGGTGTAGCTAGGTCTAGCATAAAATATCATTGATACTCACATAGCATGCAGAGTTGCAAATAAAATAATTAAGTTTTCACATATATGGGATTCAACATGATCAAGGTGAGAATGCTTGCCTGGTGGTATTGGCATGTTCTCGAGTTTGAAATTGATATGGCAAACACCCATAATCCTTCATGTGTGGTCTCATAACGTCGTACCTATATGTCGAAAAACATCGAATGAACAGCGGTACGAGGAAGAACCAACTGAGAACCAACATACGCTCATGAAATTTAAAGGATGTGCTCTGGTCCTAGTTGTTTATTAGGGTTTGCAAAAAGGCGAGAGGGACTTAGGGTCACATGAAATAAGGGTTTGTGCAAAATTAGAAATCATGGTTCTATTTGTTCATCACCTTTAGAATATCTAGATATTTTTAGCTTCCGTTCTTTTAGTTGGGTCCAGAGGGTAAATCATATTTTCAGATGTTTTTAGAAGAATGTATACCAAACATTTGGATGTATAGTTTAGAGTTTCGATGAACATATCACTAGGTATTGATTTTGACATAAAGGGTGCGCCATTCGGGTATGCATCTCCCTATGGCCCTCAACAAAATATTCTGAAACTAATGTACATAGTAGAAACCAACATGGTATGATGGAATCTTTATGATGCTAGGAAAATTAATAAACTGCATGGAACTATAATGAAATGGACATAACATGTTTACATTTGAACCCAACTTAAATTTATCACTCAGATGTATGCCATAGTTATAAAATTGGTACCGACGTTTAGGCTTCATTTGTGATGCTCATAGGAAAATAATTGTTTTAATTGGAGCCACATATCAGGAGGATGTGGCACTTGGATTGAATTGTATAAAACTTCAAACTTCGATTTACCTCAGAAATTCTAGAAGTAGTACTGAGGGCAGGTTTATGAATGTTTAGGAATTTTAAGAAAAGAATGAGGGCTTTCAAAAACTTTTTGTTAAATAACGCTAACCGAAGTACATCGGAATAAAACTTAATATCAAAACATTCTAACCCTAAAGTTACTCAGGCCAAAACCACTCGCCCTTGCATCCCCGCCACGACAGCCTGAAGCAGCTGCCACAGCCATTTTGCTCTACCCGCGACAGCCATGACAGCCGATGCCGATGCCACGCTCTTGCCACGGCAGCTATCGCTGCCCATTTCCTCTACCGCGGCAAGGCCTCTGCCACCGCCATTGCTATCTTTCTCTGCCGCAGCAAGCCACTCCTGCCGCGACAAGCTTCTGCCGCACCACCGATTCCCCGCCACGGCATCTCACAGCAGCTATCGTGCCGCCATGCCTCTACCACGGCAACCCCTCCGCTGCCACGGCAATGCCACGCCGCTGTTCCTTCCCGCCGCGGCAACCGATTCCAACCACGGCAAGTCTTTCCCCTACCGCGGCAGTACCGCGGCAATATTTTCTCTGCTGCGATAGCCCTTCTCCCTGCCACACATGCACAGACTCGGAATAACCTAGACCACGACTACGGCTAATTACTACATGGTACCCTGGCTAAATTTAAACATATACATGCCCTAAACTTGCTACGAACGACATGACCTTTTGCCACCTACCTCACCAAGCCATATCGTGAATATATGCACATATATACTGCTTTTGGTTTAAGCGCTAAAACCCTAACATAATAATACCCTAGTTCGACACCTGCGCCGTATACGCCACTGCGTCGACGGTACCTCACCACCAACATGTTCTAAGCCAACACAAAGGTTACATCTCGAGTTCCGTGTTCCTGCCCCACCTTGCCGCGCCCCAAAAACCCTAGATCCGAGCCCCGACTCCTTTTCTTCCTATATAAATCTAATTCCCTCTAAAACCCTAACTCGTCGTTAGCTCAGCCCTAGTTCTAAGCATATGTGCGAACATACCAGCAACATTTTCCCGAGTCCTGTCCCCATAACTTCCCGTTACTAACCTGGCCCCGCCGCCAGCCTATATGCACTTAACTCTCAGTGTATGTGAGGATATACACCTAAAACCCTAACACGTTGAACACCTTCTGTACGGAAAGCCACATCCGCCGGCATCGAACACCCTAACCTCGAAATGTTTCTCGCATAAAATCATGAGTTAACCCTAACCAAAGCTTATTAGGAATTCTCGTGAAGCACCCTCCCAGTCTCCCTGAAATACCTAACTCAGTAATTCACCTGGCAGGCATCACGAAATGTCTCATCTCATTTACTAACCCAGTTCAGCATGCACTATAGCACATTGGGACCTGACGCAGAATAGTATTCGGTGCCTACCCTTGCTATTGCATTGAATATGTGCCTTGGAGCCCCTATGGCAAAGAGACGCATGGCAGATCGCATCAGAACACCAGGTGACCCCTCATATCAACTGGCAGTGCATTTACCTCCAACCTCCCTGTTCCCTTCTATCTCTACCTCTAACATTTGCTGCTCACCCTGTAACTCCTCTCTCTCAAACGCATCCAACAGGAAGCCACCAAAACCCAACTGTGTCTCAGTCTAAACTCACTTCCCCTTGTTTGCCAAAGGTCCCCAGGATGCTACCAACCGACACGCCCTTGTCTCCCTGCCACGTGGCCCCGGTCCCACGCGTCAGCCCTTGCTACCCCAGCCCCTTTCTTCTCCCTCTCATCTCCCTCCCTGCCTTCACACCCGAGCCAATCCCCACTTCCCCAAAGCTGAGCATTCCTAGCTGAACAGACCACAACTGAGCTGCTCCTCCCCTACTCCTTCCCCCCACGCCCCGCAGCAGTAGCGACCAGCTCAAGCTTCCCACTGCCGAACCGCCCTACTTCCTCCTACACCAGATCCAACCGAGCACTCCAAGCTTTCCTCTACCTCCTGAGCTACTCCATCCTTCTCTTCTCAAACTCCCGGGCTGTTTCAGCTACCCCTCAAGCTCCTTAGCCCCTGCGCCGACACACCCGCCACTCCTGGACCCGGCTTCCCCGCTCGTCTTAAGCACCAGGCGTCCGAGCACAGGCGGGATGAGATTCCGCCGTCATATCCCAGCGAATCCTCGCCGCCGGTCAAGAACTCATCCCCGCCGCCGCTGTGAAGCCTCAGGAGCTCACCTCAATGCCGCCGGCGCACCCCATCCAACAGCCCCGAGCTCTGGTGCCCTACGGCTCCCGAGCGCCGCCACCCTCTGGACTCATTGCCGCTGCCTCCCTCGAGCTCAGATCTGAGCCGACAAGCTCCGGACCCTTCCGCCTCGGGCCACCATCTCACTACCGGCCATCCGCCAGTCCCATGCCGCCGCCCTGGAGCATGATGCGGCCGTCTTCTCCAAACTCTGCGTCGCCGACGAGGAGAGGTCCGCCGCCGGACCCTCACCTCCGCCAACTCCGGTGCCAACCCCAGCCACAAGCTCCGGCCGCTCCTTTCCCCATTCTTGGCCGGGCTCTCCCCTCCTCACAGTTTCATTCCAACCGAGCCCCACCACTTCCCCAAGTTTCCCTGCCTGGACCTTCCCCTGCTCTGGTGCTCGTCATCTGCAGAGACACGGCGACCTTTTTCTGGCAGATGGACTGGCTGGGTAGTTCCAAGCGCCACCAGGTGAGCCGATGCCCATCCCCAGTTAGTTCTATGGCCAGAGCTTAAGAAGCGGATGCAGGGAATATATGCATTCTCCTCTGAGACGCATAGTTATGCTCTACTCAAGCCAAGTCTGTCTCCTCTTAACCAAAGGCAAATTTTCTAACTTCGCTCTAGACAGCACCAGCACCTCGTAATTAGCTCTGTGTACAGTAGTAACACGCTTATAATCCCAAAAGGGTATTTTAAAGAAAACCCTAAAATTTTATAAGCATTATTGAACCCGTTCCCGGAACCTCTAAACCTATCTACAAATTCGGGCTTACACGCAAACTATAGCATTTCTCGATAAGGCATACGCGTTATTAGGATAGACTCCTGGCATTTTCCTTACCTTACAAAATGTGTTCAAGCGTTTTACACCCTCTGATCTTGAGAACATTCTGAAGATCCAAGGTATTCTCCCTTAAAAGCTATGGACCACGTGATTCAGGCATATATCCCAAAATCTCGATGTTAAAACCCCTAGTGTGCCTAATTTATCTAGTGAGTGACTGCATACATTGTCGTGATCGTTAAGCCCAATCGAAGCTTCAAAATATTGTGACCTAGCTTTGCAACCTTCGTTTTTCCAAGTAGAACTATTTAAGACCAGACGTAAGTTCACCTCGCTAACCGTAACTGAGAGAAAACCCTAAAATACGCCCGCTCTTATACGGTAGTAGCTAAAATCAACCCTAATTGTAACGTTCTTGCTACCTAACCTAAAAAGAACTAAAGTTCCAAGTAACTTTCCGATTAGGGACAAACAGACTTAAGAAGGTATCGTCATTTCATGTGGCCTAAAGCTAGCAAATGAACCACAACACGCGTAGTATTCTGTTAAAAGAAAATACCCGACTATATTCCTCAAACCTTAACAACCTTACGAGGCACGGGAACCCTAACGCGACAGAAACCTAAAGAGGGCATCTTTGCCGGGATAACCTAAAGTCCCATATCTACCATTTTTAAAACTCCATAACATCACAATAGTTAATCCAACACATTATGGTTGCCCGAACTGATTATTCTGGTTTTGTGTTCGATGTTCTTGGTTGCTTCTCGCATCATTGATTTATCCGCCGCTCTTGCGACGTGTAGATACCGATGTTAGGGAGATACCGTACGAAGGAATTCGGGCATCTATTGAATCAGGTTCAAGACCGAGTCCCGGACAACATTGCCAGGCAAGCATTCTCACCTTGACCATGTTGAAATCCTATATTTGTGAAGTTAATTATTTTGTTTATGAAATTGAATGCTATGTGGGTAAAATCATTATTTTATGTAGACCTAGTTATTCCTACTAGATGCACGGCTTAGGCCCGATAAACCATATCCTTGTAACCCTAGTATTAAGTGCTTATCATTGGACGATCGGCAATTTAATTAGGAGTATAGGCGATAGCCCCGCTTAGCCCTGCTGTAGTAAAAACTAAGTTTTATCGGTACGATGGGATTGGGATCAAAACCCTCGGTTTGTAAATGCATACCGAGGTGCCATTTAAAAGGAATGTTTGTTAAAACCCTGAATGAGATGATGGAGGATTTGGGATTCGGGCAGGAATGATAAGGGAGTTTGGAGGTGGTAGAGTAGCCGGTCGCTACTCAAATCAGGAAAGGGGTAGGGAACCGGTTGCTACCTGAGGCCTGGAATGGCAGGGTAGCCGGTTACTACCTGAGGTGATGGTTGGACATGGAGTCCTGCTCGAATCAGTTAAGGGACCGAACCTAAGTGCCGCTGAATCAGTTCCCCCACCGTACGTCCACATGTCCTTTATGGGAAGGACTTGACTCAGTATCTCGTTTAATACTGGAGCTTAGAACCGTGGGAAATTAGGGTGATGTGCTAGGGTGGATTGGGATCCCTAGAGGATCTTCACGGGACTGCGTGGAGGTAAAGCTCTCAGCGAGTCCCACGGCAGAGTAGGGGTAAAGCTCTCGAACGAGTCTCACGTCTGCGTGGGGGTAAAGCTCCCTGTAGGGTTCCACGAGTACGTGAAAATATGGTCTGACACAAAGGTGGAGAGTCCCATTTTTGACATCCGGGATGCCAAAGTTGGGTTACCCACCTAGCGGGTTCGGCTCTAGTGTGAACACGGGCAAAAGGTTTCGTTGTAATATCCCTGTCAGTACACGGCACGCAGTGTGCCCAGGTTGACTTACATCTTGTGGGTAAAGCCGTACCACCGCTGCAGAGGGTTAAAAACTATTCGAATAGCCGCGTCCTCGGTCATGGACATGAACTGGTAAGGCCACATACTGGTTAGACTGAGTTTTGTTTGTGAAAGTTGGGAAATGGGATTAAGGACGTGGGCATGATGTGTCCACAGTGAGCAGTTTAAGCTACAGTCTGGTAGCGAGGAACTGCAGAAGAGAAAGCCTAGCCCGGACCGCGAGGCGGTAGCATGGGTAGGTTGTCAGGATTGTTCGAGGCGGTAGAAGGAGCTACCGGCCTCTAGTTGACGACTGTTCTGCTGGATTATCCAGCACCAAATGCTGTCTCGACAGAGACGGATTTTGATTTCGAAAATGCTCTTGAATCTACTATTCTGTATTTCGAATAAGAACTTACATTTCCGCACAACTTGCAACTTAGGATAGAGTTATCCCTTGATCTATTCCCTGCATGAAATATAGCCGTATATTTCCTCCTGTGGGAATAGCTTGCGAGTACATTCCATGTACTCACCTGGCTTGTTGATTTGGCCAGACGAAGAAGACAGCAATATCCGAGGATAAGCTTACGATCGTGAAAGCTAGGGCGTAACCCCAGTCAGTTGCATGTCGGGTATGGCATACTGATGGGCCACATCTCCGCTGGATTCCCGCTGCAAGTTTATAGCCGTTGGGCTACAGGTATCAGATTATCGACCTTAACGGTCTATTTAATTGTTTACGCATGTATGACAATGATATACAGGTTAACTCGTGTGTATCGGCTACTGATCCAGGGACTGGTACAGTAATCACGAGAGAGTATCCGGCTTAAAAACCGGGTACGCCACACAGAGCATCGGTAACATGGACTTCGGTGCTCGCCGGTGGCGGCAGGGTTGACTGGAGCGGGCACGCCCTTGGCGGTAGCTCCTGCCGGTGGCGGCGGGGCACTGGGGACCCTGCCCGTGGTTGCTTGTCGGGGCAAACGGTGTAGAGATTGCACGGCGATGAGTCCCGCGGGGGCGGCGGCGGCTCTAGAGCCCACGGCGGCGCCGACCAAGGCCTCCTCGGTTGCGGTGTTTGGGAAATAGACGAGGAAAGAGGGGGCAGCTCTGGCGCATAAGGCTCGGAAGAGGAAGAGGCTTAGCTTTGGAACCTGAGAACTAAGGGAGGGAGGAGGGGCTTGCCTCGGGTGTCTTTCTTGCCGGCTGCGAGGAAGAAGGGCCTCACAGCCGCTGTGGCTCGATTGGGGAGCAAGCAGCTAGTGCTGCTCGGATAGTAGGGGAGAGCTAGAAGAAGAGGTCGGGGAGCTCAGATTGTAGCTGATGAAGCAGTAAGAAGAAAGGGTCAGGAGCTTGGGCACTCGGTTGAGGAAAGTATAAAGGAATGGCTGCTTGGGAAGGAAAGTGAGCTTGGTGGAGAGATGATGGAAAGTAGGTGAGCTCGATGCTGATGGAAATGAAGGGAGGAGGGAGGGAGCAAGGGGAGCTCAGGTGTGAAGGGTTGGAGTAGCTCAGGTAAGAGGGAGGAAGGAGCAGCTCATGCGTTTGGGAGCTGAGAGGATAATGGAGCTCTCGGTGTGAAGGGTTGGAGTAGCTTGGGTAAGAGGGAGGAAGGAGCAGCTCATGCGTTTGGGAGCTGAGAGGATAATGGAGCTCTAGCTCGGTTTGGAGTAAGACAGAAGAGGAGATGGAGGGAATAAGACACTTACAGAAAGGAATGGGCAGCTCGGTTTGGAGTAAATGCAGTGCCCAGTTGGTATGAGTAGAAGGGAGTTGGTGGCCAGCACTGTAGTAAATGGAGAGGTGGCAATGTGCATAGGAGAAGGTAGGCACCGATTCCTGCCATGGACTAGAAGTGGCATGTGCAATAGTGCGCTGGGGAAAGGAGAAAATGGTGAGAGGAAGGGGTGGGGAAATAGGGGAGCTGCTGAGTGAGGCCAGGGCCCACAGGGAATTGGTGAAATGCCCATTCGGTTGGTACAGCTGGAGGGGGTGTATCAATTAAGGGGAATATGCATCATGAAAAGGTGGGAGTGTTCCACGGTGCATAGAGCTGCATAATTTCTGAAATTCTTGTGGCACTTGTAGGGAAACAAGAGAGGGGTTTTATGTGCAGATTTTTGTTTAGTGGTCTTTACTTTGGTTTGGACGAAAGGAAGTTAGGGCTCATTGTTATTACATATATATATATATATATATATATATATATATATATATATATATATATATGTATGTATGTATGTATATAGACACACCCACACACACATACAGTATATGAAGATGTGTACAAACGTTCCCCAATAAATTGGCCAGGCGATCATGCGATGTGGCAGATGGTATGGATTAGAGCTTCTCATCTGTTTATAAGCATATACATATGTGACCGTGCTGTTTCATTACGTGCAGAGATTTGTTCAGAAGGGCTTGTCATTAAAACCCATATGATGCAGAAGAGAGTAGTTTGCAGATATAGGATTGGAACGGAACACGTGTCGTTTTAAAAGGTTTTAAAATAGTCAGGGTTAGATGAGAAGGGAGGAGATTGCCGGAGGCATTCGAGGGGTGGACTAGGGTTTTGGAGTTTGCACTTCTCAAGAGAAGCGAGTTAGGGCCCAAAGTGTATGTGTGCACATACGCTTGGAAATTCAAGCATATATATAGGATCACTTTGGATTTAGAATAAACGTAAGAGATCATGGCGGGTAAGAGTTTGTTGAGTATTGCTGATATACTCCTATATATGCATAAGGTTGACGACAAAACCAAATGGAGAGTGTTGAGGACTATGGTTTTAGCAGATCAAGGTTTCAAATGTTAGGGCGTAGGCGGGAGTTAGGATCCTGCTTCTGGATCACAAAGGAGATGACAGAGAGGTGTTCGTTAGTGATGACAAGGATTAGGGTTAAGCACCCTGGAGAGAGAAAAGGGATGGTAGAGGTGCCCATGGAGATGTATATCTGTATTCGTGCACATTGGCGGACACATGCACGGGTATAAAGGTGTCGGTGCGATAGACGAACATAAACACATACATATATAGGTAAACGTATGCATGGATTTTTAGGTATGCATACATGGACATGCATGTAGTCTAATTGGGCAAAGGATAGGCGGAGGTTGCCTTACATCGGGGAACACAACGTTGAACTGGTGAAGAGATAGATATGACATGGGTTTGAACCACATGTGTCGAGAGGAAAAAGAGGTCACGTGGTGGTTATAACCAGAGGGCGACATGAATACAAGAGAGTCGACAAGGTTTTAATTCGGTTTATTCAAGGAAGTATTATTATTAGTATAAATTTTTTGTAAGCCATAATTTTTTGGTCCTGAAAAAAATCCGGGTGTGACAAACCTATCCCCCTTAAACGGAATCTCGTCCCCGAGATTCAGATAGATTTGAGCAAAGAACAGAGGTGGGTCTACCATGGTGGTATCTTAAGGGTTGCAACGATTGCTGATGTAAGATTTTGCTCTTCAGCGGCACTTTGAGTGCCTTCCTTCTTGATAGCACGGCTTGCATGAGATCAATCCTAATACAGGTACGTGGGATGAATATTTAATCAGAGAGCTCTTTTGGCCTATTGACGCGGAACGGATTCTCCAAATCCCCTTGCCACAGACTGAGATGGAGGATTTTATTGCTTGGCATCCTTCGAAACATGGCACCTTTTCTGTCCGGTCTGCATACCATCTTGAGTGGGAATATCAGCACGGAGGAAAGCTACGCCATTCCGATGGCCCCAGTAGTTCGAGGGGCAGCCCACTGTGGAAGAGACTTTGGCAATTGAAGGTCCCGGCGAAGATCAAAATCCATGTCTGGCGTTGTCTGCACGGCACAATTCCTTGTAAGGCGGTTTTGGCGAATAGACATCTGTCTTCCAGCGGCCAATGCCCGATTTGTTCACAAGGGGTGGAAGACATTAGACATGCTCTCTTTTCCTGTCATCGGGCGTGGTCGGTATGGCAGGCCTTGGACATTTCGCACGTAATTCATAATTCGCTACTTACGAACCAGTCTGGCCAGGCCGTCCTGGAGGACCTCCTGTGCAGCGAGACCAATCGGAACACCTTTGTTGGGAGATTGCGGTGACTGACATTATTGCTGTGGGTGCTGGTACATTTGGTGGGAAAGGAGGCAGCTGGTCTTTAGAGAGTCTGTCCCGGGTGTGAGCTATTCGGCACAGGCCATCCAAGTCTTGTTTATGAATTTTGCGATGTCGCATGGTCCTGCTGCTCCTCGCCCTAGTACTGCTTGGATGCGCCCTCCTCCAGGTATGCTCAAGTTGAATGTGGATGCCTCCTTCAATCATCATGATAATAGGGGATCAATTGGAGCTGTTGTTAGAGATGACAGGGGTCTTTTTGTTGGCTGTGTAAACGAGTTGGTGCCCCGAACTGCGAATGCGACTATGGCAGAGGCTCATGCCCTCCGGCTTGGCCTGCAGTTCTATGCTCACCTTGCCTGTCTAGACTTGGTGGTCTAGTCTGACTGCTTGGAGACCATGGACATTATGAATTCTGGCGTTTGCGGCCCGTCTCCGGCGGCGGGCATCGATGCTGACTGTCTTCTTCTTTGCCAGGAATTCAGGAAGGTTAGGTTCGAACACTGCTACCGGGAGGCAAATACTGTTGCTCACGAGTTGTCTAGATATGCTTCGGTTGATCCGCCGGATGTGTGGCTGGACAATCCCCCCGAGTTTATCCGGCATCTCTTGCTTTGCGATGCAACTCTTGTTTAATCAATATAGTTTCCTCGATGTTCAAAAAAAAACTTTCTTCATACCTTCATTAGCGGCTTCTGCCTCATTGGGAGCCATGGTGATGCAAAAGGCTTGGTCTACAGTAAAACTTGCTAATTTGAACGGTCTTGAAGATCACCAGCTTGCCTGACTCTTGATGGTAGGGGCCGCAGCTTGTGTCTTGTTAGCAGTTCTCCATGGACAGCGTCATTGTTGTTGTAGTGAAATAACAACACAGAACAAAGAATTTACTCTAGGCGTTTTATGGGCCACTGTATAGCAGAAAGTAAAGAACACAAAGTTTATATAGGTTTGGCTTAGCCCACCGAGCTAGCCTAATCTTATTTGAAGAAGACTACCCTGTTGGGGAGGCCTTCTAGGGTACCCTCAAAGGAGGAGAAACCTTAGCTCATACCTTGAGGTGTGAGTTCTCATTCAAGTGAGAGATGTGCTTACAAGTTCCCCTCTTGGGGGTTTATATAGCCCAAGAACCTTTGTACAATAACCACTAATACCCTTGGTGGGGGAGAGAGAGTGAGAAGGGGTAAAAAGGAAAAATTAGTCTATAGACTAAGTCTACGAGAGGGAGAGAGCCATGGTCCATGGTGGACCATGGGCCTTGGTGGGCTTTCTTCTTGCTTGGACTTCTTTATTTGGACCTTGTATTAGTAGCTTGATCATTTCTTCATGTATAAGATAATTGCTCTCTTTATGGAGCCCTTGTCATAGTGTTAATTATTGTCACAACACCGATTATCTTCACCATGTCGATCAATGGCGACAGAGCTACTTGTTGACATCGGGGAAGAAGTTTCACATGGCTCTAACCAATTAATAGCTTAGACCTAGTTATAATTTTGAGGCTACGATAGTGGGCTCGGGCCATTTAAAAGTTGTGTATAGACTCGGTTCATTAATTCTAGAGTTATATGTGGGTCCAACGTAGCAGTGAGAGGAGGACAAATATACTAAAATGTCAACATGTCAATGCCATATAAGTGTTCACGTGGCAAAACCACTCTATAAAGACTAGTCACACCGGTTTTGAGAATTACTTCGGGTGAAAGGTGGCTACCGCGGCATACTCTAAGCGATCAAATAGACATTTTCCTAGAGTAATTGCAACGGGCCTGGTGCTGCCCATTGCCCATACATACTGAAAAAGGTTGAGAAAAACGCCTTACAAAACTGCAGAGCAATTTCACTTGTTTTTTAGGCGAACACCAATTTCACTTATAACTCGCATCATATCGGACCAGCCGACGAGTGTCGGGCATACTGGCCTTCTTTTGTTAGTGGAACTGATGAAGCATGTAAATTTGCTTTTGGAGGATCGTGTGGACATCCAATAGTTTAGGTTTAAGAATCACATGCACTGCGAGTAGATGAATACCATAAACTAAATCAGCATCTTTTATGGATGCGTATGTACAGGTGTTTTTTTTTCCTGAAAGTAGCGTATGCACAGGTGTTAATTTTGCCATATTTCCTTGCACACCTAATCTGAGATTGCTGCGACCTTGTTGCCCTGAAGCCATCCGATCTAGTGGTTTGGGCATTCAGCAACTGAGCCACCGGAACAAACGGATCATCTCCGGAACCAGCACTACGTGCAGCTCCCCACAACTGCGATCTCGTCTTTGAGAGACTTCCTCTTGCCCTCGTGCTTGCTGCCGGCCTTTGCAGGCTTCTTCAGCATCTGCAGCAACATCAGTTAGTCCACGCACCAGAGCCAAAACGAACGCAAAGTGCTCCGTTGCTTCATAACCTGTAGCTTTGAGTTAGTGACCCAATGTACCGACCTTTTTGAGGAGTAGGTCGTTGTGCCTCTCCATCTCCCGGATCTGCTCCATGGTCATGCCGTACCACTCGTCCACCCACGCGAAGCACATCCGGTGGCACGCTAAGAACAGCGCTCTCTCGCCCTGCATGGCATGGACAAAAACATGCTGCGTTAGCTCTGAACATCTGAACATTGTACCAAGATGCAGACTAAGCGATGCGCAGAAGATAGAAATCCAGGAACCGGCGAGATGGGAGCGTACCGCGATCATGCAGTCTTCGAGCCGTTCGCCCAAGCCCCAGATGGGAGCATCCATGATAACCAGCTTGTATGTTGTCATGACGGGACGGCAAGAATCCTGGAGCGAATATCATGTACGTAACTATGTGAAATGTCAATTTGACAGTACGAGTATCGTGACTCTGAACAGAAGTGTGTGCATACCATCCATCCCTTCAGAAGAGGGCCTCGGTTGATCCGTTGCGACTTGAAGGTCGTAAGGTCGATGTTTGGAGCACTAATCATCTTGCTCCAGTAGTCCCGCGATATTGATGCGATGTCGATGATCTCGACCTCTCTTGCAGCTAGTTGCTGGCTAGTTAAATTATGCGCCTGATTGTAATGCACTATTAGTAGTGTCCTTGTGTCTGAAGAACTGAATATAACCGCGAGGCGATTGAATGTACTTACATTATCAGAGCAGCCGTTATCAGGTCTAACCACAGTGTCAATGGTCAGTGAACACTTGCTGAAAAGGGGGCACTAATAGCAAATAATCAAGAGAATTTTAGTTAGTTTGGAAGTACTGAATGAACTAAGGGGTGTTGGGATTTGAACCACAAAAGGTTTCTCTACTTTGTAGTACCTTGATCACTGATGGGGGTCAGAGCAATATCCATGCCAAACATGAAAAAGGAGGGGGCATACGAATGGAACTTGTTCAGCAAAAAATATTAATTGTGGAATACAGCTAAATATGATTAACAAATGGCCAAAAAAGTTGTCTTTGCTAACCTGTTCTGCTCTTTGGATATGCGGACCAGGAGTCCTCATGCACGGCGAGAGCACTTGAGGACGCGAAGCCCTTCATCCAAGATGGAATTTTGCTGCAGATATTTTTTACTTTCAATTTTCTGAACCGCAAGTGTTTGCTGAAAGGAAATAAATGGTCCTAATAAACCCAGTAGCTTATATTTCAATTTTCTGAACTGCAAGTGGTCGCAATGTTTACAGATTTTCCTCCTTAGCATTGCTAATTAGCTACTTATCTGCTTCCAGTAGCTTTGTTCTAACCTCAAATGATTATCAATTTACCATTACATGCTTATTCTTGTCAAGAGCTACCTACAAATATTTACAAGATTGCAACGGCCTTAATCGGCATCTTTTTTTTTCTGAAACAACTTAAGATTGCTTATCACTAAGAAATTTGTGAAATCCATTAAGTCATCAACCATACTTAAAATAAAACAAAGCTTGATGATTACATACATACGAACCTCTGCAAATGATAAACTTTTGAGGTGAATTGGCCCTCGCCAAGCTTCTCATCCTCGAATGGAACCTGCTGCAGCACCTCTACACCCTCCTTGTTGTTTGTGTTTTGCTGCTCCATCTTCATGATGGTGTAGCTGAGCCCTATTTCATACTGTAACTCAAGATTTGATCTTGATCAACTCATTTATCAAGTCAACAACAAGAAATCAAAAACTTCCTTTGAAAATTTTCTTGTTAGTTCTCCATACCTCTTCCATCGACATAGGCATGACGATTCGGCTTAGTGCAGGATTGAAGTCAAGGTGCGGCAAATTCACGCAGACACACGAGTTAACCAAAAAAAGGGCAAAAAAAGGAAGATCATACACATAAAGTGATATTCCAAGAACATAAGAATCTTCGAAGGATACAATTCCTTGATCTGAACCATGGCTGAAGTAGTATCAAGATGGCCAAGTTTGATGGCTTGCTGAGTTTGGTGCTGAGAGGAAGGAAGAGGAGTCTTTTGCCCTTTCCCCAAGAAGGCAAGTGGAGGACTCCGGAACAAGTTCAAATTACTGATTATGCTTCTTCCACTTATGCCCTCCAACAAATGGAAAATAACAGCACGACATTACTAATTACACATGTAGAAGACACAGCGGTTCTAATAGCAGCATCTAGTATCTACATGTTTAGGTTGCAAGTGATTTTTACTTAAATAGCAGATCTGGAATTTAAGCGAGAAAATATGCAAAGAATCCTCTAAAAAGGCCAGGTTTCCATCAACAGAGTTGTGAGGTGAGTAATTTACTAACGTCGTCGGTTGGCTTTATGTAACGTATCTTGCAACTTCTGGAGAAGATGCTGGCATCCGTCCGGAACGCCCGCACAATTGTTCCCACCCGTTCTTGTGCCGCGGGCCCGGCCTGGGAAAAACACTTGGCCAGGAGGGATTATGGCCTGGAAAAGCACAGTTTCATCATGCAAATCATGAATCTTGGGTGCTGATTACCTGATCAATATGTCCACAGTGCACTTCTTAGAAATCAAAAGGATGGATTCACCTGTTACAACCTGCCTGGAATTTCAAATTGGGAACACGCTGAACAAGGTACATTTGAATCGTTCGATTATGTGAACTCCAAAATTAACATTCTATATCAATACCATACTATTAGTAGTTCATTTATATATATGTGCGGAAGCGTGCTGTTGTGCTGATCAATCAATCACCGGACAACAGGGCAACTAATAATTGCTTTAGTTACTTGTAAGGCCGAATAGGTGGACGGCAACACCGACACAAAATACAAGTATCCTTCTTGTATAAGTTAACTGCATAAACACAAACAGACTAGCTTACATAAAAGGATAGTGCCATTTGCCCATTGGTGAATTTAGTAGTTAGCATTGTTCATTTCTACAAAGCAATCGGGTTTCTTTTCATTGCAGTTCTACTGTTTTATCCAGCCGGGCAATTAAATCTGAACTTAAAAAATAAAAACTCAAAAGTGAAACGAAAATACTGGGTTAAATGTAAGTTTGAAGATGAGGCTTGGACAAGGAGATCAGCATCTTGTTTCTTCCGAGGATGCAACCTCAAACCTTTTTTTTTCTGAGGTGGGGTGGAAAGAAGATCACAAATGGATATTCCATGGCATATGGGTGGGTGATCCTTGTACTGTTTTGCCTGCTTGTTGCTCGGTCACGTAATCTTCTCTTGGGGGTTACTTGTTGGCTTTCTTTCTTCTCACTTTACATTGGAACCTTGCTAGGGACGGTAGACCCTGCCCAGCTCTAAGAAATCATATTTATAGGTATATACAAGAAAGACTCGTTCTTCTGGTTTCAAAAAAATAAATTGTATGCATATTGAGTAGCTTGGCCGTGTGGAGGAGAGTTTGTCAAAAAGGAAAGGAAAACCGAGATCCCTCGAGAAAAAGGAAAATCCGAGGTGCGAGCAAACCATAACAAGGCCGAAAAGCGGCTCAAGGGCTCAGCCCATCTCTATTTTCAGCTTTCAAAGCCAGGATATACTACATCCGCAACGGGATCGATTAAAACGCATGCATAGTTGGCAACACGGAGGACGTCTATTCCGCGGTCACACATGTGGGATACGAGCATTGCACGTACGACTTCGCCACGAGACGAAACAAAAATTTGTACTTTTCTCACGTGTCATGTCTTCTAAACAGTACATAATAATACACCTAAAAATAATTATATTGACCGAAAGGTAAAACAGAAAAAAAGACTAACTTTTTTCAAGACAATAGACTTTATTAATCTCTTGGTCTCTACATCTAAAAGATACACGTGCTCTAACAAGATTGATTATTATAAAATTTGAAACAGAACATTTGAAGGCACAAAAAAGCTCAAAAGATAGCACTCAAGAGTCCAACCAAATCATGCCAATTAAAATTAAAAAGGATGGTTCTAATCAAGGCAATGAAAATCCTCCATCTTCTAATCTTCTGGTCCTACGTCAACAACTAGACGAGAATAGCTCTATCATAACAGTCTTTAGTCATTTGCTCTCCTCGGCTACCGCCTCTTTAAAATCATGCCTTTGCAATAGCACCTAAGACCGCAGCAAATTACCACACCGGAAGACCACCTGATTTGGATGAGGAAAGGATTTTTTTATCAATACAATATCATTACGAATTAACGAAATAGACTAGCACACCGCTGATACCCCAACTAAAATTTGAGCAGAAAGAGCACATCCCACCCCATGCAAAGGCAATGTGTACTAGCCCAAACCAATCGAGCCACATGACAAGTGCTATATTGTCTCGTCTTGGTCACAAAAGCAACAAAGTTTACTTCCAGCCAATTATGCCTTGTATGGTTGTCTTTTGTGAGTACCGCCCCTACTTAGATACCACATGCAACCTTTATTTTAAGGGGTACTTTCAATCTTCATAAATGTTTATTCTAAAGCGGATGTTACAATCCATGAGGGTCTTAAACATGGACTGGACTGAGAAATTGTCGTTCTGATGTAAAGACAAAATAAATTTATCATCATGATTCATCAAGTTAATCATGGTAACACAAGAGACTAGATCATTTCAAGCAACTAGTTTAGACCCAATTATTGATCTTCGAACTGCTAAGTCTAGAGGAGTAGTCGCAAAGACTTCTACGATCATGGCATGTTTTCTTCTAACTATATTGTATAGTATTGGATATTGTAATCTCAGTGGTGTGGTGCCGAGCCATACATCCTCCCAAAAGCAGATTTGGTTCCCATTCTGTAATTTAAATTGAGCCGTATGGGAAAAAAAGCATTTAACTTTCATTAGGCCTACCCAAAATTGGGAGTCGCCACAACAGAATTATGCTTGTAACATGGTACTTCCCCTAAGGTATTTATTTTTTAGAAGATGTTGCCAAATTTCGTCTTCATCTATTAATCTAAACAGCCACTTGCTCAGGAGGCAGATATTCTTTTGCTCTAAATTTTGGATACCTAATCCCCCTTATCTTTCAACAAGCATACAATGTTCTACTTGGCCAGATGGTACTTACACTTGTGACTGTCACTTTGCTAATAGAACCAGGAATCCGAACGCTTCCGTACACCTTTCGGCACCTCGAAGAAAGACAGCATGAACATCGGTAGACGAGATAGGACAGAATTAATAAGCACCAGTCTGCCACACGTGGACATATTCTTCCCTTTCTAGCTGCTTAGTATCTTTTGGAGTCTATCTTTGATAACCTTGTAGTCACTATTTTTGAGCTTTCTATAGTGCATTAGGACTCCGAGATACCTAAAAGGGAAAGCCCCCATGCTCACAGCTAAAAAGCTGTGTGTTGATTTTTCATGTTCCTTGCTTTCCCAGAACATAATATCTCACTCTTATAAAAGTAAAAGTTAAGACCTGAGAGCTGCTCAAAGGTGCATAGAATAACTTTGAGGTTTTGGACTTGCTCAATGTCATGGTCCATGAATAGGATGGTGTCGTCTGCATATTGGACAATGGACAAACCATCCACAACCAGATTGCAGCACCATGCTAAAGATGATTCCTTTGTCCTTGGCCTTGTTTAAAAATATAGCCAACATATATGTGATAATATTAAAAATAATGGGTGACATAGGGGTCGCCCTGTCTAAGCTCTTCTTTATTTGAAAGTATGGGTTGATATCATCATTAACCTTTATGCCTACACTCCTGCCTTGGACAAATTGTGCAACCACGTACACCATATGGGGTAGACTAATCATTTCAGCCTCAGGGTTTGTTGAAGAAAAGACCACCTAAATAACTCCATCCAGTTTCTTTTGTGCAGTTCATGCAATGTCTCATGTAAAATGACCACTCCTTCTAAAATGTTTATGCCTAGCATAAATGACATTTGGCTAGGTCTTACCACCACCCCAGCTACTTGGGAAATGCTATATTGGTAGCAACCTTTGTGAAAATCTAGAAACTGACATTCAACAAGCAAATGGGTATGTACTACTGTATTTGCCTGCATCATCATTTTTCAGTAGCAGAGTAATAATGCCGAAGTTCAGATGAAAAGGGGGTTAAAGATCCAGCATGAAAATCATGAAAGAGGGCCATAAGGTCGTCCTTGATGACCTAGCAGAATTTTTGGTAAAATTCTATTGGGAAGCCATCTGGACCCGGAGCTTTATTATGCTCATGTGCACTTTTTTCTCAGTAAAGGCCTCCGAGAGAATAGCATTTTCGCTACTAGATACATGGGGTATATCATCATCATCATCCTCCATCATCGAGAAGTTATTGCCATCCGACGTTCCAAAAGGTCCCTAGTAATAATCAGTAAAGTACCTCTTTAATTGTACATGTCCACGAATGACACCTTCGTCCTACTTTAGTTGATAATGTGTTGCTTGCGATGATGGCCATTCACAAGTAGATGGAAAAACCTAGTATTGATGACACCTTCTGTAATGAATTTGGCTTTTGAGCGTTCATACGACCAAAGCTCATCTTCCCTCAAAAGGCAAGCCAGTTTATCAACATCATGTCTTTTTGTTTCCTACTTTGTCAGAGACAACCAGCATACCTCAGCCATCTTATCTAATTGGTCAATAACAGGTAGGAGGAAGGCTAGCCAGTTTATCAACATCATGTCTTTTTGTTTCCTACTTTGTCAGAGACAACCAGCATATCTCAGCCATCTTATCTAATTGGTCAATGATAGGTAGGAGTCTAATCTTTTCTTTTTTTATTAACTTCACTCGTATTACTAGCCCAACCACGTAAAAATTGGTGCAGGGCCCTTATTTTATTCTGCCATGTCTCGATCGAGGAGGCCCCTCAAACTTACTGTCTCCAAATCTTCGCGACCATGTCATGAAACCCTTCTCGTTGGAGCCAACTAGGCTCAAATTTGAATAGTGCTTGGGTTCCACGTAAAGAAGCCACACCTTAATCAAAGAGGAGTATAGTCCAAAAGAAATCTCTCTAACACTATCACTATAAGCATCGGAAATTTGATCTCCCAATCGGTGCTCGCCAGCACCCGGTCTAATCGCTCAAAAATTGGGTTATTTGTAGAATTTTCCCAACTATACTTCTTACTAGATAGCGAGATCTCTCGTAGTTCCAGACTCTCAATGATCGCATTAAAAAGAAATGGCCATCGAGCATTAAAATTATTGTTATTCTTATCTTCCTATCGCCTGAGTATATTGAAATCACCCCCAATCAAAATGGGGTGATCCTCGGCACTATAACCATGAACCAGCTCTAACAGAAAATTTTCTTTGAATTATGGCTGGGCCGCCCCATAAAAGACCAACAAAAACCATTGGAACCCATCATCTTTATTCATTAGGTGTAATTTAACAAGGAATATCACCATCTTACGTGAATTCAGTGCCAATAGTCATATTATTAATGCACAGCAAGATCCCACTGGACCTCCCCTCAGCTAGCTTGCACTGCCACAAGAAATTGGCTCCACCACAAAGGTGCTGCAAGCTTGAAGTCGTGAATTCACATTTAACATCTCCAAAAGAGCTATAAAGTCTAGGTAATGGTCTTTAATTAATTCTGTGAGACAAGCACGTTTGGCCGGGTCTCTTAACCCCCTATTATTCCAGAAGATGCCTTTCATTTCTTGCTTTTAAATAAATTTTTTTGATTTGGGCCTTTTAACTGCCCCCGGTTTTACTTTTATGGTAGGCCTAATTTTGAATTCAGCTGACGCTTCCTGTAACTCAGTGTCTTCTAACTCAAACTCTTCCTACAGGTCAGAGCATAAGTGGTTTAGTGCAGCCACCTCGAGACATTCCCGAGGTCCCTCCAAAGAATCAGAAGCTGCTCCTACCTCTTTCCCTTTCCGCTTCAAGAGCGAAGCTAAACGATCTGCCTCGATAATTTTTAAATTAGTGATGGAACGGTGTATCTCACTTTTAGAGTGCCCCATTAAAATTCCTACACCGCAACAGCACTAGCAATTTGGTCATCCAGAATATCTAAAATGTTTGAAACCTTAGAAATTGATGTATCTATGGTGCCCTACAAAATTTTTACCGTGGCACGTAGCATGGCACGTTCCATTGTATCGAGGTCATCATCCGGCAACTTTGCGCAGCCGCTAACTCCATCGGGGCTCCCTTCATGTCATCTCTACCATGGGCAAGGACAAGACGTCCACAGCCAATGTCACAGCCACCCCTCCTGCCACGGTAGCGTCCTCCATCCCATCATCATCGCCCACCTTGGCTAGCAGATATTTGCCATGGTCATCATGACCGCCTTGGCTGCCTTTGATACCACCACTGCAGCCGCATCTGCCGCGCCTCCGCTAGCCCCTGCCACGGCAACGAGCCCAGCCAGAGATCCCTACCGCGATACTGCGACAGACACAGTAGCCAGGTCAGCTACCGCGGTAGCCTGTGCGACAAAAGATTGCCCCGATGCAATACCAAAGCCAGCCCCTGTTGTTGTGCCTAGCCTTGCTGCAATAGCAATAGGAGTGAGACACACAGCCGCAGCAGCACTTAGCATTGCCGCACCATGTGTGATAGAGGATTCCGCTGCGGTGGTAGCTCCCTGTCTGGCGTTGGTTGCCGCGGCAAGCATAAAGCATCTACTGTTGCGGTGGCATGAAGGCCTGTTGCGGTATGCGTGTTAGCCATCGATGTTGAGCCTTGACTAGCAAGTGCACCTTGGCTGCCATGTCAGCAAGGGCTTGGTCCAAGGTTTGGGCACCCATCGCAGCCATAGCCGAACCAGTAGCATTGTTTTGAGAGTTACAAGTGTTTGGAACCCCTGTCCTGCATATTAGCATTCATCATCACCATCTAAGTGCCCTCATCCTCCTCATCCACCAGGTCATCCTCCTCCATATCCTCATCAATCTCTATTGAGGCCACCACCAGCTCCTTCCGAAAGTGAATCTCATAGAGCTTTTGGCCCACCACGATCTCTGCACTAGCTGAGATAAGATCAACATTAATCACTACTACCTAAATGCGCACAACTCCCCGTCGGCGCGTAGAGACCATGTCAACAATGGTGGTAGTACCCAAGATGGATCCGATGTCACATAGGCTTAGGTAGTCATGAATCTTGTAAAGCACACCATACACATTCAACCCAAACTTTGTCAGTTCTTGTTTGGCCTCAATCTTCTGTATAAATTGCTCCACATGCCAGACAGTGCATGTGCTTGAATTTCTCCTATTGTTTGATGATGGAGGAACTCAACCTCTAACGGGAACTGTACCAAAAAAAACTCCTAGGCCATGATCCATGCTCTCCTAGGAAAAAATATTGGAATAATATGGCGTAGTTTTGCCTCCCCCTGGTCCCGTGTCGTGTCACCTTTGACAATCCGACGGGGGAATTAAGAAAAATCCAAGGCCGTCCGCCCCATAGCCACACAAGTTAATGATCGACTTCGGGGCTCACAAAAGAGGGCATTGAGGCACTAGGTGAGCCTCGCTCTTGCACAAATCACACAGGACCTTGATAGGGCAGTCGGCAACCTCATGGCCCCACTGTACACACTGGAAGCATTTCTTCGTGTGCTCTGCACCGTCCCTTCGCTTCCTAGTGAATGCCTCTAGTGGCAAATCAGGTTGCCGCTAGTTCTACAGCCGATTGTGCAGACGTGGGTGCGTGCGGTGTAGACCCTAGCGGAGGCGCAGCCTTCGCGACCTTATGGTTAGGCGCCACCAGCCCCCCGGGCGCGTGTATCAGTCTGGTCACGCATATGGTTCTTTTGACGCGGCATCCACTTCTTCTGTTATCGTTGTACCACCATATGCACCATCCTGCATGCTGTCGCACGCCCCGCCATGCACGCCGCTGTGTGCATCATCTTGTGCCCCGCCGTGTGTGTCATGAGCCACAGGCGCATTCAAAGCATCGCCATGTCCTCGATTTTGGCCGCTATCCTGTGACCCATCGTGATAGGCCACCACGAGGGTAGTCATTGTGCGTCGAACCCTCAGCACCAAACCTGCTGGCCCCGCCACCGCCATGCTGGGGTACATGCGAGGCACCGCGGTGGCCACCCCAACTGCGCACGCCACCCTGCAGCGGAGCACCAAAGGCCCTACCGTAGCCCCACTTGTCTCTACCATCTCCACGGCTCCCTGCTCTGAAGCGGAACCCCTCACCGTCATGAAATTTGTCAGCATCCATCGAAGTCCGAATTGCGTCAGCATAGGTTCAGGTGGAATTAGGGTTTAGGGAAGGGTGTCGATGTGTTGCCCACATGTACGTGAAAAGACCCCTAAGTGAACGAGAACGGGGTCAGGCTGGGCTTATGGATTGGATCGGTGCCGCCCTTGGACCTGCATGCACAACGGCCGGCCCATCAGATGGCCTGTGGCTCGCGGCCGTTCATGGAAATCGAACGTTAACCGGCGGGAGCTTTGGATCACGGATCACTCAAGCCAGCGCGTCACTGGGCCAGATTGTCTGCGACCGCGCCGAAGGCAAGAGACCGCACCATGGAGGGCAAGCACCGGGACGTTGAACCACTGCTGATCATCCTTGTTTGCCAGACTTTCTTCTTCTTACCGGTGACAAGCGTCCACCTGGCGTCGAGCTCGGGATGCCGACCAAGCACCTCTAGCTGCCGATCCTGATTGGCTTCTTGTGGCGGCAGCGAGACATCTTCGTGCTCGAAACCATTACCGTCGGGATCAGACAATCGCGTCGGCGGCGAATCCGTCGGGAGAAAGATTGTCGCATCGCACGCCGTGGCCACCGGCGCTAGCGTGCACCGCCGATCCCGGTCGCCTCTCATTGCTGTGTCGCCTTCGTGATTGCCCCGACCAAGAAGGCTCACTACTTAACTAGATGTTTAAAACAAACTATAGACCGTACATAATCTACAGTAAACGCACTGATAATTAGACTTTCCCCCTCTGGATGAGACTTTGCAACAGTAGTGTATAGTAGCACGGGTTTTTTTTTCTTCTTAGCCTCACCAAGCAATTCAACCATCGCGTGCCATCGCAATTCCAACAGATAGGGAGCAGCTCTGGACATTTTAGGTCTGCTTGGACATTCTGTATGTTGAGCCAATGGATATGTTTGGATCCATGCGGCATGATTTGGTCAAGCCCCTCTAAATTCCACATTAGTACGTACTAGCACACTAGCTTCGCTAGCAGCCTAGCACGTCGGGTAGTTTCTAGGCAGCCATTATGAAACAAGGACAGAACAGGCGGAGGCAGTAGGTGCAGGGATTGGTTGATTAAGATCTCAATCGACTTATATTTCGTTAAATCTTGGTGGACGAGGCAGAGCGTCCGATGTGTATCTAACGGTTAACAAAACAAAAGAAAGAAAAAAATTTGACCCTAAAAAAGACAAATCTTGAGGCTAATTAGATGGCTAAGATCGATCAGCTGAACAGTCAACGGAGCATTAGCAAATCAGTAATAAAAAACACTGTTATTAGTAGTTCATATGGCCGACAACGATGACCCTGCATAGGTCAGATCAGAGACGGGCTTTCGCCGTACCAGATGCACGGTTGGCATGGCATGCGAGACTTGGAATTAAAACCGTTAATAAGACGGTCCAAGTAGGGTTCGGAGATAGAGTTAGGCAGCCTGCTTTTGGTCTCTTTTGGGCTCCTGTGATGGTGAGTCCGTTCGTGGGAGCATCGTTTGCAGCGTGGTTTTACGCCTGTCAGGACTCAGGAATACATCATGTTGAGGTGATGCACACATTCCACACAAAACAACATGTTAATGATAATCACAGCACAGGATAGCTAGCTTTAGTATGATAAGTAAGGTTCCTTGCTGTGCCACCCTGTTTTTGTTGTTCCTTCTTATGTCCAGTACTCTGTCTTCGATCGCATGGCGAGTTATAATGCACTGATTCTAGGTTTATACTGTTTTGATAGAACTCATGATAACGCATCAAGTAGATCAGGTACGTATTGCTTTTGTGAGCTCGCAGGTCGCAACTAAACCGTTCGTTCGAGTCCATCGAGCCGCCTGCAATACTACTAGCAAGTACAGAGTACTAGTGTTGTCTAGTAACATTGTCAGCCTAGTTCTAAAATCAGTTCATTTAGCAATAGGAAAAATTCAGCAATGGCCACTAATTAACTCGATCAGCTGATACAAAACTTCATGGAGGTACTAAACATATAATCGTCAACATTTCGTGCACCAGAACTGAATTATGTTCATCGCGAGATTTGAATTCAAGAACATATATATCCCACTCGGACGAGTATATAGCAGTAATTGTCGGTCACAAGCGTAATCCTGACTGTTGCATAGTTGCAGGACGTAGTCACGTACACGCGCGTGTGACTAACTACTAGTGTACAATATTCTGCGTGAAGTAAGAGTAAGATAAGCTATACTACTTGCATCCGGTCTGCTCAGGTCCAGAGCCGGGCCTCGTCCCACATCGCCGAGTCGAGGTCCGAGTCGTAGAGCGGTTGGTACACCGCGCCGGCGATGGCGCCGCCGCCACCACCAAAGTCCGGTGGGGGCGGCTGCTCGTCGCGGTGGTGGTGAGCAAACTCGACGCATACAAGGGCGAGGAGGTTGGCGTGCTGTGCCTGGGTGTTGAGGAGGTCGGCCTGCGCGCGCGCGAGCTGCACCTTGAGCTCGTTGGCCTCCTTCTGCAGCCGGCACACAGCCCCGGCGCATCCGTACACCGGGTCCCGCAGCCGCGCCTCCGCCTCGTACACCATGCTGCTCACCGCGTCCGCCCGCGAGTTCTCCGGCAAATCCTACATCCATGCACGCACACTCGTGTCAGCACATTGCACGTACGCACGGTCACCATGCGTCGCGCGTGTCTGTGCCCACGTACGTGTGTGGGGCTGGTCAAAATTGTAATAGGAACCTGGAGGAGCTTGATGATGTTGCTGGCGCCGAAGACGCGGTGGGCGGTGGTGAACTTGGCGGGCTCGGTCGGGGGGAAGTAGGGCGCCAGCATGCACCCGTCGGCGCAGCGGCGGCGGAGGACCTTGCACGCCGCGCACGGGCTGAGGACGACGGTCGGCAGCAGCGACGGCGCGTTGCTCGCGAGCTGCGGGAATACAGGGGGCGGCGAGCATGACGACACCCGCGACGACGGCGGCGACATGGAGCGGCCGTAAGGTTGTTCCACGGTGTTCGTGACCGTGTTGGTGGTGTCCATGACAAGAGAGCACGGGAAGCTATCTATGTAACGAGAGTTAAGCAGAGGAGGTGAGGACGACCGCGAGATCGATGTGATCTGGTAATTAACTTCCAGATTGAGATGGAGCGTATATATAGATGACGACGCGCGGGCGTGGAGATTTTTTTTCCCATGCGATTATGCTAGAGAGCGAGATGTTGCTTCGTGGAACATATTAGGAATGCAGACGTTCGTACTTGACAGCAGATCGGTTACTGTTTTGTTAGTACGTATGTCACGTACTTGCTTTGCTTGGCCAAGTTTGGCAGGTTTTTGGAAGGCTAGGGTCGATCGATCATGGATGCCTGGCTAGACATGCATGAGTGCTGCTTAATTTAATTACCATGCACGTCACGCATTCGTACATAAACTCTAATTAACTGGTAGGCATAGGTCAAAACAGGGATGAGAAGAGTCAGACGACGTCAGATCATTCCATAGAATTGTGCTTAACTATTCTCCGCTTAACTAGTGCTGTTGTTGTTCATGCTCGCAAGTTGTGAATCTTGTGATTTTACTGACTACTGAGGATAGCATACCAGGCTAAAAGATGTTCTGATTCATGCGTAATCCAGATTTTATAAGCACGTTCATCCCTTCGTTTATCAACCCCGCAAAATTCGAGATGAAACAATTAACATCGATCGATCCGTAATGATTTCCAGACATACTTAGTTTTTCCAATGGCTTTCCTTTCCACAGACGGTGTTTATCCTTCGCTTCTTACCGTATTTGTTTCCTGGTGATGGGGTGACGCTGACGCCGGCCGACTTGGAAGATTGTTCGGTCCAAAACCAAGACCAGATTGCGTGGCAACTTGGAATATCGGTGATAAGAACCAAAACAACATACCTGTAAATGAACACGAAGCCATCTGTTTGGATGTCATCCATGAACTAGACTGTTAGCATGCAAGTCAGACAGTATGGCCTTGGAAATCAAAGGGAACATGACATTTACGTACGTTAGGTAACGTAATAACAACACAATAGCAGGGTGTCCCACTCGATTGCATAAAAAAGTTTTTAATTATCTTTATTTTTTAAATTTACATAATTATATATTATTATACTATTTGCAAGAACACCAAATTACCGTCAGTTGTGCCGATTGTACATGATATTGGATTAATACGCGTAATTAAAGTCTGAATCGTGCACGTGCCAACCAATCGGTAGTTTGTACGTGTGTCAATGACGGATAATATTTAGGTACAATTATGAAGATCTATCGGTTATAGTTCATTCATAATAAAGATTCATCAAATCAATGGCCGGATGATGTTTAGGTGTAGTTATGAAAATTTGTCAATTGTGGTCTGTTTGGGTACAATTATGGAGATTTACCAACTATGACATATTTAGGTACAATTATGAGATATATCGGTTGTGATTATGTAGATACAATTATGATGATATATTGATTGTGATCTGTTGAGGCACAGTTATGAAGATTTAATGGTTACGGTTCAGTTAGTACAGTTATAATGATCTACCAGTTGTGATTTGTTTAGGTATAGTTATGAAGATCTATCGGTTGTGGTACACTCATAAAAGGGGTCCACCAGATTAATGACCAAATGTTTTGTTTTTAAAAAAAATTCTAGCATGTCTATCTTTTTCTGGTTAACCCATTATGTATTTTTAATATATGATAGATAAAATGATCTGTTGGCTGTGAATCATTTAGATACAATTATGAAGATTTATCAGTTGTAGTACAGTAATAAAAAGATGGTCCACATGACCGGATGTTTTGCTTTTTTTAGAAATTTTAGCACCTCTATTTTTTCTGATTAAATTGTTACGTATTTTTAATATATAATAATAGAATAGAATAGAAGATATGCATAGCTAGTGTCCCTTGGGCTGCAAAGCTAAAAAGAATTATCTCCCAAATACTAGCCAAGAGAACCAGCTCATGACGTACCAGTGGATACGGACAATAAGTATGTGTTAATTAGCTGGTGATCACCACAAAATTATGGTTTAGTTAGCATCGAGAGCACACTGAAGAGTTCACCTTTGCAATGCATTTCTCGCCTGCATGTGAGTCTCCGATTTTGCTGGAGATATTCGTTATCAGAGTCTTCATGGCATGCAAAAAAGCAGCGTCACTGTGTCAAAGGTCTGCTTCAGGAAGCAGGACTTTCCACTAGAGTCTAGAGATGCTGTTGACCGACATGGACTTCGCCACATCATCCCATTTGTCCTATGTGGAGCTTCGTGATCATTTTCCGATATCTTCCAAACTCCATATCAAATCATTCTGAATTTTCAGCAATGTTCATTTGGAAAAAGGGAAGAATTTAGTTAATTATATGATGAAGGTTAAAATTTCCATCATTGTAAGGTTCAATGCCGGGGACCATTTTCCATGCGCATGACAAGCGAGGGGCACAGTTAGGTAAAGCCGGGAAGGAACCTGCGAAATTATAATTAGTCATTTAGTCAAAGGTCTTCTCGGTTTGCCCTTTTTAAATTGCCTCGTGGTCTTGAAGGGGTCATACATTTGCTAGTCAGTTACTTAATTAGGTGTAGTACACCACCAAAAGTAGCTTGCACTCTCCATTTATAGGATTTATGCTGCTGCATAACAAATTTTGAGTAATGTTAGCAACAAGCACGAGTTGTAAACCATGCAAAGATCGATAAAGTACAATTAAGTGCATTTCTTCGTGCTATTCAGTATGATATCCTGTCAAAATGTTGCTAGGTTGATGCTAAGGTTTCACTCAGTTATGTGCCGAAAATTCGCCCTGAATTGACTTGTTGGAGCCCACAAATCATGAAGAAAATAAAGAATGGTAACAGCTGCCAAATATTATGTGGACTTATGTTTGCTGAAGCTAGCTTTGTCTAACACGTGTCAAGTGACAAAATCTGCAAGTAGAATGAAGGGCACATGATATCTAGAAGTTTGCTCACTAAATCTTAATGTTTCAATTTGTCAATAGTTTTTGAAATGTGGATTTATATGATCTTGATGGTTCACACATTGCTCATTTATATGATATTGATGTTTCACACATTGCACATTCTATTTAAAAAAATTATTCACATTGCATTTTCTATTAAAAATATATTCTCTTCCATTATTTAAAAAAAAACATGCACTCTCACTTGCTTGTCCTGTGGTAACTGAATCTTCACCTGCACTGTCAGTTAGGTCTAAATCCTCCACGATCTGTTCATCATTAGCCAACTCTGAATCACTCTGACAATTAGTTATGTTAATACTCTATTCCAGTATAAAATTCTGTAAGGATCCTTGGCTGCATGGCGTCAGTCCCATTTCGGGCATGCCAAACCTGTTCAAGCATTACACACAGAGGAACATGACGGTGAAGCAGGGTCTCACTGATCATGGATGGATGCGATATCTGCGGCGAGACCCCTCTCCGGACGCTTTGCATGAGCTGACCCGGCTTTGGGAGATGCTGCATTCAACTGCAGCCAGATCTGGATGATTTCCTCTCCTGGAAGTGGACAGGCGACGCAAGGTACACCGCGAGATCGGCCTACGTTTTTCAAACCCAAGGGAAAATCAGAGATGATTTCCATGACATCGTCTAGCGCAGCCATGCGCCGATGAGATGCCGAGCCTTTGCCTGGATCGATGTTCAAGGGAAATGTTTCACAGCTGATAACCTTGCGAAGCGTGGCTGACCGCACATCCCCATTTTGACCCCTCTGTCGTTGCCATGCCGAATCGGCGTGTCACCTGTTTGCCACATGCTTCTTTGCAAGATCTGTTTGTGTGAAGGTCCTGCAGCGCGTCAACCTCAGCCCAGACCTAGCGCCGACGAGCTCCACGAATCACCTGGCTCAATGGTGGCAGGACAAGTATGCGATCTTCCCCCGAGCAACTAAGAATCAATGGAACACGCTGGTCACCTTGGTGTGGTGGCAACCGTGGAAGGAACGTAACAACCAGATCTTCAACCAAAAGAACGCAACTGACGAACAGGTATTCCATAAGATTGTCGATGAAAGATGTATTTGCGCGAGGGCTCGTGGTCTAACGGCCAGCGCCGAGATGGCAGATCCTGAAGATCCGGGCTGAGTTACGGATCGTTTGTTGACAACCTGTAATTAATACCTGCTGGTTCTTCTTTCTTCTTTTTTTTCCTCTTGTTGTGTGTCTTCTTTGGCATTTAGGCCGAAGACTGCTGTTGTTGTGTGGAAAACGTCTTTAATACCTTTAATTTTTTAGACTTGTATATCATATTAGATAACTATACAAAGTTAAAGTTCATATAACCGGTTGTTGATATTAAACAAATGATAGACTTGAAGTTTAGGTGACTTTTTTATGAGGTGCAAAATTATGGATATATATTGGTTGTGGGTATTAATAATTAAGGAACACTAAATCAATACGGGATAATGTTTAGATACAATTTATAACAATCTATCAGTTGTGATATATTGATAATAAGGGTCCACTAGATCAATGACTGGATGACATTTGGGTACAATTATGAATATTTATCCATTGTGATCTGTTTAGGTACAATTATGAAGATCTATCAGCCGTGATATGTTTAGATATAATTATAAAGATCTATTGGTTGCGATCTATTTAGGTACATATGATGATCTATCGGTTATGATATGTTTAGGTACATATGATGATCTGTCGGTTGTAATCTGTTTAGGTACATATGATGATCTATCGGTTATGGTCTACTAATAGCAATAAGGTCCACCAGATTAATGGTTGAATATATTTTTCAATTATATTATACTTTAAAATATAATAATAGAATTGATGAAAGCAACACTGGTTGCTACTCTATCTAGCTTTCATACAGCAGCAAAAAGAATATCGTCTGGCAATTGCCCGCTAAGTCTAAAGCTGTGAGCTCGGAGTCTTTATCATGCGGACCTCGTGGAAACTTTGCGATGCATATCGTCAATCCTAAGTTGTTCAGATCCTCTTTTTTCCAGAGCTCTCACTGCAGTCCCTTCCAAAAGAACACCTTTCAATGCAAATGTCCAGGAGATCTGACGGCCGTTCACATGGACGGGCTTGTGGACTGAGTGAGAAAAGAGTGACCTCATGAAGACATGAACTGTTGTCGTTGCCAACCAAAGTCTAACAAACTTACTTCCTCATCTACCTAAGCATCAAACACGGCAAGATGTGCTTCCACCTTACAGACCCCGTCTCCGGCCGTTGCCAATTTGATATGAAGGCGACAGGCCGACAGCACGTAGCAAGCAACATTGGTGGATCAAGCAACACGTCTGAGCCTGGGGGTACAATTGAAAGGCTGGATTACATACCAAAAGATCACGGCTACTGTTCTTAGCTTGACATTGCTCTGAACGGGTTCATCAAGATGTGTGCTGATCGATGCCTCCTTATCAACCAGTCGAGTTCATCTCATATAAGGCTGGGATCCTCTCTGCTATGATGATTGAACCTGACAGGCACTTGATTGTGCTTTTAACCAGGAGATGCCACGTACAGTTGGCACAGCTCAGATGTTCGGTGCAAAAGTCAAAGTCAACGCCGAAGTGTAGGACAATCCCACCATGTACATGTGCGGCGTAGTACGATAACTGAACTGAACTATTACCTCTTTTTTCTATCGAGCCATTGAGAAACTGCAGCCCATTATTCTGGCCCGGGACATTAGAGGCCATAGGACCATGGCCCAATACAGTCCAGCTTAACATCAGTTGAAATCTCGATTTCACATCCAAAAGCCTAACCCACGTAAGCCCAAATGTGGAGCAAACTTTTTGCAAGTAACTTTGTAGTTTGTACATTCAGTACAGTCAAGTGGAGAATACTTAGAGCTCTCCCTTCGCAAATGGAAATAACTTAGCACATTATTCTGCTACTAGTCATTATTCTGCTGTTGCATGAGACCAGTGCTGCACTTTGTTTAACCAGTCCTTTAGCTAAAAGAAGGGGAAGTTTACAAAAAGTGGTACGATCCTCCCCTTTTTTCCCCAAAAGTCCTTTAAGCGTCTCTCCATTTGTTAAACATCACATGTTCATGGTGGTGTAACAGTTTTATGAGTTAGTACAATTTTATGGATTATGATTTATGAGAAAGATATATATAGTCATAAATAAGTAAGACTTTGGACTGAATCCATAACAAATTTATCAGTCGATCTATATATACATCGTTCCCAACAGTTCAGTAGTAACCAACAGGAAGCAGTAGGTGAAACGTAGCGTGCAGCAACGAACGCTTAAAGCTTTGTGCGCTTAATAATTACGATCGCGCGTCACGGCACAATGCAGACGAACACTTGAAAATTGACGGCTCAACGACACTAACCGCACCACAGAGCTGCCGCCCGTCCAAACTCCTCGCCTCACATCGCTGGGACGCTGAAGTCAAGATCGCCGATGGATTCATATGAAACAGAACGTATCTCGTCACTGAACAATTAATGAACATCTGTCTTCGTGTGTTTTTCTCACGTAACGCCAACGAAGTTTTGGTCATTAGCAAGTGACGTACACACAACAACAAAAAAATTGCGCGGCATAGTAGTTGGAGAAGCGAATACTTGAAAGCAGAAGAGCTGGTGATTAGCTTAGACGAAAGAACTTAGAATTTAATTCTAACACCTGCATTTGCGTGTGCTTAAATCGTTAATAAACTTGCAACCTACCCAACAAACGGGCTTCCCGTCGGTGCATGAGCCATGAGGGAAAACCAACACGAGACCTCATAAACAACAGCTCACATATAGCATACATCTATTTAGCTCTGGCTTTTCTTATTGAGGTCTTTGAGAAATTAAACAAATCACGCGCGAGTCAACTAGAAGTAGGGTGGCATGAGGCATCCTTCATTAGTTCTCTCTCCGCTGCCGCTGCCTCGCGAGTTCGCTCGCGACCGACAGAATGGAAAATATTTTCAGCGGGAGAAACGAACGCCTGTCTTAACGTGTGCATGGCCGACGGAGCCGAACTTCTAGTATCTTTTCCGTGCGAGGTAGGACGAAACCGGTTGGTGAGTTCCATGTGCTTCACAGGATTTGACCTCACAGGTGGGGCTACTTGGCTACTACAGTGTATTAGAACCTTGATTGACCACTCCTGGCTAGCTAAACTAGCACGTATAAATTCACCGAAATTATGTTCAGCTCGTTCGTTTAACTTGTCTTCTTCTTTGGAAGAACAAATGTAATTAGGGACGGGGTTCCATCCGAACCAACGTCTTGCTTCGTTTCCAAGAGACCAAAACACAGGAGCGAAGTGCGGGTGAGTCCATGAGGTTGAGAAAAACGACGCACGAAAAGTGATTGTTGGATTTGGACTTGGTGCCAAAGATGTTCACGGAAAATGTTCACGTTTTCATGAGGGTCGCCGCGAACGATTCACGACAAACATCGGACAAAACAAACTCAAAATTCCATCTTGTTAAAGCGTGGGAATAAGGAGATCCTACAAAATTTGCTCCATATGTGTAGTAACATGAACAAACTTTTGTCAAATAGCGCGTACCTAGTGAAAACGATCATAATTCCTAAATCTGTAGAAAAATTATGAAAGTCCTTTAGCTTTCGCGTGAATCTGTAAAATCTTTATAGTCCTAAAATTCAGATTGTGGCGTGTTGTTTATTGACCTGCGCGGGGGATCGGTCAAATGAATGACGCATCAGACACAACAACTGGAACCCATCACCGAAAAAGGGAGGAAGCGCCACAACGACAACCACCGTAGGGAGTGAGGTCGCTAGCTAGTGCTTCTCGATTCTGCTCCCTTCCCCACCGAACCGGCCGGCGTCTGAATGCCGCTGTGCTGTGCTGCCCATTAGCTCATCCCTCGTCATCGCCACAAAATGACACCATCACCAAACACATAAACACACGCAGACAAAGAACACATGAGGGTACGAACGTACGTACTGGATAACTCAGCTGATGTATCAATTTGAGTTTTTAGGTCAAGACCAAATTTGACACCCACCAGCACATTTTTGGTACATTATGTGTGCACCGTTTGAGATGAAGACATGTGTTCTCAAGTATTTTAAGGACACCTTATTAAAATAGCATCATGCATGAACCAACCCGATCATGACAAATAACGTGCGCCGTGCATTACAGCCCAACGATTTTGTGAGCACGCCCGGTCTCGGTTCGCAGTTTGGGGCGCGCATCCGACATTCAGACGCTCGCATACGCGGCAGGCCACGCTAGAAGCACGTAGCCTACCACCACTACGACGACCACGAAACTGCTTATACGAGTACACACGTACGCCTGGGGCAGTGTATGCATAACAATGCATTAGTGCGTCACTAAGTCGCACGCCACCTAATGATTGCTGCGTCCCGGAGAAAGGAAAAAAGCGCGACACCAACAAGACGCCGTCTCCTCGTGCCGCTTCCCTACTAGCTCCGTTTGCCCGCCACCTCCCGCCCTTTTAAAACCCACCACCACTGCCAAATCCGCCTCCCGCACCACCGCCGCCGCTGCTGCCTAACTAGCTAGGACACGCTTAGACAGCCGAACTTGCTGGCTAGCTAGCTACGACACGGCACGACGCGACGCGAGGCTCCCGAGAGTCCCAGGGGGGTCAGCAGCTAGGGAGGCGTTGGTGTCTTTCATGGGGTCGTCCGCGGACCACGTCGGCGCCGGCGGGAGGGCCAAGAAGGGGTCCGGGTCGCAGCTGTGGAAGAAGGCGTTGCTGCATTCCAGCCTCTGCTTCGTCATGGGCTTCTTCACGGGGTTCGCGCCGTCGTCCGTATCCGACTGGAGGCCCGCGGCCGTCGGGGCGGACGGGGTGGGGAGCAGCCATGCCGTAAGGACGCTGCACGCGGCCGGGGCGGGTGGGGCCGTGAACCGGAGCCTGCTGGCGCAGGACGCGCTCGGAGGAATCGCGGGGGACGCGGCTGCGGGCCCACGGCCGCTGCTGGTGGTGGTGACGACGACAGAGTCGACGCTCTCGGCGGCCGGGGAGCGGGGCGGCGACGCTGACGAGGATGGCACACACGCTACGGCTGGTGCCGGTGCCGCTGCTGTGGGTGGTGGTGGAGGCCGCCCCGGACGTGCCGGCGACGGCGCGGCTGCTGCGCACCACGGGGCTCATGTACCGTCACCTGACGTACAAGGACAACTTCACGGCCGCCGAGGCCGCCGCGGGCAAAGAGCGCCACCACCAGCGCAACGCCGCGCTCGAACACATCGAGCGCCACCGCCTCGCCGGCGTCGTCCTCTTCGCCGGCCTCGGCGACGTGTTCGACCTCCGCTTCTTCGACCAGCTCCGGCGGATCAGGTACCAGCCACCAAACACCCCCACCGTTCTTTGTTGCATTCCGCACAGAGCACCCCTTGCAATTCAGCAAAGTAAAAAAAATCTTCCACCGATCTTTCACTTAAACAAAAGAAAAAAGCTTTCGTCTTCAGCCTTTCTTTCGGACATGATGCGAGAAAGTAAGCAGTAAATTACACTAGCTCCCAAAGCACACTAGCTGGGCTAGTTGCAAGCAACTTTGTCAGGTTGCTCCGAGCGCTACAGCTCACGCACCACCTGGATGACCTCAGACTCAGGGCTAGTTTAATCAGCCGGGAAGATCCAATTATCCAAGCCATGTGAGGAGGTCACTCTCATCACTCACCTCCATCATATCCGCCATTAAAAGGATCGTTTTTATCTCTGTTCCCATTCTTTTCTCGGCCAGGCGCCCAGGCCTGTGATGTACCACTTGGGATCTCGCGGACGAAAGGCATGCAGTCAGGCTGGAGCAGTCCTAGCAGCTGCCTCCGCGCAGTTCTTTGCTTTGTTTCGTTGCGTCTTGAACAGCTTTGTTTCGGCCTGGCTGGCTGCCCATGGCATCATCACGAGGGGATGGTGCGTTGGTGTGTGTTGTTGCGTAGGAGACGCCCAAAACGTGTCGGCAAAAATGATTGCCACCCTTCAACTAACGGTGTGGCCGTGTAGGTGAGGGGTGTCGTTCTGTCCATTCTTCGGCGCCCGAGCCGAGTGTCCTCCCGGACCTGACAGGGAAACCAGACAGAGAGGATGGCAACGGGCGGGCGCCAAAGCGCGGCGCTCCTGCCCAACGTTGCACGGTTGTTACATGAGCCAGACTGCAAATTGGGCTCGGGGAAGTGTCGAATTCGATTGAATCACGACTTGTGAAGTCTGACTCGTTGCAAGTTGCAACCGCGGCCTAGTTTTGGTTGAGAGGGACGCGAGCCTGTACGTACACCGCACGGGGCTCTTGTTGTTATTGCAAGGTTGTTCAGCATACCCAGCAATTTTCGTCAGATTAGATTCATTTTATTCTTGCCCAGTTCAGTTTCATCAGTCGGTTCACTCCTATTGATTTCTTCCTACTCTTAGCGAAATCCTTCCTTGTCTTAGATTAGCTATGTTTGCATTGCTAAACCACCCACCCAAGTGCTCGAGTGTCTTTTTTTTTCAGGTGTTTGAGTGTTGGTATCATACCATTCAGTCTGTGAGTTCTCCAAATATGTCCAATTTGCACTCCAATATAGTCCAAACTGCCGCTTGAAATCGACGTCTCACCATAGCCAAAAATAATTGTTGCTACGGGTGCTTCTGATTCGTATATGTAGAATCTCCCATTTCGATCTGCGTCGAATACATACTTAATTACTTAGCAACTAGTATATTTAGCAGCCCATATGCATGATGTTTCCATTTCCGTCACGGCAAAGTTACATGCACATTCTACTTAGCAACATTTTAGCCAAATGTATGATGTTTCCACTACTTTCTAACGCGAAAATATTTTGCCTTTCCCTCCCCCCCAAAAAAAAATCAGCACATTCGGTGCGTGGCCGGTGGCAAGAATGTCGCAGAACGAGCGGAAGGTGGTCGTCCAGGGCCCTGCCTGCAGCTCATCCAAGGTTGTCGGCTGGTTCTCCAGGGACTTCAGCAACGACACCACGGCGGGCCCCGGCGCCGGCACGGCGAGGTCCCCCGAGATCGACGTCCACAGCTTCGCCTTCAACAGCTCGGTGCTCTGGGACCCCGAGCGGTGGGGCCGGTACCCGACCTCCGAGCCCGACAAGTCCCAGGTACAACCGGCCCTCATCTTTCATTGCATGCCAACTACACATACATAGCAGTGCGTACGTGCACTGGTTCCTCACTCCTCCCGGCATCGCCGTGCTGCCAGAACACCGGAACAGCAAGCATTCATATGGCCTTTTGCGCGGTACAGCGATGTCGCGGTGAGAACGCGTGGTTCCGGTTAGATTAATGGATGCATTTCCGCCGTGAAAGTGGCGTTCTGCCGTGTCAGCTATAGCTAGCTCGCTGCCGCGTCTCTGTTCGTGCATGTGGTACAGGTAGGGAGGAGGAGAACGCCTCGACGTCTCGTGGCCCATCTGTCCCAACCTTCCCGGTCAAATCCCTGTCACTCCACGACTCACCCCTCATTTCCGCATAAAGATCGGTGGCACTCGGTACCCTCGTTTCGTCAAGAAGTTGTTAATTCCGTCTTGCAAAATGGCGCGGGTGTCGGTACACCGGAGCTGCAGCAATCGATAGAACGGATCAAATCCGAGAGGATCTTGAATGGCGTTGCAATTGGCGAATGCGCCGATCGCGGGGATTATTTTAATCCTGTGCGGCGTAGTGTGCTAATATGGTGGTGGTGGTGTTGGTGGGAGGGGCCCCGTATCTGAGTAGGATTGGTACAGCTAAATGATGAGTTCCAGTGCAAGCCAAGCCACTTGGTGGTGCTTAGCAACAGAACCAGCAGCAGCAGTACCATGGCCCTTCTTTAAATAACCAGAACTTCTTTTAGGTGTACAGCTGACTGGTTTCACCTTTCCTGAATCTAACCACTAAAGCGCCCCCTTTTGCTATGATCAATCATGCAAGGTTGTTAGAGCTTGTTTTTCTGCAGTGCTCATTGCTCCTGTAATGCCAAAGCTACGATTTGCTTGCTTGCTTGTGATGTACTTTGGCCCCAACTAACATGTTTTGGGCATGGAAAAAATTCGACGAAATTTCTGAACTTTCAAACATTTCAGTGGGTCTCGAACTTTTGTATTTCGGTCACATATAAATTTAGGTCAAGTTCAACCAGAATTCAAATTTTAGTCAAAATTTATCTATTTTTTGATGAAATTTAATCAAATTTGAACGATTATTTCAGTCCTTCAACCGAATTGAAAACCAAAAATTCCAAAATTTCAGTCCCTCCCGAATTTTTTCTGAAAGCGAAATTTGAAACGGTTTTGGGTATCATTGTTTCTCAGGACTCGATGAGATTCGTGCAGCAAGTGGTGTTGGAAGATTATAGCAAAGTGAGGGGCATTCCTTCTGATTGTTCAGAGATCATGGTATGGCGCGTGGACACGACGCCGACGCCTTCTTCTTGGCGACAAACTCCCGGGAATAAGGGAAGATAGAAGGCGAGTTATAGAAGAGATTGGATGAGCCGAAGAAGGAGGTGTACATCGTACATGCATGGTCACACCAGCAAGGTGTTGATTTTCCTACTAGCTGCAAAGAAGAAAATTTTGGTTTTCTTTACAGGGGATGGATCGACCTGTATCCCCCCAAGCAATATCATCATATTGTACATCTTTTTTCACTATGCTTTCAAAAATTGTGATATAATGTATAATCTCTTCTTCTTCTTTTTTGTTTCAAGAGGGTTTAGGTGATTACATAACAACCCTTGAAGTGTCTCTCCCAAGACTGAAATGAATAGAAGGCAAGTAAAAACTTCACTTAACACTGAAGATATACCTTGTGCTATCTACCTGTTCAGAAGTTACCAAAGGTTATCCATTCTGTAAAGGAAAAAACTTCCATGCTTGGGACGATTGTACAAACATGCTTCAGAAACACACAAACCTAGACGACCCTGTTCTTGGTGGTCCCTGAAACCATTCATTAAGACACAAGGGTCTCGAGTACCATCCTTCCTGTTGGCACATCGCAATCGTGCGCAAAGTCAAATTAAGCCGTTTCTTCAGGCTAGGAAATGCGGTGGAGTAAGCACCTCCTTTTTGGAAAAAAGGAAGCTTCAAACAGTCTACTCGTAATCAGCATGCACCCCTGAAGTGACACCGGTCTCTCGTTTCAGCACCAACCATTATGCAACGTAGTCACGTAGGGTTTTGTGCGATAACTTGCATCTGTTTCGTGCCATCTTTCCGAGCTATCCTTTTGCTGATACTGTCTCTGATTCGTACGAGCTTGCTGGTAGGTGATCACCGCAGCGTCTAACTGTAAGCATGTGCAGCTATTGAAACATACTGCTCACTTTTCTCTATCAACTACAATTTTTAGGTGAATTGGTTAGGTGCATGAAACTTAATTTAAGACCGGACCAACACAATATTAATAAAAACATTTACGACATACATCGATCACATGTCTAAAGCATAGTGGAGCCTAGATGCGAGGTGGAGCATTGAAACATATTATCTACATTTCTCCATCAGTTTAAGTTTTTAGATGAACTGACTAGGTGCATAAAATTCTATAACAGCCTCGTGCAAGGACAAAGGAGACTACACCACATGAAACTATGTACTACTTCTCTATTATCTATTTGTCCCTGCAAGTCAAATAAAACAAAACTACAAGGTATTGCACCACCTGGAATTTTCTAATACAAGGAATTGCACCACCTGGATTTTTTTTCCTGATTTTCTAAGTAATTGCTTTCTATACATGATATAGCCACTCTGCACTTTGAGGTTCTGTTTGGAATATAGGAATACAAAACATAGAAATAGGAAAGACATGGAAATAAGATGGAGCGTAAAGTGAAAACCTGTAGACACGGGCATAAAACCATTAGGTTGTTTGGATCAAAAGAAAGAAAGAGGAGAGAGAGGGGAAGCAGAGTGGTAGAGTTTCCCTTGGTCTAGCTAATGTTTGTTTCCTGTGAAAAGTGTAGGAAAATAAATCTTTCCATTGTTGGTTCCTTTGTTTCAAATAGCCCAAGAGGAAAAAAATTCCAAAAGAAAACTAAACCTCCAAAATTTCTTTCGAATTTCTTTGATGCAAACAGGGCCTGAATCTCTATTTGTGCCTACTAGCCAGCTGTTCCTATGCGTAGTGTGAAGTCCGAACTCCGAACATCTCCTTTCTTTATGAACTCTGAACATCTCAGGCTTGCTGACTAATTGTAGATATGTTTACATACATCAGAGCCCAGAATTGATGTGCACACATGTAACTCAAGAATAGGTGAGTTCTTTCTGCGGTTTCTAATCTCACATTGCACATGGATGGTTCGTTGTGTGCATCTACGTACTGCCCTTCTTGCACATGGGGTGGTTTTGAGCAAAATGGAAGCCCGTGTCTCAAAGTCTCAGCTGACCTTTCTCACCAACGAAAACTAGCCCATATAAGCTCATGTTTCCAGACCATGAGAACATCTTGCCATGTTGTATGTTCGACTACTGGTGTCAACAATGGGCTTGAAACTTGCACGCGGCCTGGTTGGACTTCGGCTCAATTAATAGATCTTTTCTTAGAGCGCTCAATTAATAGATTGAGCAGGCATCTTACATCACGCTAAATTGCTAGGGCCATGGGCCACCGGAACCGGAAATCCTATAGATTGGGAGCGATCTCTGGCAACCAGCGCGCATCGCGCTCCTGGCGACCCAATATGCCCAGGCGTGGGATGAGACCGTATGACGTCTACGGTCTTTTATTTAAAAGAACTGAAGTTTCGAAATGCAGTATCTCTCGGACATTTCAATAACATTTTCTTATGATATTTTCTTACGTTTTTATTATGTACTACTCGATAAATATGATTTTCTCCAACGTTGATCTTGTACTGTTGGACACACAAAATTGAGATGAACACAAGCGACTCCATTGCATTCGTTTTTTGACCTTGAATAAATTTCTCAAATTAATGAAACATTTTTTCGAACCTAATAGAACATCTTTCAAGAGCTAGTGTAACATTTTCTATTTTCTCATAATAGTGGAACAATTTCCTTTTATTAACAAAACTTTCTTCATGATTTAATTTATATTTATATCTAAATAGATGAGCACGATGAACACTTTCCACAAATGACGGAACATTTTCAAAACAAATGTTATTTTACAGAAAATCGTTTTTGTGAATTATCAGAACTATTCTCATGGGACATTTCAAAAAATAATAGTCCTATGTTTAATATGAACATATTTTTTTTATAAAGAAATATGTTAACTTATATCTTATGCTACTCTAGAGTACTAATTTTTTTATATGAGAGTTGTTACGAGTGACTATTAAAACATCTCTTTCAGCACTTTTAGTATTTATTTATTTTATTTTATTTATATTTATTTTGAAAATCAGTAAGGGCGGCCGGCAAAAGCAGCAGCCAAACGGGCGCCCTGCGAAATGTCTGAGCAAGTGGAAACGGATAGCCGACCTAAAATAAAAGGAAAGTGAAAAGAAAAAAAGACAGCCAACTCTGGAAACACTATCTGCACGATCAAAATCGAATGGACGAAATCATCTCGCAACGGCAAACCATCAGACTTAGATCAGGCGGCCAGGAAGGAACCCTAGCGCCCGTCGCCGCCAATATAAAGAGACATCCCGGTCGGCCTAACCCTCCTCTCAGTTCCCTCCCACCCCCCGCCGCCGCCTCCTCCTCTCGGTTCCTTCTCCTCCTTCCTTCGAGGTCAGTCTCTGGATCCATCTCCTCTCTGCTTAGATGCGTTGTTCATGGTTGGAAAGGAGCTTTAGATCTACGTGGATGGTTCTGTTTAGTAGCCTCCATCTGCGAGCAGATCGAGTTTTAGGTGCTTTTTGCGCGGATGCATGGTTTTTCTGTCTGTACTTTGAAGCACTTCCTCTAAGCTCACAACGTTGGCTCGATCTATGGGTTTACTTCGGTTTCTGTTTGTAATATGTCGGCCCAGCTGTTTAGCGCAAATATTGCCGAACCATCTCTTTGCTTGGTTGAATCTATCGGTAGATGGATTTGTACCTTAATTTGTAGGGTTCTAAAGGATTTGTAGGTGTGGTACGTAATTGGCATAATTACTTCATCTTGTTCTGATATGGTGATATGATCTAGAATTAATTCTCGTTAGCTTTTCATGGTCTCGTAGATATATTAGTCTTGTGGTATAGATCTAGCCTTATCATTTTGTAATCGTTCCTCGTGTAGTGTTGCCTAGATCTAACTAGGCCTGCGGTCTGATAGGCTCAAGTGCTATACCATCTGATTTTCACCGTCTTTCCGCTAATTTATATGGTCATTTGCTATGTTAACCTTCGTAGGTAGCTAAGATATATAACCTACCAGTTCATGCCTTTTCGTTCATATGGTGATTCTGTGCATCTGTTGTTTCTAATCCTCGTTTACTTCTGTGTTGCAGTTTGCTAGCTAACACTTTCAGCCATGGGTAAGGAGAAGACTCACATCAACATTGTGGTCATTGGCCACGTCGACTCTGGCAAGTCGACCACCACTGGTCACCTGATCTACAAGCTTGGTGGTATCGACAAGTGTGTGATCGAGAGGTTCGAGAAGGAAGCCGCTGAGATGAACAAGAGGTCTTTCAAGTACGCGTGGGTGCTTGACAAGCTCAAGGCAGAGCGTGAGAGAGGTATCACCATTGACATCGCCCTGTGGAAGTTCGAGACCACCAAGTACTACTGCACGGTCATCGATGCCCCTGGACACCGTGACTTCATCAAGAACATGATTACTGGTACCTCCCAGGCTGACTGTGCTGTTCTCATCATCGACTCCACCACTGGTGGTTTTGAGGCTGGTATCTCCAAGGATGGCCAAACCCGTGAGCACGCTCTGCTTGCTTTCACTCTTGGAGTGAAGCAGATGATCTGCTGCTGCAACAAGGTATAGCTTGTAAACTCTACTTATAAGTGTTGGCACTTAAGCTTCATCAATGCATATTGACATATCGAACTATCAAATGGTCTTGTGGTGTAGTTATTGTCATTTGATAGATTTTCACTGTCTTCTTAGTGTTACTGAATCTGAAGTTGCATCAGGAATTTTCACACGTGTTAGCATGGTTATATGCTGCACTCGATACACTAGATATGCTTGTTCATGTTATGTAATTGTAAATACTTATTTAACTGTAAATACTCTTGATCACTTGTTCACGAAGCTATCTACTATGTTACTGTTTACTGCTTAAATCTCGCCAATTTCATCCAACTAATGGGATTGTTCTGCTGATCTGTTCTAGATGGATGCCACCACTCCCAAGTACTTGAAGTCGCGCTATGAAGAAATTGTGAAGGAAGTCTCTTCGTACCTCAAGAAGGTCGGCTACAACCCTGACAAGATCCCCTTCGTCCCCATCTCTGGTTTCGAGGGTGACAACATGATTGAGAGGTCCACCAACCTTGACTGGTACAAGGGCCCGACCTTGCTTGAGGCGCTTGACCAGATCAACGAGCCCAAGAGGCCTTCAGACAAGCCCCTGCGTCTTCCCCTCCAGGACGTGTACAAGATAGGTGGTATCGGTACAGTGCCTGTTGGTCGTGTTGAGACTGGTGTGATCAAGCCTGGTATGGTTGTTACCTTTGGTCCCACCGGCTTGACCACTGAGGTCAAGTCTATTGAGATGCACCACGAGGCTCTCCCGGAGGCGCTTCCAGGTGACAATGTGGGATTCAACGTCAAGAATGTTGCTGTGAAGGATCTCAAGCGTGGGTTTGTGGCATCCAACTCCAAGGATGACCCTGCCAAGGAGGCTGCCAACTTCACCTCCCAGGTCATCATCATGAACCACCCTGGGCAGATTGGCAACGGCTACGCCCCAGTGCTGGACTGCCACACCTCCCACATTGCCGTCAAGTTTGCTGAGCTGGTGACCAAGATTGACAGACGATCTGGCAAGGAGCTCGAGAAGGAGCCCAAGTTCCTGAAGAACGGTGATGCTGGCATGGTGAAGATGATTCCCACCAAGCCCATGGTTGTGGAGACCTTCTCTGCCTACCCTCCTCTTGGCCGTTTTGCGGTGCGCGACATGAGGCAAACTGTTGCTGTTGGTGTCATCAAGAGCGTGGAGAAGAAGGACCCAACCGGTGCCAAGGTGACCAAGGCTGCTGCCAAGAAGAAATGATAGGTCAATTGTTCCATATCGGCGTTTGAGATGCCTAGCAGTTTTAGTGTTGGCTGAGTTTTGTTCATGGGCATTGTTCTCGCTGGGTATACAGTAGTTATTCAGCTGTTAGCGCTGCTTAATGTGCCCTTGTTGGTGTCTTAGTGCTTTTAAGTACTGTCTTTATTTGAGCTGCGGCAAAACCTGGATGCTATGAGACTTGTTGCGTTTTTTATCGGCTGTGGAATGTGATCTTTTAGCTATGCAACTTTATTAATTATTTGCTGTTCATTTGTGATTCTATGGCTTGTCCGTCGTTTCTAGGTGGCGAGGTCTTGCTCTTGTATCCGGAGAAGTCGGTCTCGTAATGCCGTGTTTTTTGTTTGCATACCAGACGATATGTTGCGTATCTATTGAAGTTCTCTTGCTCTACTGCTCTTGCCCCTTGCCTTCCATTTTCCTGCGCTGCTAAGACAGAATCTGGTATTTAGAACTTACTTCTGGACCTGTTTAACAACCATGGGAGGCGCAAACAATAGAAGCAAGCCAAGCGTGTTTCATTTTCACTGCTGTTGTTTGTCAAACAAATGAAATTGCACTGTTCTAGTTGAGCTGCCAGCCATGTTTTCACTTCATCGGATATTAACCAATTGGCCTATGACCGTGGTAGCACCATCTGCGATTTTCGTGTACCTTTTTTGTTTCTTATTCTCTGCCGATAAAGTTGAAGTTTACGCTATTTCCTTTAGTATTTTGCAATTTGATATATAGGAAAATTTCACAGCCATTGTTTCTTGTAATGTGGATCAATCGGTCATTCGCGCACTAACAGGATATTTGGTACGTTCAAACGTGGTGTATATCCAGGCTCCAGGCCTACCCCCATCTTAACGATGGGACTGAAAAAAATTCTCAAGAGGCTGAATAACAGCAACAAAAGAGCCATCTTAAAAGAACGGTAGATTTATTATCATAGTTGCATGAAACATAAATTGCCGGAATAGAACTCCCCATATTGTTTATCCACTAAGACAAACAAAAAATATGTTGTCGATCTGCTGCAACCAGTGACTCCATTCCCATCTTTCAAGCCATTGTCACCACTGTCTGGACATGTCGGTTTAGCATGAGAGGAGAGAATTATCACCCGCGAGAATTATCGCCTGTTTAACATCTTCCTGCTTTGGTTGGTGTAGTTATGATATGTGTTTCCTGTTGCGCTGTTATGAAGCTACATAATAGCGGAAACTCAAAAAATGAGTTCTCGGAACAACCTGCAGCCACTGCATTCATTTTGGGGAGTTTCAAAAAGATAAAAATAAAATGGCGACCGCTGCTATTTCAGGATTTTTAGGCATAGCTCTGGGACGTTGATTTGTGCTTCCATGGACGGTTCGATCAGAATCTTAAATCTGGACCCATTTTGGTGGATTGTTTCCGTGAAACAATCGGCGAAAAATCCGGGAATAATTGAATGCATGTAAGGAAAGAGCTGAAATCGGCATAGAATCTAGCCGTCAGATGTGACGGCAAGATTAGCAATAAACAGGATTAGCTAAATTTACGGGAAACAATTTAAGTGACTATAGGAAACAATTGTAGTGACAATATGAAACATGGACAACTGTCTGTATGCAATACGTAGCGTGGGCTTCTTCTCTTAATGCAACATAGAAATATTTGTATAATGAGAAGGAAACACTTTACTAAATCATGCGCAACAAAATTTTCGAACCAATATAACAATGGAATGTATACAACACAATCCCGGATTTTTGGGAAACTTATGATTCAAATCGCTAGATTTTTGGCATCGTGGGCTCCTTCTGTTATGGCAACGTGGAAACATTTGCGTAGCGAGAGGGAAACATTTTACTTAAACTTGCACAACAAATTTGTCAAATAAATACAACAACTAATGTTTGTTCATCCGGGCTAATGTGTTTATGTTTCATCCATCTGAGTATTTTATTTCCCGTACAACAATAATTTGTTTCCATCAACAATTAATGGAGAAACTGCAGCAGACGCTTGCCGAGCTAATTTGTTTATGTTTCATTCATCCGAGTATTTTGTTTCCCATACAACAATAATTTGTTTCATGTATAACAATCATTCGTTTCACATGTACAACAATCATTCGTTTCCATCAACAACTAATGGACATGCATAGCTAGCCCCTCTCCCTCCTCACACACACAGGAGGATCACCGGACTAGATGATAAAAAGGGCCCGAAGAAGAAGCCAACAGAATCACCAACTATTTTGCTGCCGTAGCAGCAGTGCTCGGAGCTAGAGTACAAGTAGAAGCAAGCAACCCCGATCGAGCTGTGTACGTCGTGGCCTGAGCCCAAGGTTCTGCTCGTACGAGGATCTCGCGGTGGTGAGGATCTCCGACGACGCGTATAGGGACTCCTCGGCCCTGTTCGCGGAGCTCGGCTAGGCAGCCGGTTTCGGTTTTGTCGATGACGGCGCCGAGGAGCTGCTGCCACCGCCGCATCCGCCTCCGACGACGCCGGCCGGGCCCGTTGACGGCGGCGGCGCGTTGTCGAGCTCCACCGAAGATGGGGCAACGCCGGAGGCCACCGCCGACGCCGACGGGAAGCCGGCCGTCGCGACAGAAGCAGCGTGAGTGGAACTGCGTGAGCTTCTATGGCGCCGTTCTTGAGAGAGCTTGCGCCGGAGAGAGACGAGCGATGGAAACAAGGAATATGAAAAGACGATGGAAACAAGGAATAGGAAAAGTCTCCGGGACGCGTTGATTAAGGGCGGTGGCAATTTGTTGTAATTTGCTAGAAGATTTTGGGCTGCCGGATTTTCTTGGATCAACGGCTGGATCCTGTGACTAAGAAAGAGGCAAATCGGTATGCCAGGCTGTAGAGTTTACCAAATAAAATAGCACATGTACATGCTACGTGCACTTGCAAACTTTTGTGCAAACAAAATTTTGTGTTCTGTGAAAAAAAAATCATTTTTACTATACATAGTTGCTATTTAAGCTATTTATCCTTGTCTATTTTTGCACAAGACAGGAAACACATATCATTACGTGAAGTTTTAGAACAGTTTTGTAAATTCGTAAATTTTTCGTTGCTGCCACCCGAGCGCCCCGGTCGCGCTCCACTTCTCCATCGCGGGTAGGCGAACCCATGCACCGGACATGTCGGCCGATCTCCTCCAACGCCCGTGCTTCCCTGTCCACCTCGCCGCCAAACACCGTTGGTTTCTTCCCCATGTCCAGCACACCACCAACGCGCCGAATTTCGTCTGATCCGGTGAGCTTGTGGTAAATACGTAGCCTTCCTCCGGTTCCTGCTACTTTCCTAATGATTTTTGCCTTGATTTGGGTTTTCCCTTAGAGTCAATCACCGCCGAGGAGATGGTCGTCTCCGCCGCCGTTTGCATCGTCGCCATCTGCTCCCCATCCATTCACCTGTCGCCTTCAAGCTCTGCGTCATCGACCTTGGGGTGAGGCCCCAGCACACGCGCTCCCCTCTCTTTTCCTCCGCTTCTCGTGTGCTTGCTTGGGTACAATGCCGCCGCCAACGAGCTCATGTACTGAACCGAGGAGAACAGTAGCTGTCTAAGCCCTCAAATGCTACTCTGATGTTACTCAAACTAGTTGCTAATCTGCTAAAACACCATCGAGCAACAGTGTAGGAAAATTGGTGATTAGTATCCAATATGAGAATAACAATAGAATCTGCATATAGATATTAGAATTGTAAAATTGACAAACCTTAGGAAAATTAATGTGTGGTATTCACGTTTAATTAACTGGCTAGGGTGATAATGACCCAACGCCAGATTTAAAAACCCTTGAATCATATCTTGAGTATCATATACCTGGACTAAGATGTTCTTGACCAAGTGATGATCATCCTCGCGTCATGATACCGCGGTTATTGTATGCTTGGTGGCTCCGGTGGTCAGCCTAAATGTTCCTGCAGTTAGAGCACTTGGTCAGATTAATTTAGGAGAAATACACCATAGCGTGGGTATTCGACATCTAGGTCTCCCCTTTTTAAATAGCTAGTTAAGTGCTAACTGGAGTAGTCAGTCCTCTCGTGTCCATATAGACTGGCAACTGATGATGCCGTGCAGCTAAGATTAGCCAATACCTTGTGTCATTAACCTATAGGACCGATATGTTAGTAATTCAAATCTGGTACATGCATAAGAGCACATGTATATGTCACCTTGGATGACTAACCGTTGAATCTATTATTTAAGCATCCATATACCTGGTACACTATGCTCATACGATTAGCTATTGATTAGAGCTAATTAAGTGATGTCTGACTTGTTCGACATGCAAGGATCCACTAGCTATTAGTTAGCTCATTTGATAAACACCCTAATAGAAACATGGCTAATGCATGTACGAATGACCGTTAGACCCCAAATCCGCGAGTAGGATATACCCTTCATGATCATGCTCAAACACTAGTCCCATTAATTAAATCGTTTGGCTCACTAATTTAGTTAGCACAGAGTTAAATCGGCTGATTTCCTAAAGCTGGACCAACAGGCCCCTATTGTCAAGAATTCAAGTTATTAACCTGCTAAGTCTTTTAGCTAGGGATGACCATAATTCGTAGGTAAGTCAAGCAGTAGTAACACGCTCAAATAATTGTCTCATAGTGCAGCTGAATAGTGCCCCAACAATTAGATCACAATATCCAGTTTAGTTACATGATATAAGTTAAACTTCAATTCTCGGCCTGTAGATCCTCCATGTAAAACCTGATCGAGTGGCATCTGAACTGGAATCTTTGCAAAGACCATTGTCATTAAAAACAAATATTTGCCGTATGTGGCTATAGCTAGTGGAACCCTGCGCATAAAGGCGCAGCTAACTGAGATTGAATACTTGTTAGAAAGTAGCTTTTGAGCCTAAGGTTAGTGTAAATACCTCACTATAATGTTGATCACACTCTATAGAATCTAGTTAAGCACCCATGCTTATCCTACTAATATTCATATGCACCTGCCATCTCCCTTAGATAAAATCCAGTTAGATTGGAGCATAATTAATCTAATGTTTCTTTACCAAGAACAAGGCATGAATAAGTTAAAAGCTAGCTAACCTTCAGAAACTGGTAGAAAATGTATATGGTAGCTCAACGCGGTAATTCTTTTTTTGTAAAGTCCATCTTTTGATCAAAGGAATTAACGAGGTAGGACTCACTCATACTACCATCTATAAAAATGTCTAAAATTTAAATGTGCCCACTTTAAGCCATATGTTCAAACATGACCAATTGAAACTTTATACTAGCCCCAATCGGAACCCATCTCATATCACAACTCATAATTTCACCTTTTCCTCAGCATGGTATTATTCTTATATATGCATCCATGTTAATTGCATCCCTGCATCTTCGTCATTTCCAAATTAGCTTCTTAGGTTTGCTTTTCCCTCTTGGAGGTCATTTGCTTCTTACCGGTGTTTCGGGTATTATTGGATTTTTGCGTATGATCACCATACTTCACCAAGCAATGAGGCAAGCTCACAAAATACTCGATAAGATTCCCTTAATTCATATCATGCCTTGCTATTGATTTGAGATGAAATGCTATGTTGTATGTTGGTTGATATGAACATGTTTTGTGATGGCGATATCACCAGCATGGTTAGGGCTTGATTCTAAGATCAGCGTGGATCTTTTAATCGGACTAACGAACTATGGAATCTTTAATGGGAGCTGTGAGAGCCGGGGTTTTGTCACCTACTGATGGGTCGATGAATAGAGTGATCGTAAGCACCACAGCTATTCAGTCGTAGGGCTTTACCCTTCACCCACGTAGGAAGACTTTGTGACATGTCCGGGTAGTAGGGGTCGGCCGGCCCCTAGCTAACGGCATTTCAGAAGCACCTTCCTTGGTCAAACCTTGTGGTTTGCTCAGAACACTTGATATAGCTTTTGTGAGCTATCTTTAAATCACCCAAGCTTGGTTGTCTTGTTATGATAACTTGTGGATTTGTATGGTTGTTTTCCATACTTATTTAGATTTGAAATTGAATATTGACATGTAAAATGTGCAAGTAAATATGGTTATGTTGATATCATATTGGTATTGGTTATATCAAGTATGTGCATACCATGTTTACATTGATGTTGATATGCAATATTAGTGTTTTATCTTGGTTAATAGCTTGCTGAAATTGAATTGGGATGAGCTATAAATGTGGCTTGTAAGTAGGAAAGTACTTACGGAATTCATTTCTGAACTTGTTGCAGGTGGGACTAGAATAGCAGACTTCTACAATGCTGATTTTGTAAAAGTTGATGGCTGTTTGCATATTGCCCTTCTCGGTCGTACGTGTGGGTTGCGTGTTTCTATTGGAGATGGTTGGGCTACCATCCCAAGGGTTTTTAGTTTGTTTCCACTGCTGTTCTTGAGCTTTAGAAGCATGTAAACAACCTTCAAGTTGTGAGTTTGTGTGTTGTATAAGCTCTCTCGGGTAAGAGGCAAGCTATGTATCTTTTAACTCCTTGTTATTAGAGTTTGACCTGTGATATAAAGTTTTTAATTGTGATCGTTCCATATACCGTGCGTGTATGTTTTGAAGTATATGGAATCGATCGTAAAGGAGTAATGTCTTCTCTTTGGTTTCACGTGGTGAACAAATCTCGGTTGAGTGACCCGCTAGCTGAGATGCAGTGCCGGCTAGGCAGGTGTCACACCCCGATTTTCCAAAACCCGACAATTAGGGCTTTCAAATTTTTTTGTTAATAACGCTAACTGAAGTACACCTGATTAAAACTTTACATCAAATCATTGCAACCCTAAAACAAATCAGGTCTAAATCATCCACCCTTGTTCCCCTCCCTTTATTCCTAGTCGGAATAACCTAGACCGCAACTACGGCTAATTACCATACGATACCCTTGCTAAATTTAAACATATACATGCCCTAAACTTGCTCCGAACGACATGATCTTTTGCCACCTAATATATGCACATATATACTGCTTTTGGTTTAAGCACTAAAACCCTAACGCAAGAATACCCTAGCTCAATACCTAGACTGTATACGTTGGTATGTCCGCGGCACCCTGCAACCGATTGACCCCGAGTCTAGAGAAGAGGACCCTCGAGAGTCCCCACCACCACTCCCCAACTTGCCGCACTCCGAAACCCTAGATCCGAGCTCCCGATTCATCCCCTTCCTATTTAAATCTAATTCCTCCTAAAACCCTAACTCATCGTTCGACTCCACAAAAATCCGTTGCATATATATATGAGTATACCGGTGGCAGTCCTCCAAGATCTAACCCACCACGATCCATTAGGATCATTCTAACTTCATTGCCACCCTATATATGCTTAAGTTTCCAAGCGTATATGGGCACATACACTGTGAAATCCTCGACATATCCTCGCATGCGATCTCGCTTTATAGTTGTTCTCCACGCATGGATACTCGTCCTTGCATTCTACCGCGAACACCTCTTTGACGCCTTCTACCTTTGTTATGTCAGTGTGTTTAGGTCGGCATCCAAAGCAAAGTGCCCAACTAGTACTTTTGCGTATATATGACACGAACTTCGCTCTTGGTCCATACCCTTCTACCCTCATCCGCCTCATACCCTTACTAGGGAAGTATGCATGTATATACCATCCACTCAGATATGGCTATATGCAAAACCTAGTCTTGCATTTCCGGGTAACGGGGCACAATACTAGTCCGACCGTGTGATCCCATTTCTCCCTCGTAAATATCAGATGACATGCTAGGAAAATATCCTCCTAATTCTCCTATCGCACCGAAACATGTCATCCCCTAAAACTGAATCGGTGCCAAACTTCTTAGTGTCTCTACAGTATCTTCATTGATTTCCTCCCTCGTGCGGTCCTCTCGCTCCCTGCACACTACTGTAAAATTTCTCAACCAAATTGCTAAGTCTACACCTGAAGCTACTAACCGACACCCCTCCTGCTCCCTGCCACATGGACTCAAGTCCCTACCCCAACCTCCTCTCCCGCACTCCCTGCCTTTCACCCTCTCCAAGTAGTGGAGTTTCCCCAGCACTCTCCCTTCTTCTCCCTCCCTCATGGCCAACTAGTGCTTCCGTGATTTCCGTCGCCATGCCATCAGCTGAGACGAGAGGACAGTGCCTACTTTCCACTGGAGCTCTACAGTAGCAGCAAGAACTGTGGCCACAGTGTCCTCCACCCATCTCCATTACTTCTTCCTCTACAAACCCCAACCGGACTCCATCTCTATCCAAGCAGCCAAGCTTCCCCTTCAGCTCTCCACTGTGCCTTCCTCCTCGAACCAAGCAGCCTGCCCCTAAACCCCTATTCCTCGAGCTCAAGCCGAACTCCCCATCGCTCCTTGCTTCCTTCCCCACCGAGCAGCACGGCCCCGATGTCTCCCCTTCCTTCTCTCCTTAGCAACAGAGGGCGCCGCCGGTGACCAAGCTCTACAACCCATCTCCGCCATCGGCAGCAAACGCTCAAGTGCCACTGGAGCCACCTTCCCCGACTGGCGCCTCCCCATCGCCATCCTGCTCCGGGCGTCAACAGCACCGCGTCGCCACCGCTGTCGGGATCTACAGCAGCTCCACGTGGCCCCCCAACGCTGGCCATGAGCAACGACCCGACCTCGCCGTCCCGCTCGGCCACCAGCAAGCCCCACCGTTCCTTCTCCGCATTGCTCCAGTGAACCACACCGCCACTCTCTAAAACTGCTCAGATCTATGCCGCCCCGACGAGGTATGCCAGTTCGGCGCCGCCGCCCGCTCTCCCCGCGGTCCCAACTCCCACATCACCGCCGCATCTGCCTTCCGGCCACTTTCCCATTCAAGCTCCCTTCTCTGCTAGCACTCACCACCGCCGTCCTCCTTTCTTTTTCCTCAGCGGCAGAGATCCTCCCATCCTCGCTGCTCCATCTCCTTCCGTTCTGTGCCTAAGCTGCTCCGCATACCCTGAGACCCCATCGGTAAGCCGCCACGGCCGGCGGACCACCCGAGCACGCTGTCACCCTCCATTGGTAAGGGGCCACCGCGCCAGCCACTTGTCCCCAGCGGTTGTCTCCTCTCCATCCCCTATTCGCCGACGCGTGTTTCCCCTTCCCTCCGAGCTACAGCCGTCGGAAGCCATGGAACCAATTCCCCGAGCCTGTTTCCATCCTCTCACCGCCGCCGGAGTTGCCGAACTCACCCACCGCTGCCGGCCAATGGCACCACCGCACCGCCAAGACCCAGGGCACCAGCACCACCATTCGGGGCCACTCAAAAGGCCGGCTCCACCGCTCAGGGTCCGCTTGATCCCCGGTGGCCGCCTCAGCCCTCAACCGCCCGCACCGGAGCCAGCCCCTTCCCGGCGTCATCTCCATCTTATCTCCCCTATTTCGGCAAGGAGTTCCGACTAGAACCCACGAACCAGGTTAGGGGAAAGCGCATTCAACAAGTACGTCTCCCCTATTGGAAAACGGATCACTTCTCTTACTTCCTTAGCTTTGCTCATCCCTCTGTAGAAAACGTAACGTGCTTTCCGCCAGTCCCCACACTTAACTGATCGGAAACGGGAGCAGTTAGAAATGGATAGAGCTTAAGTCTTCCCAATGCAAAGATGCCGGGATTTAATTTCAGAACACCAAGCTTAGTAGCATGTTAAATGTTTATGTATACAAGCATTTAAAGGACTTAAGTCAACGTAAGGCAGTATGAGATCAACAAAAGACAAGTGGTATAAGCATATCCCATACTGTCAAGCAAAGTTATTACACGATTATTAAAATGTCAGATCATTCAAAACATAAGAGTAAGATATCACAAATACTTTCGAGCCTCCCCAACCTAAAGGAACCAAAGAACTCAAGTGACCCACCAATATGGTTTAGTAACCCAGAGTTTTTCTTTTCCCTTTTAAGCAGGAAATCATCAATCCCTGTGCTAAGATAGCTAAAAACTCAACCAAAGCCGAGACCCTAAAACTGTACCTACCTATTGGTCACATCCACACCTACAGAAATAATTATTTATGACGAACATCAAAACACCCCAAAACCGCGAAAGTTCACGCAAGCGCAAGTAATACGAGAAACCCTTATTTCACGAGAAGGGGACTTCTTCCCGCCTTCTCAAAAACCCTAGTAAACATCTTCATCGGGAACTCATATTTCAAGAGCATATGAGTGTATATGTTGTTCTTAATTGGTTCTTCCTCGTGCTGCTTCTTATTCGATGTCTTTTCCAGCGTGTAGTTACGACGTTACGATACCTTCGCGCGTTGATCGGGCGGTTACGGAATCGAATTCAAGATCGAGACACGGCCATTATTGCCAGGCAAGCTCTTCTTCTTTGATCATGTTGAATCCCATGATTGCGAACTATTTATTTTGTTTGCAAAACATACATGCTATGTGATAGAAAATGATATTTTATGTAGCAATAGTTACATCCGAAATGGTAGAAACCCTAGACCGATCCCACTCCTTGTCGCCTTAAGGAATACATATGTTCCGAAGAAAATATCGGAAACCTAGGTGTAGTATATACATATATATTGCTTAGCCCCGCAGTAGAAAATCTAGGTTTTCGCAAAAGTAAACGAATCCCGGAAATCTCGTATGAGATAAACTTGGGATGGATCGCTGTGACCGATGGAGGAGAAGTCACGGTATAATCCACGGGTTGGATGTTCGAAGGGTAGTTTTTGTAGGGCAAAAACAAAATGGAGATGATTTAGATCCGGGTTAGAAACGAAGGGCGTAAGCAGGAAGGAATAAAAGCGAGCTAAGACCCAGTGGGGCACTCGCGGTCCGTGCGACGGACACGGTGTGGAGTCTTTCTCGGATCACTTAAGGACCGAACCTACCGTGCCGCTAAACCAGGTTCACCCCGTACGTCCACATGTCCTTTATGGGAAGGACTTGACCTTTACCCTGTCGAGTGCTAGTATCTGGACCCTCGGGCAGTAGGAAGTAGGTGACTAGGCAATTTAAGACCTAGAGAGCCTATCCCGCAAGGTAGGGAGTTGCTCGACACAAAGATGAGAATATTCCCATTTTAGGATTTGCGTGGCAAAAGGTAAAGTTGGGTAAAACATCTAGCGGGTCCAGCTCTAGTATGAAACGGGTGGAATGTCTCGTTGTACTAGCCCTGTCAGCATACGGTGCACAGTGTGCCCAGGGCGAACTACATCTTGTGGGTAAAGCCGTACAACCTCTGCAGAGTGTTAAAATCTATTCGAATAGCCACGTCCTTGGTCATGGACACAATCTGGTAAGGCCACACAACCGGTTAGACTATATGATGAAAAGTGGGTCATGGGTTTAAGGACGCATCGCCTGATGGGCATGCAGAGTGAGTTATGAGATCCTCGTGTAATGCGATTACACGGGAGGTGTGGTTATGAGTGGGACGCTGTTCTACCGAAGTGTAGGAACAGCTATCTAAGGAGAAAGATGGTATTATCGGACGTCGTTCTACCTGAGGGTAGGAACGGCTATCTAATGCAGATGAATGGCCGCTCCCGTGGCGGACGGCCGAATTGCAGGTATGTTATTATGACTGGCTGATATGACTCGGCAGGGCCGAGGTTGTTTTCGAAAATGAGCTTTCATCGTCTACTTAATTATTTCAAATGAAAACTTACATTTCCGCACCATTATGAAACATAGGTTAGAGCCTCTCTATTGATTCTCCTGTGCATGCATATATCTGTGATATTCACCCTGAAGGGAAGCTTGCGAGTACATTCAATGTACTCACCTGGCTTGTTGATTTGGCCAGATACGAAGAAGGAATGTTTAGAAAATATCGACGACGAATACGAAGGCTAGGGCGTTACCCCAGTCAGTTGCCTGTGTGGTTCGGCATATTGAGGGGCGAGTTACCACGTGTTTATATTCCGCTGCCATTTCAATCCGGCCAATCGGCCCGGTATGTATAACTAAAGATCTTACCGATCATTCATGTAATAAACTCGGTATTGTATGACTGTGTATCAAGTATACTGTGTGTACCGGCTACTGATCCAGGGACCGGTACAGTAAACACAGGGAGTATCCGGCTTAAAAACCGGGTACGCCACAGCAGGGTGTGGATAGTCGCACTGGGCTTTCGAGCGACCCACTAATCTTCAGACTAGATTAGGGTGTGGGTGCGATTGTCGGGCTCCTCCGAATCTGGTTTACCTCGTGATCTGAAGAGCAGCATTAGTTCTTTACCGGATCTTGAATTTGTTATCAGCTTCTGTTTGCGATAAGTGTGTCGTTGCCCGGCTTAACCAACCGTGAGTTCATACGACATGTGGTGATCGTATGGTGGGTGATACGACGTGTTGGTGAGCGTATGGTGTGCCGGGCGATTTCTCTGGTATTCGGACCTCGTATCGCAATTGGAGTTGGTTATGAATTCGGGGTCCTGACATCACCAAGTCCCGGTCCTTCTAAAAAGAGACTTGATAATGACACTTCTAGTTGTATGCAGCGCCTATTGGACATATATGAGAAGAGGAGACAAAATTCTGTGACATCCTCTGCTCCAGTGACCATTGACCCCATAAGAGCAGAGATTGGAGAGATGATGGCCTTGGTGGAGAAGGACGGGGCTGAGGAAGGTAGTGATGAACACTTTATGCTACATAGCACTTGAGGTACAAAGAATGACATGATTTCTTCATCACTTTGAAGACACCACATGGGAGACTAGCATGGCTCAAGAGGACATGGGAGGTGGAGCAAAAGAAGCTTTAGGCGTCATTTTATCATATGCACTCTTAATTTGCATTGTCATGTGAACTTGTTACTTAGTTTGGACCCTTTATGCCTATGTGTACTGTTATTTGATTTGGACCATTGTTCATTATGTGTAATGTCAGTTGCATTGGACCATTCGTGGTTATAACTATAATATTTGCTTCGGATATGTATAATGATTTGGACCTACGTTACATTACTGTCAGACTATCTGAACCGTTGTTGGTTGAACTTATCTAGTTTTATTTTGGTGCAAAATGACAGATGACAGAAGACTCAGATGATAAATTCATCCCACTTCTTGCAATGGCGTATATGCTCGAAAATAGTACCCCAACTCCACGAAGGCCAAGGAGACTACATTTTATGACAGGGATCCAATGCGTTGAGGAGAAGATGAAGGATCTAAAAGACTTCTACAACATATTTAGAATGAGGATGTCAGTGTTCCACATGTTGCATGAGACCTTAGTTAATAACTATCAACTATAATCAACTCCTTTCATGAGCTCTATAGAAGCATTAGCACTCTTTTTATTGACCTGTGGATCACCTCAATGTAATAGTAATGCTGCCTCAAGATTTGAACATAGTGCATCTACTATTAGTTATAAGTTTTGTGAGATTTTAGAATTCCTAGACCGCATGGCTGATGATTACATAAAACCTAGAGATCCTACTTTCACTGAAGTTCATCATAGACTTTGAAAACCAATGTTCTCCCCTCATTTCAATTATGACATTCGAGCAATTGATGGAACACATATTCGTGTGACAGTGCCAGCACATCTAAAAGTGAACCACATGAATAGACATGGTTATACTAGTCAGAATGTCATAGCTATATGTGATTTCGACATGAGGTTCACTTTTGTCGTCACTGGATGGCTGGGATATGTTCATGACACGCGTGTATGGTCAGATGCCTTGGTTGAATATGATGAGTATCCACACCCTCCGGCAGGTAACTCACATGTGTATACAATTTTTATGTTCAATGTTCACTGTTTGCTTATGAAATAATCTATTTTTTCCTCGAACTGTAAGAAAATACTATAGTGTTGACTCCAAGTATCCAAATCGAATTGGCTATCTAGTATCATACAAGGGACAACGATACCATGTGCTTGAATTTCAATAGGCAGCTCCTGTTGGGATGAGGGAGATCTTCAACCATCGTCATTCATCACTAAGGAACATCATCGAAAGGGCATTCAGTGTTCTCAAGATGAAATGGCGTATTCTCGGGGGCATACCAAGCTATCCAGTTGAGAAGTAGAAGATGATAATTTCCGCTTGCATTTATCTTAGGAAGATGCTGGAGATTATCGGGGATGATCCGGATGTCATCTACATAATAGGTAGAGTACTTACAGATACAACTGCTGGAGGTCGACATTCCAGGATTCAAAGAGCCAACCATCTTTGGCGGCTAACCTATTCGTTTAGGGTTAACCCCCTCACGAAGAGTCTTGTCGTGACCGTGAGCTCGGTCAAACGCTCTAACCCATGAGTGTTTGTAGTCCTTGTCGGGGTGATGCCCTTTGGCCAGGTTCAGACTAAGATTATCACAATGGAGGACTGTCTCTAGACAGCCAGGGACTGTAATTACACCCTTGGGGCTTGGAATCTTCATGCACTGGTATGCATAGTATGCGGCTGCCATGAACTTCGCAAGGTTTGGTCATCCGAGGATAGTGTTGTAGGCCATCTCGAAGTCGACTACGTCGAATAGGACCTTCTCTGTTCGGAAGTTGTCAGGTTTGCCGAAGGTGACCGAGAGAGTGATCTGCCCGATCAGCGTAGCGGTTGATCCGGGCACAATGCCGTGGAAGGCCTGAGTGACTGGTTGGAGAGATGAACGAGGAATCTGCATTGAATCGAGTACGTTGGAAAAGAGGACATTGAGCGAGCATCTTCCATCCAGTAGTACTCGAGAGACCTCGCAGTTGTTGATCATAGGTTCGACCACAATGAGGAATCATCCTAGTCGGGCAAAGTTCTCGGGACAGTCGTTTTGGTCGAAGGTGACCTTGATTTCCTACCATCTGACCGTCTGATGAGTTGGTGGTATAGCGGCGAGAACTTCTCGAGCCACCGTCTTTAATTGTCATTTAGACTCATAAGACGTTGAGCCCCCAAACATGTGCTCTATTCATCTTTGCTCGCTTTGGAAAGGAGTCTGGTCGCTAGATCCATTGTCAGAACTGGTTTCTCGACTTTGGTTTTTGACCTGGGGTCCCTTCCCTTTGAACTTTTTGGTCTCCGCCTGAACATATTTTTTGAAGATCCAACACTATCGAAGGTCATGCTTGTCACTCTGATGGAAGTCACATATTTCTATGTTGCATTAAGAGAAGAAGCCCACGCTACGTATTGCATACAGACAGTTGTCCATGTTTCATATTGTGACTACAATTGTTTCCTATAGTCACTTAAATTGTTTCCCGTAAATTTAGCTAATCCTGTTTATTGATAATCTTGCCGTCACATCCGACGGCTAGATTCTATGCCGATTTCAGCTTACATGCATTCAATTATTCCCGGATTTTTCGCTGATTGTTTCACGGAAACAATCCACCAAAATGGGTCCAGATTTAAGATTCTGATCAAACCGTCCATGGAAGCACAAATCAACGTCCCAGAGCTATGCCTAAAAATCCTGAAATAGCAGCGGTCACCATTTTATTTTTATCTTTTTGAAACTCCCCAAAATGAATGCAGTGGCTGCAGGTTGTTCCGAGAACTCATTTTTTGAGTTTCCGCTATTATGTAGCTTCATTAACAGCGCAACAGGAAACACATATCATAACTACACCAACCAAAGCAGGAAGATGTTAAACAGGCGATAATTCTCGCGGGTGATAATTCTCTCCTCTCATGCAAAAACCGACATGTCCAGACAGTGGTGACAATGGCTTGAAAGATGGGAATGGAGTCACTGGTTGCAGCAGATCGACAACATATTTTTTGTTTGTCTTAGTGGATAAACAATATGGGGAGTTCTATTCCGGCAATTTATGTTTCATGCAACTATGATAATAAATCTACCGTTCTTTTAAGATGGCTCTTTTGTTGCTGTTATTTCAGCCTCTTAAGAATTTTTTTCAGTCCCATCGTTAAGATGGGGGTAGGCCTGGAGCCTGGATATACACCACGTTTGAACGTACCAAATATCCTGTTAGTGCGCGAATGACCGATTGATCCACATTACAAGAAACAATGGCTGTGAAATTTTCCTATATATCAAATTGTAAAATACTAAAGGAAATAGCGTAAACTTCAACTTTATCGGCAGAGAATAAGAAACAAAAAAGGTACACGAAAATCGCAGATGGTGCTACCACGGTCATAGGCCAATTGGTTAATATCCGATGAAGTGAAAACATGGCTGGCAGCTCAACTAGAACAGTGCAATTTCATTTGTTTGACAAACAACAGCAGTGAAAATGAAACACGCTTTGGCTTGCTTCTATTGTTTGCGCCTCCCATGGTTGTTAAACAGGTCCAGAAGTAAGTTCTAAATACCAGATTCTGTTTTAGCAGCGCAGGAAAATGGAAGGCAAGGGGCAAGAGCAGTAGAGCAAGAGAACTTCAATAGATACGCAATATATCGTCTGGTATGCAAACAAAAAACACGGCATTACGAGACCGACTTCTCCGGATACAAGAGCAAGACCTCGCCACCTAGAAACGACGGACAAGCCATAGAATCACAAATGAACAGCAAATAATTAATAAAGTTGCATAGCTAAAAGATCACATTCCACAGCCGATAAAAAACGCAACAAGTCTCATAGCATCCAGGTTTTGCCGCAGCTCAAATAAAGACAGTACTTAAAAGCACTAAGACACCAACAAGGGCACATTAAGCAGCGCTAACAGCTGAATAACTACTGTATACCCAGCGAGAACAATGCCCATGAACAAAACTCAGCCAACACTAAAACTGCTAGGCATCTCAAACGCCGATATGGAACAATTGACCTATCATTTCTTCTTGGCAGCAGCCTTGGTCACCTTGGCACCGGTTGGGTCCTTCTTCTCCACGCTCTTGATGACACCAACAGCAACAGTTTGCCTCATGTCGCGCACCGCAAAACGGCCAAGAGGAGGGTAGGCAGAGAAGGTCTCCACAACCATGGGCTTGGTGGGAATCATCTTCACCATGCCAGCATCACCGTTCTTCAGGAACTTGGGCTCCTTCTCGAGCTCCTTGCCAGATCGTCTGTCAATCTTGGTCACCAGCTCAGCAAACTTGACGGCAATGTGGGAGGTGTGGCAGTCCAGCACTGGGGCGTAGCCGTTGCCAATCTGCCCAGGGTGGTTCATGATGATGACCTGGGAGGTGAAGTTGGCAGCCTCCTTGGCAGGGTCATCCTTGGAGTTGGATGCCACAAACCCACGCTTGAGATCCTTCACAGCAACATTCTTGACGTTGAATCCCACATTGTCACCTGGAAGCGCCTCCTGGAGAGCCTCGTGGTGCATCTCAACAGACTTGACCTCAGTGGTCAGGCCGGTGGGACCAAAGGTAACAACCATACCAGGCTTGATCACACCAGTCTCAACACGACCAACAGGCACTGTACCGATACCACCTATCTTGTACACGTCCTGGAGGGGAAGACGCAGGGGCTTGTCTGAAGGCCTCTTGGGCTCGTTGATCTGGTCAAGCGCCTCAAGCAAGGTCGGGCCCTTGTACCAGTCAAGGTTGGTGGACCTCTCAATCATGTTGTCACCCTCGAAACCAGAGATGGGGACGAAGGGGATCTTGTCAGGGTTGTAGCCGACCTTCTTGAGGTACGAAGAGACTTCCTTCACAATTTCTTCATAGCGCGACTTCGAGTACTTGGGAGTGGTGGCATCCATCTAGAACAGATCAGCAGAACAATCCCATTAGTTGGATGAAATTGGCGAGATTTAAGCAGTAAACAGTAACATAGTAGATAGCTTCGTGAACAAGTGATCAAGAGTATTTACAGTTAAATAAGTATTTACAATTACATAACATGAACAAGCATATCTAGTGTATCGAGTGCAGCATATAACCATGCTAACACGTGTGAAAATTCCTGATGCAACTTCAGATTCAGTAACACTAAGAAGACAGTGAAAATCTATCAAATGACAATAACTACACCACAAGACCATTTGATAGTTCGATATGTCAATATGCATTGATGAAGCTTAAGTGCCAACACTTATAAGTAGAGTTTACAAGCTATACCTTGTTGCAGCAGCAGATCATCTGCTTCACTCCAAGAGTGAAAGCAAGCAGAGCGTGCTCACGGGTTTGGCCATCCTTGGAGATACCAGCCTCAAAACCACCAGTGGTGGAGTCGATGATGAGAACAGCACAGTCAGCCTGGGAGGTACCAGTAATCATGTTCTTGATGAAGTCACGGTGTCCAGGGGCATCGATGACCGTGCAGTAGTACTTGGTGGTCTCGAACTTCCACAGGGCGATGTCAATGGTGATACCTCTCTCACGCTCTGCCTTGAGCTTGTCAAGCACCCACGCGTACTTGAAAGACCTCTTGTTCATCTCAGCGGCTTCCTTCTCGAACCTCTCGATCACACGCTTGTCGATACCACCAAGCTTGTAGATCAGGTGACCAGTGGTGGTCGACTTGCCAGAGTCGACGTGGCCAATGACCACAATGTTGATGTGAGTCTTCTCCTTACCCATGGCTGAAAGTGTTAGCTAGCAAACTGCAACACAGAAGTAAACGAGGATTAGAAACAACAGATGCACAGAATCACCATATGAACGAAAGGCATGAACTGGTAGGTTATATATCTTAGCTACCTACGAAGGTTAACATAGCAAATGACCATATAAATTAGCGGAAAGACGGTGAAAATCAGATGGTATAGCACTTGAGCCTATCAGTCCGCAGGCCTAGTTAGATCTAGGCAACACTACACGAGGAATGATTACAAAATGATAAGGCTAGATCTATACCACAAGACTAATACATCTACGAGACCATGAAAAGTTAACGAGAATTAATTCTAGATCATATCACCATATCAGAACAAGATGAAGTAATTATGCCAATTACGTACCACAACCTACAAATCCTTTAGAACCCTACAAATTAAGGTACAAATCCATCTACCGATAGATTCAACCAAGCAAAGAGATGGTTCGGCAATATTTGCGCTAAACAGCTGGGCCGACAAATTACAAACAGAAACCGAAGTAAACCCATAGATCGAGCCAACGTTGTGAGCTTAGAGGAAGTGCTTCAAAGTACAGACAGAAAACCCATGCATCCGCGCAAAAAGCACCTAAAACTCGATCTGCTCGCAGATGGAGGCTATTAAACAGAACCATCCGCGTAGATCTAAAGCTCCTTTCCAACCATGAACAACGCATTTAAGCAGAGAGGAGATGGATCCAGAGACTGACCTCGAAGGAAGGAGGAGAAGGAACCGAGAGGAGGAGGCGGCGGCGGGGGGTGGGAGGGAACTGAGAGGAGGGTTTGGCCGACCGGGATGTCTCTTTATATTGGCGGCGACGGGCGCTAGGGTTCCTTCCTGGCCGCCTGACCCGCCGTGGGAAATCGTGTCCGTTGGATTGTGATCGTGCAAACAGTACGTTTAAAGTCGTTAACGATATGTTCCTGGACATTACGCAGGCCGCAAGTTCCGCATCCTGTTTTCGGACCGGCAGTGGATCAGTTCATGTTTTTTACACGGGACTAGCTTTAGGACGAGTTTGGTTGGGTTTTTCAGCAGTTTTTCACTGAAAAAGGCTGTAGCCCAATCAAAAGGCTAGTTTTTCAGCAGCTTTCGCTAACGGTAGTTGTGGACTTTGCAGTGCAAATTCAGCTGTTTGAAAAAGCTGCCTTCTGCCAGTTTTTTATAATGTGCTGATCCTTCTGTACTCATGTTCCAAAATGATGTAGATTGTTTGGATAAACTAAAAGCCACATGTTCACTTTCCCACAGCCACAGCAGCTTTTCTAGACAGCCAGCCAACAGTAACTTTGTCAATGGCCACAGCCCAACCAAACAGGTCCTTACATTGTTCGGATGAGTAGGTTAGGTCATTTGACGGCCATAGTAACATGTGTTAGCACTTAACCGTAAATTATACCAGAGTTGATTTCCTCGTGGATCAGCTTGATTGAGTACATAATCCTGAAAACATCTACATAGTGTAACGGAGATATTTTGCTAAAACAGGTATAATAAATTTTGTTATTGCATTGACAAGCTGTTGCAGCAGAGTCCTTGCACTATGGAAGCAAATTTGGTCGAGGTGATTCCGTGCAAATAAATTAGGTCAAGACACATGACAATATCCTAAAGGTGTTGCAGCAAAATCATTGTATTATTGAAACATAATTTTAGCGTGATCACAACATCATAGGTGCACTTGTGCAGCAAATGTTTCGACCAATCATGGAATCAAGTGTTTTGCATGATTACAACATTATACAACTCGAATCACAACAAAAACGAAACTCTGTTGCAGTAAGATCTTAGAAAACAAAATCATTGTGTATTTGCAACATCATCCACTACTGTATGCAACAATAGGGAGGCAGCATTATAGGGAAGTCAACATATGGCACCAATCTAAAATCATATCTTCCCCCCTCGCAACATCGCTTTGAGTTATGGTGACCATATGCGCTTGTGTTCCCGTTGACCCTTGTCGCTAACCCGTAGCTCTTCTCTTTGGGATCTCCATCAATCGGTAATATGTATATACCGGGTTATCCCTCAGTTCGCCTCCTTGATCATCCACCAAACCATGCCCTATCGACGCATGCAAATCCCTATCTATATGTGGGGCTAGCTACTTGGTCACCCACCTCTTCCGGTACGTCTACGGGTATGTGTGTATGTATAGCCACCTACATATATGTCTGTCTACGTATGTATGCATATATGAACCCATGTGCACGTATATGAATGTATATCTATGTAGACCCCTCTGCCACCTTTTCTCTCTCCAGGGTGTTTATCCCTAGTCCTCCCCTCCATCGTCCTCTGACAACTTTCCTTCTCCCCAGCTTTGTGATCCTCTGCACAAGAAGTTGTGCACCTCATCCATGTCACCTTCTTACCTCCAAAAGTGTTAATGTGCTGAAACTCTAACCATCGGCACTCTCCGTTTGCTTCTGCTCTCAACCCAATGCATATATACGAGTATACCAGTGGCACCTCTCGAACCCTAACATACCATGACCTACTATGTTTATCCTAACTCCAACTCAACCCTATATATGCTTAAAATTCAAGTGTATGTGGGCACATACACTTTAAACCCTAATTCGCTTCTTCCGAGCAAATGTGAAGTCCAAAACCCTAGCCCCTCTCGGTTTTTCCCTTTTACACCCCATGGAACCTTATGGGCTGTATACATGCTCCCATCACCCGTACATGTGCGTATATGTGAACACACATTTTATACACTAAAACCCTAACTCTGCCAATCCTTGGTTCATCTCACCTCCAAAAAATTTCCAATTTTTTTTGGAAACTCCCTACCCATATTCTCAACATAATTATGAAAAAAATATGGTGGAGTGCCATTCAAGATTTTCAAACCCTTTTTAATCTAAATCCGGGGCATATTCGGTCCTTGGACTACAACCCTCCGAAGTAAATTTCCCAAAATCCCAGGAAAAAATCCATAAAAATTTGGGGAAACGCGGCATCTCTAACTGAAAACCATGCTCATCCATCCAGGTTATGTTCAAAAATTCCAAAATCTCGAAATCAGATTTCAACCGATTTTGTGCTTCGTCCTTTTACCATTGTTTTAAACTTCATGAAGTCTTCATAGTTTGCATGAGGCATCCCCTAAGTATAGGGAATTCATTTTGAAATAAAGCTATAACTCTCCTTCTCAAATTCACCTCAAATTTTTTTAAGGGTAAATGTGTTGTTTCCTCCCTATTCTATCGCTCTGTTCTTTCTCCTTTGCTTCCTGCTAAAGACACCCGAAGACTACCAACCGACTTGCCTGAAATTCCCTGCCATGTCGACCCTGGCCCACTGATCATTCCTTTCTTCCCCAACTCCTTCCTCCTCCCTCCCTCAATGCTGCCATTGCTAGCAATGCTTCCTTGCCACTGTTGGATCGGTGGCTTCTCGACAGAGTGGGGTGAATGTCGGATTCAAATTTCTTTCACAAACTCTTCACATACATAGTCATATAGAAGACTAGTATGATCAGAGAGAAAATGCAACGAAAAAACCTCCAAAACTCCTTGGTGAGGTGGAGCTCATCGATAGCTTCGAAACGAGTCCAAGATCACTGAATTCCGAGTTCGTATGCAAAAGTTATGACCAAAGCAGTGCTCGTGGCGCAGCTTGATTTTGGCTACCCGGACATTCCGGACAAGATGCCCCGGATACTCTGGGGTAAATGGCCCGGTGGCGGCAACCATAGCGAAGCTAGGCGCTGTTTACCACTGGGTATAATGGTTCAACCAAACGTGGCTGTGAGTCATGTGTTGACTTTGACAATAGTTGTGATGAATATTTTGCCATCTTGTGAGGAGTTGAATGATTGGTTGCATGAATTCGTGGTTTGAATTATTTGCAATGTGATTGATTGTTTGAATTTCTCAATTTGTCTCAAGGAAAAATTGAGTGTATGAGAGATTTTTCTCGACTGACTTGGGTCAATTGGAAAACTTGTGCTCGCAACGTTTTGCTTGGTTTATTGTGTGCAGGTGCGAGTTGGGTGCGGCGATGGTTCGGCCATATGGACCGGCATGAGGCTTGGAGGGCTGAGATGCGGTCAAGGAGGTGGCGACGACATCGTGCGGGTTAAAAGCATGTACGCAAAGGACAAGAAAGCGGGTGAAGACGAGACGTAAGTACCAAGTCAGTGCGAGGGCGTTTTGGTAAAAACGCGGAATCTACCGAAGCATAACCAAGAAACTGCGGCGGCGGCCGGGAAGCGGTTTAGGGTTAGTTGCTTAGGGTAGAAGGAAAGATGAATGGTGGATGAGTCACTTAGACGCTTTGTGATACGTGCTAAGTGCTCATGCCATCTAAGTGGGCTTAAGGCCCAAGTGGTGGGAGGTATGCCTCCACCACTATAAAAGGAGGGGTAAGAGGTGCTTATCCCTCAACTCTTTTAATTATCTTTTGAGAGCTGCACTTGAGGAGTGTTTTGCCTAGATGAGAGGCTTGTAAACACCAAGAAAACCCACGAAAATTCAATACAAAAAGATTTCTTCAATCCCTATGCGTTCTTGAGCTATCTACTCCATGACTCTTTTTGATTTTCATTTTCTTGCCTTCTTTGTGGTTTGATTCGTGGTATGGCAAGTAAGTGATGGGGAGATCATCTCTAGACTGATCTCATCCAAGCATATCCAAATATCAACCCTTTTACTTCTTGATTTTGAGTTTTCTCGAAGAAAAAGGCAAGAAATGGGTTTTTGCGATTGAGTCGTGAAGAGGTTTTGATTTTGTGATTGGAGGGGTGGATTAGGTTGCTGTGACATGTGAGAGATTGTCCTATTAATTTCACATCAAGAATCCTCACGAGCAACAAGAAATCGAAGATTTTCTTTTCGTCCAATTTTTGAGGTGTTTAGAAAGAACTTGGAAAAAGATCGTGCCTTGAGACATTTCTATGATGAGCAACACGTGATTCATAGTCAGAAGACATCCCTAAACTCATCTGCAAAGTTTCACTTCTTTTGGTTGGACGGATTTTAAACTGTAGCAAAAGTTCCATTGAAAATCAGGGTTTTCTGCGCTCTGGACTACACCCGGAGTATCTGGACTCTTTACCCCGGAGTCTCCGGCCTACCCGGCAAGTTTCAGTGCTCTCGAGACGTACCCCGGAGTATCCGGACCATTTGCCCCAGAGTATCCGGGGCATCTTGTCCAGAATGTCTGGGTAGCCAAAATCAGGCTGCGCCACGAGCACTGTTTTTGGTCATAACTTTTGCATACAAACTCAGAATTCAGTGATCTTGGATTCGTTTCGAGCTATCGACGAGCTCCACGCCACCAAGGAGTTTTGGAGGTTTTTTCGCTACATTTTCTCTCTGATCATACTAGTCTTCTATATGACTATGTATGTGAAGAGTTTGTGAAAGAAATTTGAATCCGACATTCACCCCCTTCTGTCGGAAAGCCACCGATCCAACAAGTGGTATCAGAGCCTGATCACGCTTGTCTATAAGCTTTGACCAGCTTTGCAAGCCATGGCTTCCCACGGATACTCGACTTGTCCTCCTGTCTTCAATGGCACGGACTGGGAGTTCTGGAAAAATCGAATGAGAATCTTTATCCAGTCAGAGGGGCTTGCTATTTGGTAAATCATTAAAATGGATTTTGCTCTTTCTACCTAAGTGACGCCTGCAAATCAGGTTGATGTTAAAAACAATTTCAAGGCCATCAACTATTTACTTTCTGGTTTGGATAGGAAGGAGCATGAGCGGGTTGCTCATCTTGATACCGTTCGTAAGATTTGGTCGACCTTGATCACCTATCATGAGGGGTCCGACCAAGTCAAGATTGCTCGAGTGGATCAGTATAAAGTTGAATACAATCGTTTTGAGCAACAATCTGGGGAATCAATTTCTGAGCTTTTTGAGAGATTTGAAAGAATAGTGAACAAGCTCAGGAGTGTGAGGGTGCAATACTCTGACTCAGAGATGGCTAGGCATGCGTTGAACACATTAGAGCCCGCTTTTGAAGTGCGGAAGATTGCCAGCCAAGAGTCCGCAAATCTTGCCACTCTCACACACGATCACCTGTTCTCCAAGCTCTCCACTCATGAGATCACTTCGGAGAACAGAAATGGCTCTAAGTCCAAGAGTTTGGCTCTTATTGGGAACACTTCCTCAGATCCATCGGGGATAGTGTCTCCTAGTGTCAACTCTGACACTTGCATGCTTTCTTCTTCTTCTGGACTGTCTCTTGCAGCCTTGTCTTCTTTGTCTGATGATCAGCTTGAATCTCTTCCCGAGGATGAGCTCGCATTATTTGCAAAACGCTTCTCTAGGGCATACAAGAATGTGAGAAATAGGAGAAGAAAATCCTCAGACATCACCTGCTATGGATGTGGTGAGAAAGGTCACATTGGATCCGAGTGTCCCAATCCTAAAGAGAGAAACAAGTTTGCTTTTAAGTTTCAGGATAAGGGAAGGAACAAGTTTGGATCAAGGCCCAAGATGCGTGAGGCGGAGAAGAATCTTCGTCGAGCTCTCGCCGCTTTTGGAGATAGCGACACCAGCACCAACTCTCCTTCATCTTCCTCTTCCTCAAGCGAGGATGAACCGGAGCCACCCAAGCACAAGAAGAAAGGAAAGAAGAAGGCAGAACATGGCTTCACCGGCATGTGCTTCATGGCGAGGTCCGAGGAAGAGAGCGACGATGAAGATCTTGTAAGCGAGGTGAGCTGCACTTTTGATAAACTCAGTGTTAGGCATGATAAACTGCTTGATATGTTTGATGTGCAAAATGATGTATTGTTTGCTTCAATCAAGAAATCTAAAGATCTGACTAAGAAAGTTAATTCTCTTACACTAGAAATTGCTAAACTGAAAAGTAGTGATGATGAGTGTGCTAGTTGTGATGTTTTACACAAAGAATTTCTTAAAGCTAAATATGCTCATGCTAGTGTAAGTGAATTGCTTAAGTCATCCATGATTGAACTTGATAAACTTAAGTCCAGCCCTTACTCTTTTTGTATTTCTAAGGATGATGATTTAGACTCTCTTAAGAAAGAGATTGATATGCTCAAGGCTTTACATGCTAGTTTGCTTTCTTGTGGATCTCTAGGATGTTCCTCTAGCGTAACACCTCTGAATGAATTGAATGAGATAAAATTGTGCTTTGCTCTAGGTTTCATGTTGCATACATTTGTCATCCAAGAGCTTATGGTCTATAAGGACAATCTAGCCAAGCTTAAAACTGTTTATCTTGCTGGTTGCATTGTTCACTCATTTCATGCTAAGGAACTCAAAAATACTAAGAATCAACTTGCTAGCATTAGTTCTAAGAGTGCTCAAGAACCTTCCTCATGTTTAAAATGCAAGTATTTGGAAGGTAGAAATAAAGAATTGAATCAATCTGTGCTAGAAATGAGGAGACCTGTATGTGATAAATGTTCTGAACTAGTTGAAGAAAATCAGGATCTAGGAAGACATATTTCTGAACTTTACAGAAAACTCACTTTGGCTAATGCTACGGCTTCTAAGTTACCTGTTGATACTTCTCATTTTACTTCCTCTAGTTGCACATTTTGTCATGAGCTTGAGAATGATATTTCTGCTATGCATACTGCATTTAGAGAAAGGTTTAAGAAAACAGTGGCTGAAATATGTAGCATTGCTTGTGTGTCATGTGAGTCTCTAAAACTTGAACTAGGAGCATACAAAGAAAAATATGAGAATACTGTTAGAGTGTCAGCTTCAGGAGCTTGTCTTACCTGTGCTCCTTTGCTTAGGGAAGTTGACTACCTCAAGAAAACTTTGGAGAGATTTTCTGGAGGTAGAAAAGAACTTGACATGATCTTAGACAAATCTAGAGTTAGCTCAGGCAAAGGTCTAGGTTTTAATCATGTGGAAGAAAATAAGAATCATCCTCCTCATCCTATTGGTTCTCTTGGTAGAGGCTTGATTGCAATAGCTCAGGGGGAGAGGGGAACAGTGTTCAAGTCAGGTGGCTATCTGGATTCATCTCTTAAGGACAAGAGTGCTTCAGCTTCAGTTGGTGCTACCTTGCAGAGGGTAAAATACCGATGCACTCATTGTCATAAGGATGGTCATCTTGTTGAGTTTTGCTTTCGACATCTCAAGGAGGAGCGTCGTGACCGTGTTCGTGCTCTTAGGGGTATTCAACAACGCAACAATGCGTTGAGTGCTCCTGAGACACACACGAGGCCTCAACACGTTGAGGTTTCTGGTGGCTCTAGCAGACGACAGGGTTTAGGTCGCTTAGAGTCTTCACGCCGTCCTCTTGGAGGTGGTTCATGTGCTCCGGTGCGTGACATTCCTCCGCGGCGCGTTCTAGGTCAGGGTCGTACAGTTGCTCAAGATGTTGCATTGCATGCTAGTCACTCACGATCTTCTGTGCCTGTTCAGCGAGTGACTCAGTACTGGATTCGAAAATCTTTGCTTACTAACCCCAGTACTGAGTCCACTCATTTTCGGTCTTTTGTGTAGATTGACCGGCGAGGGTTGGTGAACATGTGGCTCGTTCATTCAGGGTGTTCCAACTTTGTGACGAACAAGCCATCGCTTTCCCACATAAACTTTTCTCTACAGAGGCTACAACCTCATCTGCACACTGCACACTCCCTACGGGTTCATGCTAGTCTCAGACCGGGTACTAGGTCAAGTTCTTCCCATAAAAGACATGTGGAAGTACGGTAAGACTTGGCCAAACGACACTTAAGCTCGGTCCTTATGTGATCTGAGAGGGACTTCACACCTCACCTGTAAACGAGCAGCGCGAACCACGCCGGGTATTACCTCGCTTTTAAAAAGCTTCCTGCTTTCCCCCTTCATTTCCGACCCGGATCAAAATCTTCTCCGTTTTTGTTTTGGGTTTCACAGAACCACTTTGCGGTAAAATATCCCAACCCGTGGATATTCTACCTTCATACGCCTCCGGACACGATGGTCCATTTTCAAATTGTTGCCACATGAAATATGGGAGTAATCCCCCTTTTTTATTTTGAAAACTAATTTTGCTACTACAGGGCTAAGCATACATACATACCCTACCCTAGGTTTCTGATATCTTTTCCGGAATACGTAGTCCTTAGGGTGACAAGGAGTTTAGGGTCAAACTAGGGTTTGCTAAGCTTAGGTCATAACTACCCTATATCAAATAACGAGTATAAAACATAGCATGCATGTTTCGTAAACAAAATAACATTTCGTAAACTTAGGATTCAACATGATTAAGGGTGGAAAGCTTGCCTGGCAATATTGGTCGATTCTCGAGCTTGAGTCGATACGGTGAGCACTTGAAATCCCTCGCGCAAGGTCTCGCAACGTCGGAACTACACGTCGGGAAAAACAGCGAATCACCAACGGTGCGAGAAAGAACCATTTAAGAACCAAAATACACTCAAGCAACATTTAAAACTATGCATTGTTCTTAGAAGGATGCTAGGGTTTTCAAAATGTTGCGATGGAATTAATATCACATGAGGTAAATGCTTTTACATATAGGAAAACTAGGGTTTGCATGATTAGGATCATACTAGCATTTATAAGCTTTTAGCTTTCATATAAGGGTTGGGTCCAGTCGACATTATTCATGTTTGAAAGTTTTTAGAGATCTATATGAAACTTGTTAGAGCAAGATTTAAAATGACTTATGTGCACATATATATACATACATGCATATAATGGCTGAATTGCAATTGTTAGGTTTTTAAAACCCTTACTGTTATTATGGTGTAAAAGGTTTCAAAAATAAAGGTATACTGAAACTAACATGGCATGATTGGTTTTATGCGACAAGGAATTGACCAAGTTAAACCATGCTAAATGAATATACATTACATGCTCATATATGAATTGATTCCAAATTTGAAATTCAAATGATTCCAAAAACTATGAAATCAGTGTCATTAGGTAGAGTTTGATTTTAGAAGTATATAGGAAAAGAATGGACTCAATTGGAATTACAACGTAGGAGTTCTGGGCTTCCGAGTGTTTGCCGGAGAAGAAAATAGAAGAGAGAGGTTCTACTGTAGGGGAGGAAAGAGATTTAGGAGGTGATGTCGAAGGCGTGAACTTGGAACACGCTTTCGGGTAGAGGAAGTGGCACAGAGGGAAATACGTTTCCCCATGGGTGAAACATACTCTTTAGAGGTTTTGGAGAGAATATGCATTCGGAACAAGATTGTGCAAAGAAGGAGAATACGTTTCTTAGGCGCGAATACGCAGTCATAAAGGAGTTGGAGATAAGTATGCTTCCCGAAATGGAAAGCGCCACCGAGGAAAATTGTCTCCTTTTGATTGTTCTGGTACGCCGGCAGAGAAGGGAAACAGGGGAGGTGGAAGCGGCGGCACGGGAGAGCCTCGTCGGCGGTGAGCGGCGGGACAAAAACCGGGACTACGCGGTGGTCCCGGGGGAGGCGGTCGCTGGCGCTTGTGGCGGTGGGGATGCCGTCGTGAGGTGGCGGGAATCTCGGCGGCGGCATCCTGGTCGGGGACGAAGCTAGTTTCCGCCGGAGTTCCAAAAAGAAAAGAGAAGGCGGCGGGTAGGCGTCGGCGGCATCGCGACCCTGGCGGAAGGTGAAGGCGACGGCGGCCCTTACTGGATGTGGTCGGGGCGCATGATGGGGGCGGCGAGGAGCGGGAATCCGGAGATGGGAGTGGCGCCGCCAGAGCTCACACCGGGGGCGGTGGTTGCCGTAGGCGCCGGGGCCACGCGGGGAGAACGCTTAGAGGGTAGGGGAGGCCGGGGTAGGTGGCTCGGCGGTGCTCAATCGGCGGGGAGCTCTCAAATGGTGGCCGGGCGTGGTTTGAGCTCGCCGACAGTGGAGCGACTCGGGATTGCCGAGGCCTCGACTTCCCTCGCCGAGACAGGTTGAGGCAGGACTGTTTGCCGGTGGCGGTGTGGGAGCGGCGAGCACCGGCGGTGGCGGCGTTGGTGGGTGGAGCTTGTGTCGGCTTGTAGGAGGGACGGGCGCAGATGCTTCACCGGCGGTGGAGGGACACTCGGAGAGCGGTGAACCAGAGGGACGGAGAGGTGAGCGATGGGCGCGCGGGCGGAGGTGGAGTTTCACCGGAGGGCCGCGCCGCTCGGGGCTGAAGGGAGATTTGGGTGGAGACAAGAAGGAGCTGGGGTGCTCGGCTGTGGTGACCCAAGGAAGAAGAAGGATAGGGGAAAGAGACGTCGGCAGGGATCTGGGAAGCGCGGCGTGGATGGCTCGGTGGCGACATGCTCCCTACCACGGTTGAAGGAGGAGATCAAAGAGGTGCTCGGGTTACTTGGAGGAAGCAAGAACAAAGCGGAACAGAAGCTTGGTGGGGAACAAGGGATAGCTCGGAATGAGATCCTGGGGAGTGGAGCTTGAGGGATGGAGCAGCTCGTCCTTGGGAGTTCAGCGGAAGGCATGGGTAGAAGGAGAGGAAGGAGCTCGAGCTGGGAGTAGCTCTAAGGGAAGAAGAAGAACGTATAGCTGAGGAGCTCGAGTTGGGTTGAATGAGGTAGCTCGGGAGCAGGTGTGACAACTCATGCAGAAGAATAAATGAAGTAGCTCGGTTTGAGTTAATGGCAAGGCAGTAGGGAAAGATTTGGCAACACGCTAGTGGCAGCAAGGCACAAGCTCAAGGGTGCACGGCAGTGCTGGCAAGGGCGAGAATCTAACCGAGTTCAGCACTGCTTTCGGTCTAGGGCGTTGAGGTGTCCTGGAGCAGCAATGGGTGGCAGGTCAGAGGGAAAAAGGTTGAGTGCTGGGTGTGGTTTTAGGAGGAGTAGGGAAAAAGAAAACACGTGGGCAGCTCAGGCATGGTAGGGGAGGGGGTACACTAGAGGTATATTTAGGAGAGAGAAAAGGTGGTAGGGTGTACGTGCATGCATACGCTGGGGATTTTTAGCGTACATGCGGACAGCTGAGATGAAAGGAGCAAGGAAGAACACATCGAGGGAATATGACGCGGAAACTTGTTTCGTCAAATATATATTTGCCTCGATATTGCGAAGATATGTTGCCAAATAATTTCGGACGTCGATCCAGGGCTTCGTCGACGGTGGGGAAAATGGTGTCGAGAGGTTGGGTTCTCGGCACATAGGTGTAGAGGGGCAAGGGCGGGAGGTTTCAGCTTGTTTGATTATTAGGGTTTTAGGTTTCACTTTTGTTCAAAAGTTTCGAATTGGAGTTCAGGATGTATGTGCATACATACACTTGGGGATTTTAGCATATATGGGGTTGCGCTGGGGACAGGGGATATGTGGGAATTCACGGTAGGTTAAGGTTTGCGAGATGACACCACTATACCTGTGTATATGTATATGCACACGGTTGGTGGCCGAGACAATCGGAGCATGCCGGGGATTAGGGTTTGCATATATGCGTATACTTGATGACAGTATATAAGTGCACATACTCATGATAGGACATGGCGAAGAAGACGGCAAAAGATCATGTCATTCGGAAGAGGTTCATGGCGTATATATGTTCCAATTTCACAGAAGTACCGTGTGGCACTTAGCGTCGGATGTTGGTCTAGGTTACACCGACAAGGAAAATGTGGAAGGAATGCCGAGGGTGTGTTCGCGGTGGAATGCAAGGACGGATGGTCCTGCATGGGGACAAGGTGTAAGGCAAGGCTTGAATACCTTGCGGGACAGAATTTCGATAAAACAGAGATTAAGAAAACAGGAACAGAGGTGGAAGATTTTGGTTGACTCACATTAGGGTTTTTGCAGGAGCATAATTTGAATAAAAGTTTTAATCTGGTGTATTTTAATCAGCATTATTAGCAAAAAGTTTTTATTGGCCCTAATTTTTGGGTTTTGGAATTCAGGGTATTACAAATCTACCCCCCCCTTAAAAGGAATCTCGTCCCCGAGATTCGGATAGATTAGGGGAAAGAGATCAGAGGTAGGGTTACATGGCCCTCCGCAGCGAACGGCCTACGTTGGTCCAGCGCAAGTTCTTCTTCCGCCATTGGTGTAGGAAAGAGGGAAAATAGCATGGAGATGAGGGGGACAATCCCAGTTTTTTAAATTTTGCACACGAACAAAAGCGATCAACAATTGATAACTTCATTAGGGCCGGAAGACCCAATGAAAACACCCATAAAGCATCAAAAAGACTGTCAAGAATAAGCATGTATGCATTGAATGGAATGGAATTTTTGATTTTCAGTTTTAGCGAGCTTTGAAGATTATCCAAGATGAGACACAGCAAATGCTAATATGCCAGATATGTGCTCAGCACACCATAAAAAGACATATAGATCAAGAAGAGCAGCTAGCATATCAAGTTCTTAGCATATTAAAGAGTTCACTAGTGATGAGTTCCAGACTAGGTAATCACATTTGTAATGACTCTAAACATGAGTGAAGTATGACAACCTAGCACTAAGCCATGAGTAGGAGGACAACTGATCAAGATTAAGACCGAAATACTCTACCACATGCTGAGTTAAGCAAGCACATGATTAAATTGATTAGTCACAACCAAAATACAACCCCATGCCCGAGGAAATATCTTGAGTGATTCATCCTGACTTTTTCACATTGAGACCACATGATTATTTGGACTAGCCGCAACCAAAGTACTACCTCCTGCCCGAGCAAGTACCTTGAGTGATTCATCCCTATTTTAGTATTTTTCACATTAGCATATGATAGATTTCAAGCATGTAGAGTAAAAGCTAGTGACTTTTGATGACACTAAGCATTCTTCGACCCGAGCCACAAAAGCCTAGGCGTGTTAAGTCACTAGCAGTCCTAATTAAGATTACCATGAAGTTCTATCTTTGACCAATCATAAACAAAAATCACAGTTGCAATACTAGAGACATGAGCAGATTCAAAAGCAAAGGATTCCCTAGTAAGCAACTCATCAGTAGATCAAAGATTTAGATTCAAGTTGTTGTCCAATTAAGCTAGCATTGTGGATTCTTGAGAACACATGTCAAAACATGGTGAAATGAGCTAGACAATCAAAATATGGCATCCAGCGGACTTGAAGAAATCATTGTTTCATCAAGGATAATAGACAAAGCTCGTGAAAATGTAAAGTGCACATGATATATCACAAGTGATGCAAAATGCACTATGTTACACTATGATACACAATGAGAAAAACTCCCCCTCAAACCAGCCCATGAGGATGAACAATCCCCAACTCCCCTCTAAGTGCACAGAATCGGGTGGGATCTAAAGTCTTGGTAAAGAAATCCGCGAGCTGATTTTCAGAATCAACAAACTTAAGCACTACATCATCCTTCTCAACATGATCTCTAAGGAAATAAAACCGCACATCTATATGCTTAGTCCTAGAATGCTGCACTGGGTTCTTAGCAATGTTAATAGCACTAGTGTTATCACAGAAAAGTGGAACACTATCAAAAGACAACCCAAAATCCCGCAAAGTCGAAATCATCCAAAGAATCTGACTACAACAACTAGCGGCTGCAACATACTCAGCTTCAGCAGTAGATTATGCAACAGAAGATTGTTTTCTAGAAGACCATGAAACAAGAGAAGTGCCAAGAAAATGACAAGTTTCAAAAGTACTCTTGCGGTCTATCTTACATTCGGTAAAAGTCTGAATCAGAAAAACCCCGAATCCCTAGAACAGAAGAGCATGAATACCAAAGTCCAAACTCCAGAGATGATCGAAGGTACCTCATGATGTGCTTCACAGCTTGCCGGTGGGAGTCTCTTGGTGAGGCTTGAAATCTCGCACACAGGCAAACAGCGAACTAGATGTCCGGTCTTGTCACCGTCAAGTAGAGGAGAGAGCCGATCATGCTCCTGAACTCCTTCTGGTCCACTGCCTCTTCTTCTTCATCAGGACCAAGTGATGTTGCAGTAGACATCGGGGTATTGATTGGCTTGGCATCGCTCATCCCGAACTTCTTCAATAGATCCTTGATGTACTTGGCCTGATGGACAAAGGTGCCCTCTTTTGTCTGCTTGATTTGTAACCCTAAGAAGTATTGGAGCTCACCCATCATGGACATCTCAAATTTCCTGCTCATCATCTCAGAAAACTTGGACACAAGAGCATTGGAGGAGCCACCAAAGATTATGTCATCCACATAGATTTGCACTATCAGAAGGTTAGTGCCACGCTCAAGAAGAAACAATGTTTTGTCTACCCTTCTTATTTCAAAACTATTTTGAATCAAAAAGCTCTTAAGTCTATCATACCAAGCTCTAAGAGTTTGCTTAAGACCATAGAGAGCCTTGGACAGTTTGAACACATGGTTAGGGTATTTAGGGTTCTCAAATCGTGGAGGTTGTTTAACATAGACTTCTTCTTCAATGAAACCATTAAGAAATACACTTTTCACATCCATTTGATAAAGCTTGAACTTCTTAGAAGCTGAAGACGCAAGCAAAATGCGAATAGCCTCCAAGCGAGCTACCGGTGCAAAGGTCTCATCAAAATCAAAACCCTCAATCTGACTAAACCCTTGGGCTACAAGTCTAGCCTTATTGCGAACAACAATGTCATCCCCACTTTGCTTGTTCTTGAACACCCACTTGGTTCTAATGATATTATGACCAAGTGGAGGCTCTACAAGCGCCCAAACCTTATTTATCTCAAAATTTTCTAACTTCTCATGCATGGCATTGACCCAACTATCATCAGAAAGTGCATGACATATATCTTTGGGCTCAAAAGATGCAACAAAAGCTGAATGCACAAGTTCTGAGGAAGGAATGGACCTGGAGCGAGTTACACACTCGAAGATGTCGCTGATGATCTGCGTTGGAGGATGATCCTTCTAGAGGTGCCCGAGCTCATCTGGAACTCGAGTGGAAGTAGCCTCGACAACCTCTACCTCAGCTGTAGAAGAGGTAGGAAGCTGAGCTGCCGGTGATGAAGGTGCCACCATCGATGAAGAAGTCGTCGGTGCTGGACCCTCAGCTACAGTCGAAGAGGTCACTAGAGGACCAGCAGCTGCTGCCTGAGAAGTGGGGGCATGGCCCACGCCACTCTCAAAATCATCTTCATCCTGGAAGATCGACTCGGACTCCTGTGAAACACCTGAAAGCTCGGGTCTAGCAGAGCTAGCCTCATCAAAGGTCACATCACAGGACTCCACAATGGTGTTAGTCTCAAGATTAAGCACTCGGTATCCTTTCGAATATCCAGGGTATCCAAGCATGATACCATCAAAAGTGCACGACTTGAACTTGTCGAGAATGCCCTTCTTCAGGATAAAACATTTGCAACCAAAAACCATAAGATGGAACACATTTGCCTTCTTCCCAAACATAAGCTCATAAGATATCACGTGCAGAGAGGAACGCAGAAAAACTCGATTTGACACATAGCAAGCGGTGTTGACGGCCTCGGACCAATACCGTCGCGATGTGCCATACTCATCAAGCATCATTCTTGCCATCTCAACTAAAGTCCTATTCTTCCTCTCCACAACACCATTCTGCTGTGGGGTGCATGGAGTGGAGAATTGGTGCTCAACACCACGATCAGCAAGAAAATCTGCGAAAGAAGCATTCGTGAACTCTAACCCATTATCACTGTGAATTCCCTTCAAAGAGCCAGGAAAGAGATTCAAGAGCTTCAAAGCCAAATCTCGAAAGAATTCAAATGCTTCAGATTTATGCTCCATGAAAAACACCCAAGAGAACCAAGACTAATCATCAACTCTGATGAGAACATACCACTTCCCACCCGCCGATCGGATCTGAGCTGGACCTATAGTGTCCATGTGTAAAAACTGAGCTGGTCCATTGGTCTTCACCCGATTGACAGGTGGATGAGAAGCATCAACTTGTTTGCCATGTCAACATGGGGAGCAAACCAAATCCTTGACCGGTTTGAGTTTGGGCAAGCCTCTCAGAAGACCAAGACTGCCAACTCTAGTCAAGTGGTCAAAACCAACATGCCCCAAACGCCGGTGCCAAAGTTAAAAACTGAAGAGCTAGTGGCAAGAAAGCATCTAGACTCAGAAGAACTAAAATCAGCAGCAAAGACTCTACCAGGGTGAGAAATACCAAAAGCAAGTGCACCCGAAGAGTCAAGAACACGACATCCATTCTTCTTAAAGCACACCTCATAATCATCATCAATAAGTTGTGAAACAGAAATCAGGTTGTATTTCAGTTTACTCACAAGGGCAACATCTTTGAAGATATTGTTGTTGTTGACTCGCATTGCGCCCTTGTGTGTCACACGTCCACGGGAGTCGTCTCCAAAAGTGATGAACTCATCACTGGACGTCTTGTTGAGGGAGGTGAACCATTTTGAGCTTCCGGTCATGTGACGTGAACACCCGGAATGAACGAGCCACATATTCACCAACCCTCGCCGATCAACCTACACAAAAGACCGAAAATGAGTGGACTCAGTACTGGGGTTAGTAAGCAAAGATTTTCGAATCCAGTACTGAGTCACTCGCTGAACAGGCACAGAAGATCGTGAGTGACTAGCATGCAATGCAACATCTTGAGCAACTGTACGACCCTGACCTAGAACGCGCCGTGGAGGAATGTCACGCACCGGAGCACATGAACCACCTCTAAGAGGACGGCGTGAAGACTCTAAGCGACCTAAACCCTGTCATCTGCTAGAGCCACCAGAAACCTCAACGTGTTGAGGCCTCGTGTGTGTCTCAGGAGCACTCAACGCATTGTTGTGTTGTTGAATACCCCTAAGAGCACGAACACGGTCACGTCGCTCCTCCTTGAGATGTCGAAAGCAAAACTCAACAAGATGACCATCCTTATGACAATGAGTGCATCGGTATTTTACCCCTGCAAGGTAGCACCAACTGAAGCTGAAGCACTCTTGTCCTTAAGAGATGAATCCAGATAGCCACCTGACTTGAACACTGTTCCCCTCTCCCCCTGAGCTATTGCAATCAAGACTCTACCAAGAGAACCAATGGGATGAGGAGGATGATTCTTATTTTCTTCCACATGATTAAAACCTAGACCTTTGCCTGAGCTAACTCTAGATTTGTCTAAGATCATGTCAAGTTCTTTTCTACCTCCAGAAAATCTCTCCAAAGTTTTCTTGAGGTAGTCAACTTCCCTAAGCAAAGGAGCATAGGTAAGACAAGCTCCTGAAGCTGACACTCTAACAGTCTTCTCATATTTTTCTTTGTATGCTCCTAGTTCAAGTTTTAGAGACTCGCAACACACACAAGCAATGCTACATATTTCAGCCACTATTTTCTTAAACCTTTCTCTAAATGCAGTATGCATAGCAGAAATATCATTCTCAAGCTCATGACAAAATGTGCAACTAGAGGAAGTAAAATGAGAAGTATCAACAGGTAACTTAGAAGCCGTAGCATTAGCCAAAGTGAGTTTTCTGTAAAGTTCAGAAATATGTCTTCCTAGATCCTGATTTTCTTCAACTAGTTCAAAATATTTATCACATACAGGTCTCCTCATTTCTAGCACAGATTGATTCAATTCTTTATTTCTACCTTCCAAATACTTGCATTTTAAACATGAGGAAGGTTCTTGAGCACTCTTAGAACTAATGCTAGCAAGTTGATTCTTAGTATTTTTGAGTTCCTTAGCATGAAATGAGTGAACAATGCAACCAGCAAGATAAACAGTTTTAAGCTTGGCTAGATTGTCCTTATAGACCATAAGCTCTTGGATGACAAATGTATGCAACATGAAACCTAGAGCAAAGCACAATTTTATCTCATTCAATTCATTCAGAGGTGTTACGCTAGAGGAACATCCTAGAGATCCACAAGAAAGCAAACTAGCATGTAAAGCCTTGAGCATATCAATCTCTTTCTTAAGAGAGTCTAAATCATCATCCTTAGAAATACAAAAAGAGTAAGGGCTGGACTTAAGTTTATCAAGTTCAATCATGGATGACTTAAGCAATTCACTTACACTAGCATGAGCATATTTAGCTTTAAGAAATTCTTTGTGTAAAACATCACAACTAGCACACTCATCATCACTACTTTTCAGTTTAGCAATTTCTAGTGTAAGAGAATTAACTTTCTTAGTCAGATCTTTAGATTTCTTGATTGAAGCAAACAATACATCATTTTGCACATCAAACATATCAAGCAGTTTATCATGCCTAACACTGAGTTTATCAAAAGTGCAGCTCACCTCGCTTACAAGATCTTCATCGTCGCTCTCTTCCTCGGACCTCGCCATGAAGCACATGCCGGTGAAGCCATGTTCTGCCTTCTTCTTTCCTTTCTTCTTGTGCTTGGGTGGCTCCGGTTCATCCTCGCTTGAGGAAGAGGAAGATGAAGGAGAGTTGGTGCTGGTGTCGCTATCTCCAAAAGCGGCGAGAGCTCGACGAAGATTCTTCTCCGCCTCACGCATCTTGGGCCTTGATCCAAACTTGTTCCTTCCCTTATCCTGAAACTTAAAAGCAAACTTGTTTCTCTCTTTAGGATTGGGACACTCGGATCCAATGTGACCTTTCTCACCACATCCATAGCAGGTGATGTCTGAGGATTTTCTTCTCCTATTTCTCACATTCTTGTATGCCCTAGAGAAGCGTTTTGCAAATAATGCGAGCTCATCCTCGGGAAGAGATTCAAGCTGATCATCAGACAAAGAAGACAAGGCTGCAAGAGACAGTCCAGAAGAAGAAGAAAGCATGCAAGTGTCAGAGTTGACACTAGGAGACACTATCCCCGATGGATCTGAGGAAGTGTTCCCAATAAGAGCCAAACTCTTGGACTTAGAGCCATTTCTGTTCTCCGAAGTGATCTCATGAGTGGAGAGCTTGGAGAACAGGTGATCGTGTGTGAGAGTGGCAAGATTTGCGGACTCTTGGATGGCAATCTTCCGCACTTCAAAAGCGGGCTCTAATGTGTTCAACGCATGCCTAGCCATCTCTGAGTCAGAGTATTGCACCCTCACACTCCTGAGCTTGTTCACTATTCTTTCAAATCTCTCAAAAAGCTCAGAAATTGATTCCCCAGATTGTTGCTCAAAACGATTGTATTCAACTTTATACTGATCCACTCGAGCAATCTTGACTTGGTCGGACCCCTCATGATAGGTGATCAAGGTCGACCAAATCTTACGAACGGTATCAAGATGAGCAACCCGCTCATGCTCCTTCCTATCCAAACCAGAAAGTAAATAGTTGATGGTCTTAAAATTGTTTTTAACATCAACCTGATTTGCAGGCGTCACTTAGGTAGAAAGAGCAAAATCCATTTTAATGATTTACCAAATAGCAAGCCCCTCTGACTGGATAAAGATTCTCATTCGATTTTTCCAGAACTCCCAGTCCGTGCCATTGAAGACAGGAGGACAAGTCGAGTATCCGTGGGAAGCCATGGCTTGCAAAGCTGGTCAAAGCTTATAGACAAGCGTGATCAGGCTCTGATACCACTTGTTGGATCGGTGGCTTTCCGACAGAAGGGGGTGAATGTCGGATTCAAATTTCTTTCATAAACTCTTCACATACATAGTCATATAGAAGACTAGTATGATCAGAGAGAAAATGTAGCGGAAAAACCTCCAAAACTCCTTGGTGACGTGGAGCTCGTCGATAGCTCGAAACGAATCCAAGATCACTGAATTCTGAGTTCGTATGCAAAAGTTATGACCAAAAACAGTGCTCGTGGCGTAGCCTGATTTTGGCTACCCAGACATTCTGGACAAGATGCCCCGGATACTCTGGGGCAAATGGTCCGGATACTCCGGGGTACGTCTCGAGAGCACTAAAACTTGCCGGGTAGGCCGGAGACTCCGGGGTAAAGAGTCCAGATACTCCGGGGTAAAGAGTCCAGAGACTCCGGGGTAAAGAGCACTAAAATTAATAGGACAATCTCTCACATGTCACAGCAACCTAATCCACCCCTCCAATCACAAAATCAAAACCTCTTCACGACTCAATCGCAAAAACCCATTTCTTGCCTTTTTCTTCGAGAAAACTCAAAATCAAGAAGTAAAAGGGTTGATATTTGGATATGATTGGATGGGATCAGTCTAGAGATGATCTCCCCATCACTTACTTGCCATACCACGAATCAAACCACAAAGAAGGCAAGAAAATGAAAATCAAAAAGAGTCATGGAGTAGATAGCTCAAGAACGCATAGGGATTGAAGAAATCTTTTTGTATTGAATTTTCGTGGGTTTTCTTGGTGTTTACAAGCCTCTCATCTAGGCAAAACACTCCTCAAGTGCAGCTCTCAAAAGATAATTAAAAGAGTTGAGGGATAAGCACCTCTTACCCCTCCTTTTATAGTGGTGGAGGCATACCTCCCACCACTTGGGCCTTAAGCCCACTTAGATGGCATGAGCACTTAGCACGTATCACAAAGCGTCTAAGTGACTCATCCACCATTCATCTTTCCTTCTACCCTAAGCAACTAACCCTAAACCGCTTCCCGGCCGCCGCCGCAGTTTCTTGGTTATGCTTCGGTAGATTCCGCGTTTTTACCAAAACGCCCTCGCACTGACTTGGTACTTACGTCTCGTCTTCACCCGCTTTCTTGTCCTTTGCGTACATGCTTTTAACCCGCACGATGTCGTCGCCACCTCCTTGACCGCATCTCAGCCCTCCAAGCCTCATGCCGGTCCATATGGCCGAACCATCGCCGCACCCAACTCGCACCTGCACACAATAAACCAAGCAAAACGTTGCGAGCACAAGTTTTCCAATTGACCCAAGTCAGTCGAGAAAAATCTCTCATACACTCAATTTTTCCTTGAGACAAATTGAGAAATTCAAACAATCAATCACATTGCAAATAATTCAAACCACGAATTCATGCAACCAATCATTCAACTCCTCACAAGATGGCAAAATATTCATCACAACTATTGTCAAAGTCAACACATGACTCACAGCCACGTTTGGTTGAACCATTATACCCAGTGGTAAACAGCGCCTAGCTTCGCTATGGTTGCCGCCACCGGGCCATTTACCCCAGAGTATCCGGGGCATCTTGTCCGGAATGTCCGGGTAGCCAAAATCAAGCTGCGCCACGAGCACTGCTTTGGTCATAACTTTTGCATACGAACTCGGAATTCAGTGATCTTGGACTCGTTTCGAAGCTATCGATGAGCTCCACCTCACCAAGGAGTTTGGAGGTTTTTTCGTTGCATTTTCTCTCTGATCATACTAGTCTTCTATATGACTATGTATGTGAAGAGTTTGTGAAAGAAATTTGAATCCGACATTCACCCCACTCTGTCGAGAAGCCACCGATCCAACAGTGGCAAGGAAGCATTGCTAGCAATGGCAGCATTGAGGGAGGGAGGAGGAAGGAGTTGGGGAAGAAAGGAATGATCAGTGGGCCAGGGTCGACATGGCAGGGAATTTCAGGCAAGTCGGTTGGTAGTCTTCGGGTGTCTTTAGCAGGAAGCAAAGGAGAAAGAACAGAGCGATAGAATAGGGAGGAAACAACACATTTACCCTTAAAAAAATTTGAGGTGAATTTGAGAAGGAGAGTTATAGCTTTATTTCAAAATGAATTCCCTATACTTAGGGGATGCCTCATGCAAACTATGAAGACTTCATGAAGTTTAAAACAATGGTAAAAGGACGAAGCACAAAATCGGTTGAAATCTGATTTCGAGATTTTGGAATTTTTGAACATAACCTGGATGGATGAGCATGGTTTTCAGTTAGAGATGCCGCGTTTCCCCAAATTTTTATGGATTTTTTCCTGGGATTTTGGGAAATTTACTTCGGAGGGTTGTAGTCCAAGGACCGAATATGCCCCGGATTTAGATTAAAAAGGGTTTGAAAATCTTGAATGGCACTCCACCATATTTTTTTCATAATTATGTTGAGAATATGGGTAGGGAGTTTCCAAAAAAAATTGGAAATTTTTTGGAGGTGAGATGAACCAAGGATTGGCAGAGTTAGGGTTTTAGTGTATAAAATGTGTGTTCACATATACGCACATGTACGGGTGATGGGAGCATGTATACAGCCCATAAGGTTCCATGGGGTGTAAAAGGGAAAAACCGAGAGGGGCTAGGGTTTTGGACTTCACATTTGCTCGGAAGAAGCGAATTAGGGTTTTAAAGTGTATGTGCCCACATACACTTGAATTTTAAGCATATATAGGGTTGAGTTGGAGTTAGGATAAACATAGTAGGTCATGGTATGTTAGGGTTCGAGAGGTGCCACTGGTATACTCGTATATATGCATTGGGTTGAGAGCAGAAGCAAACGGAGAGTGCCGATGGTTAGAGTTTCAGCACATTAACACTTTTGGAGGTAAGAAGGTGACATGGATGAGGTGCACAACTTCTTGTGCAGAGGATCACAAAGCTGGGGAGAAGGAAAGTTGTCAGAGGACGATGGAGGGGAGGACTAGGGATAAACACCCTGGAGAGAGAAAAGGTGGCAGAGGGGTCTACATAGATATACATTCATATACGTGCACATGGGTTTCATATATGCATACATACGTAGACAGACATATATGTAGGTGGCTATACATACACACATACCCGTAGACGTACCGGAAGAGGTGGGTGACCAAGTAGCTAGCCCCACATATAGATAGGGATTTGCATGCGTCGATAGGGCATGGTTTGGTGGATGATCAAGGAGGCGAACTGAGGGATAACCCGGTATATACATATTACCGATTGATGGAGATCCCAAAGAGAAGAGCTACGGGTTAGCGACAAGGGTCAACGGGAACACAAGCGCATATGGTCACCATAACTCAAAGCGATGTTGCGAGGGGGGAAGATATGATTTTAGATTGGTGCCATATGTTGACTTCCCTATAATGCTGCCTCCCTATTGTTGCATACAGTAGTGGATGATGTTGCAAATACACAATGATTTTGTTTTCTAAGATCTTACTGCAACAGAGTTTCGTTTTTGTTGTGATTCGAGTTGTATAATGTTGTAATCATGCAAAACACTTGATTCCATGATTGGTCGAAACATTTGCTGCACAAGTGCACCTATGATGTTGTGATCACGCTAAAATTATGTTTCAATAATACAATGATTTTGCTGCAACACCTTTAGGATATTGTCATGTGTCTTGACCTAATTTATTTGCACGGAATCACCTCGACCAAATTTGCTTCCATAGTGCAAGGACTCTGCTGCAACAGCTTGTCAATGCAATAACAAAATTTATTATACCTGTTTTAGCAAAATATCTCTGTTACACTATGTAGATGTTTTCAGGATTATGTACTCAATCAAGCTGATCCACGAGGAAATCAACTCTGGTATAATTTACGGTTAAGTGCTAACACATGTTACTATGGCCGTCAAATGACCTAACCTACTCATCCGAACAATGTAAGGACCTGTTTGGTTGGGCTGTGGCCATTGACAAAGTTACTGTTGGCTGGCTGTCTAGAAAAGCTGCTGTGGCTGTGGGAAAGTGAACATGTGGCTTTTAGTTTATCCAAACAATCTACATCATTTTGGAACATGAGTACAGAAGGATCAGCACATTATAAAAAACTGGCAGAAGGCAGCTTTTTCAAACAGCTGAATTTGCACTGCAAAGTCCACAACTACCGTTAGCGAAAGCTGCTGAAAAACTAGCCTTTTGATTGGGCTACAGCCTTTTTTAGTGAAAAACTGCTGAAAAAACCCAACCAAACTCGTCCTAAAAGCTAGTCCCGTGTAAAAAACATGAACTGATCCACTGCCGGTCCGAAAACAGGATGCGGAACTTGCGGCCTGCGTAATGTCCAGGAACATATCGTTAACGACTTTAAACGTACTGTTCGCACGATCACAATCCAACGGACACGATTTCCCACGGCGGGTCAGGCGGCCAGGAAGGAACCCTAGCGCCCGTCGCCGCCAATATAAAGAGACATCCCGGTCGGCCAAACCCTCCTCTCAGTTCCCTCCCACCCCCCGCCGCCGCCTCCTCCTCTCGGTTCCTTCTCCTCCTTCCTTCGAGGTCAGTCTCTGGATCCATCTCCTCTCTGCTTAAATGCGTTGTTCATGGTTGGAAAGGAGCTTTAGATCTACGCGGATGGTTCTGCTTAATAGCCTCCATCTGCGAGCAGATCGAGTTTTAGGTGCTTTTTGCGCGGATGCATGGGTTTTCTGTCTGTACTTTGAAGCACTTCCTCTAAGCTCACAACGTTGGCTCGATCTATGGGTTTACTTCGGTTTCTGTTTGTAATTTGTCGGCCCAGCTGTTTAGCGCAAATATTGCCGAACCATCTCTTTGCTTGGTTGAATCTATCGGTAGATGGATTTGTACCTTAATTTGTAGGGTTCTAAAGGATTTGTAGGTTGTGGTACGTAATTGGCATAATTACTTCATCTTGTTCTGATATGGTGATATGATCTAGAATTAATTCTCGTTAACTTTTCATGGTCTCGTAGATGTATTAGTCTTGTGGTATAGATCTAGCCTTATCATTTTGTAATCGTTCCTCGTGTAGTGTTGCCTAGATCTAACTAGGCCTGCGGACTGATAGGCTCAAGTGCTATACCATCTGATTTTCACCGTCTTTCCGCTAATTTATATGGTCATTTGCTATGTTAAACCTTCGTAGGTAGCTAAGATATATAACCTACCAGTTCATGCCTTTCGTTCATATGGTGATTCTGTGCATCTGTTGTTTCTAATCCTCGTTTACTTCTGTGTTGCAGTTTGCTAGCTAACACTTTCAGCCATGGGTAAGGAGAAGACTCACATCAACATTGTGGTCATTGGCCACGTCGACTCTGGCAAGTCGACCACCACTGGTCACCTGATCTACAAGCTTGGTGGTATCGACAAGCGTGTGATCGAGAGGTTCGAGAAGGAAGCCGCTGAGATGAACAAGAGGTCTTTCAAGTACGCGTGGGTGCTTGACAAGCTCAAGGCAGAGCGTGAGAGAGGTATCACCATTGACATCGCCCTGTGGAAGTTCGAGACCACCAAGTACTACTGCACGGTCATCGATGCCCCTGGACACCGTGACTTCATCAAGAACATGATTACTGGTACCTCCCAGGCTGACTGTGCTGTTCTCATCATCGACTCCACCACTGGTAGTTTTGAGGCTGGTATCTCCAAGGATGGCCAAACCCGTGAGCACGCTCTGCTTGCTTTCACTCTTGGAGTGAAGCAGATGATCTGCTGCTGCAACAAGGTATAGCTTGTAAACTCTACTTATAAGTGTTGGCACTTAAGCTTCATCAATGCATATTGACATATCGAACTATCAAATGGTCTTGTGGTGTAGTTATTGTCATTTGATAGATTTTCACTGTCTTCTTAGTGTTACTGAATCTGAAGTTGCATCAGGAATTTTCACACGTGTTAGCATGGTTATATGCTGCACTCGATACACTAGATATGCTTGTTCATGTTATGTAATTGTAAATACTTATTTAACTGTAAATACTCTTGATCACTTGTTCACGAAGCTATCTACTATGTTACTGTTTACTGCTTAAATCTCGCCAATTTCATCCAACTAATGGGATTGTTCTGCTGATCTGTTCTAGATGGATGCCACCACTCCCAAGTACTCGAAGTCGCGCTATGAAGAAATTGTGAAGGAAGTCTCTTCGTACCTCAAGAAGGTCGGCTACAACCCTGACAAGATCCCCTTCGTCCCCATCTCTGGTTTCGAGGGTGACAACATGATTGAGAGGTCCACCAACCTTGACTGGTACAAGGGCCCGACCTTGCTTGAGGCGCTTGACCAGATCAACGAGCCCAAGAGGCCTTCAGACAAGCCCCTGCGTCTTCCCCTCCAGGACGTGTACAAGATAGGTGGTATCGGTACAGTGCCTGTTGGTCGTGTTGAGACTGGTGTGATCAAGCCTGGTATGGTTGTTACCTTTGGTCCCGCCGGCCTGACCACTGAGGTCAAGTCTGTTGAGATGCACCACGAGGCTCTCCAGGAGGCGCTTCCAGGTGACAATGTGGGATTCAACGTCAAGAATGTTGCTGTGAAGGATCTCAAGCGTGGGTTTGTGGCATCCAACTCCAAGGATGACCCTGCCAAGGAGGCTGCCAACTTCACCTCCCAGGTCATCATCATGAACCACCCTGGGCAGATTGGCAACGGCTACGCCCCAGTGCTGGACTGCCACACCTCCCACATTGCCGTCAAGTTTGCTGAGCTGGTGACCAAGATTGACAGACGATCTGGCAAGGAGCTCGAGAAGGAGCCCAAGTTCCTGAAGAACGGTGATGCTGGCATGGTGAAGATGATTCCAACCAAGCCCATGGTTGTGGAGACCTTCTCTGCCTACCCTCCTCTTGGCCGTTTTGCGGTGCGTGACATGAGGCAAACTGTTGCTGTCGGTGTTATCAAGAGTGTTGAGAAGAAGGACCCAACTGGTGCCAAGGTGACCAAGGCTGCTGCCAAGAAGAAATGACGTGTTTTCCTGGATCGATCCATTTCTGCTTTTGAGATATCTAATAGTTTAGTGTCTGGTAAGTTTTGTTCGAGGCCATTGTCTTGCAGGATGGACCGTTGCTCCCACTGTTAGCGCTGTGTGCTATGTGCCCTAGTGATGTCTATCGTTTGAATATTGTCCTGTTATTTCGGCATTTCCCTTGTGATGTCTATCGTTTGAATATTGTCCTGTTATTTCGGAATTTGGCAAAACCTGGATTCTTCTCAGACTGATTTTTATGCCCTTATCGGCTGTGGAATGTAGCCCCTCGACTGCTTCTTTTAAGCCAAATGGATGCAAATTATGATATTTCATAGCTGCCTTTTTCCTGTTTTCATGTTATCGTTGGTGGTTTCCTATCTCAATTTCTTCCTTTGCGGCTTATAAGACAGCTGATTGGATCTAATAGTTCTAACTAATTTTCTTATGAGTTTTCTGTTTCTGGTATTATCCGACATGGTTTGTTATTATTCTTAAGACTTAAGAGGAGAGGCTCTTAAGTGTTCAGCAGTCCGGATCAGTAGAGCCGTTTTCTCTGTGTAGCGTGACTCACTTGCACCAACCATAATGTTCCTGCGAACGAACCCTAGCTTTCTTGTCATGTTCCCCGATGGAGTAAAGTCTATCTGAAGATGCCATTTGCCTTGAACATGTGCTGGAAAAGTGGAGTAAGGTATGTAGTTATGGGTTGTTTTACCCATTTGTTCTAAGATGATTGAATCGTAACTAGTGTAACTCGGTGAACGGTCAAGCGATACGCAGCTACTCGGACCACTCGTGATGAACCGCAGCTACGCATCTTTCATAGCTTTTACAAAATCGTTTTGGTCGAGCAGGCTCTTCTAATTGAGTTGGAAAGAGTATTTTCTTGCATCTGCCGTAGTAATATTCTAAGTTAGCAACAAAAGCCAGGAGGCAGTACAAACCAGCTCGATGAAAAAACAAAATTAAACAGGTCGAGCAGTATTCGGAAGTTGCTTTACCGGAGTAGCATTGTCTATCTGCATGTGTCTGCTACGAACACCCTAAAGCTCATCTTGAAGCCGCGCCTCCCCCGCTTTCTCAGCTTCGTTCAACACAAAATTCTTGAGAGACTCCACGTCCTAGGTCCTGTAATAGCATCGGAGTTGGATTAGGCATTAACTAGCTAGTGACCGAATATTGACAAGAAAAAGATGCAGGAAATCAAATAAAAAGGAAAACGTTTTCCATGCACAAGAATATCAACAAGACAGAATGCTACAAACAGCAGGAAGAAATTACAACATTTCAATAAGCACAAAATGTCCATAAGGAACTCGACTTCATTCTAGAAAGCAACCAGTCTCATGTGTTATGTTAAGCCACAGTTAGCAGATGCAAAGATTCTAAGTGGCGAGCACTATCAACAGAGGAGACATTAGTAAATGTGTTATCTTTATCTTTGTGATGACTGGCACACTGCAAGACAACTGTTACAACCTTTGAATGCGTGCCCCCACTAAAGGGATTATAATTTGTTGGTTGAAAGTAGAAATCAGCAGCATATGCAACAGCATCTTCACCAACAACTTCCAACAATGAATCCAATGGGTTGAGCAACATAACGAGTCTAATATTAAACAAGCACACAATTGTGATCAATAGAAGCATAAGATTAGATACAAACAATGAACTATTGAAAGCTCTTCCTATCATATTCGTTACTTGGCTATGCATTGTTGTTCCCTCTGCTATTAAGAGTTAGAAGATATTAGTAATATCTAGGTCATGGTTAGCGAACTTGAAAAGTATCTTCTTTATAGAAGAGGCAATTCACTGGTCTAAAAATGCCATTTTTAGAAAAGTGGATCCTAGTATTAGGGGAAATGGCCTAAAACGTCATATATTTTTCCCCAACCCTGTCGGTACAGTTCACAGAGCTACTGATCTATTAGATCCCTATCCTACCCTGACAAATACAAGCTTGCAGGGGGATTGGTCTAAATTTTTCAAGGTAATTAGCCAAATGTAACAGATTCAAACATGGTTTTCATGGTAGCGGCTATTTTTAGTTGCCCTTGTCAACCAAAAGTAGGATGTATTGAAACAAGTCACCTTTATATTTTGCAACTTCTTCGCCATCAAAGAACACCTTGAATGTGGGGTATGAATGAATGTCCACCTTTGAGCACACTGGTTTGCTTGCACCACAATCAACTTTCCCGATCTCAATTTCATCCGTATCTTCGATAACCTTCCCCAGGTCCTCCCAAAGTGTCCCTAGGTTCTTACTGCAAATGACGTGTCCTTGCTTAGCACCAAACATAAATATATCCATCTCACCACAAAAGCATGTATGGCTTACCAGTGTTTACACCAAGGAACGCAGAATTGCACAAACCACACCGTGTCCTTCTCCTTTATCTAAACAAGAGATAAATTTGTCACGATCAAAACTGGCTTAACAAACACCAATATACGAGCATCACAGCAAAGCAATTCGAATCCGCATAGGGCTAGGAGCAATAGCAAGCTCTGGACCTAGTTTGACTAAAAAATCAGCCTGCAAAGTAGTGGAATTCATTCCCTAGAAACAAACAACAGTTTAACTCGCCATCTAAACCCCGAACCTTCCCTAATTAGAACATTTAATACCCGAGAGTTATGACCTATCGGTTTAATAAACACCAGCCGAGAGTCGAATTAGCACTGACGCACCCATCAAGCTGGACTCACTAACGAATCTGGCATACAACTGCTGCTGGTCAGTAACTAAGGATCACCTGTACAGTGCATCCCAGCAACAAAATAATAAGTCGATAAACTAGCAGTTCTTGGGTGGCGCGCGTGCTTCACAAAACCATTCCATCTCCGACGGGGAGGTGGAAGAGGGGAGAGACTCGAGAAGGGTGAAGTGGTACCTTGTCGGCGAAGGTCTCTTCGGTGAGGGTGATGACCTCGGCGCCGGATCGCGCGGCCAGGACCGCGAGAACGGTGACGACGACCACCACCAGGTGGATAGCGATGCGGGAGCGGCGGCGAAGAGCCGGATCCATGGCTCGAACGGAGGACGGCGACGGCGACGACGGGTAGAGAAAGGGGGAGGAGGAGGTGGATGCGCGAGTCGGTGTGGGTCCAGTTAGTGTTTGATGGGGCCGGGCCGGGCCGGGTTGAGCAGGGCTAAGTGACGTGGGTTTTAGCATGCGGCTTCATTGGCCTATTCCTCGGCCTCATCAGTGGGGTGTGGCCCAGTGTTGCCGCCTTCATGCTTTGCCAGCGGCGGGGAAGGTGGCATATTCCCCTCTCGTCAGCCACAGTAGCGCCTGACTGCCTCGACATCCGTATTAATTACTACCGACTTTACTTTGCTCAGAGAAAAAGTCTGAGTCTTCATGTGGGAGTTGTTCTTGACTGGCAAGCGCTGCGCCGTACATCCTACTCTGCCACTTTCCTCGGTCTATGTTAATTTGAGATGGTATAGGAAGGATTAATTAATATTTAGATAATCCAGCTCCTTCTTTTAAAGTTTTCTGGTCTTCCCAACACGTCTCAAACCTTACCAAGCTTCTCAGCCCACGACTATCATCATCTTGGCTAGCGCCTCCTTTCTCCCTGTCTGTGACGACTACAACTATCAGATCCACCTTTATTTTTTACCCCCACGCTAACCATTGGTATCATTGTCGTCTCTATTAGTGTCGCGCTACCCCTACCCTCTTCCTCCATCTTCACCATCTTCAACATCGCCGCCACCACCTTCCTCCTCATTGACCTGCCCTTGGCATCGTCTCATCGGTCCTCTCACCCGCCCGCGGTCGGCGGTATTGCTACATCACCCCATTGGTCTACCCTAACTTACAATCGCCACCACTGGTCTGTCACTTCCCGCTGGCCTTCCCTTTAAGTTTAGAGAGCACAAGTTTAGCTGTGGTGTTGTAACCCCCTACTCTGAACTTTCGACCCCCTAACCTCTTCAATGAGGCTTAGGCGAAGTTTTGACGAGGTTCACGTTATCAGAGTGAAAAAAGAATGAATGAGTTGAGCAGAGAAAGAAGAAACAAAGGTGTTTAAATTTTAGTCGCGTGGGCTCTAGCGATTTCGTAACTTGTTGCATTGCACGCATCCGTAACGTGTCTTCGTAGTGGTTATCGGAGCAGTGCAATTACGGGTTATTAGTACAACAATCGCTGGTGCTAACAAGCAATAACCTCACAGTAGATGATGTACATGCTTTTATTTCAGATGATACAGATGAATCTAGGATTTAGGAGATGGTCAGTTCACTTTCTTAAAAAAGGAGGAGGGATAGTCAGTTCAGGGCACATGCACGATGTTTGATTTTTCGTGGTTGTATGTTTCAGGAGAACAGAATTTAGGGGGACATCCGCGGCAGAACGATATTCTAGGAGATGCCACCAGTGCCTACGCGATTGCGTCGCTGTCAAAGCACTAACCACCATCTTTCCAAAAAAAAAGCACTAACCACCACCAGACTCCAAACTCCCGGAAGATCATGGAAGGATCGCGGGGGGGCCCTTTTAGCCGAACACATGAGCATGTTCCATCATGCCTGCGTCGCGTAGCTTTTTCAACCATCCGACGCACGGGCACGTTCGACGCCGTCGGTTTGCCGAGGTGCTTATTCTTTACATGTCATCTTATCCTAACTGATGACTCCATTGGATGGGTATCTAATCCATCCTTGTTCTCTGGATTAAGAACCCAGCTAGTGAGTCATCCCCACCTCATCGACAACCACGTGAAAATAGTTAGGCTTATAATCCATGGCCTTGTCCGAACCTGAGGAATTAACATTGTGCTAGCAATTAATACATGCACAATATATGCTTTGTAAATATATATTTTATATATCTAAATATCAATCGAGACGCGCTGTTTCTACTGGTTATTAGACATGTGATATTCGGAGGAGGCCACAGGAGTTACGCGTGGAGAGAGAAACAAAATAGACAATTAACTCTCTTTAACCGAGAATTTACTCCCCTATAACTCTCTCATAAATATATAATTGTGAGGTAATTTACAATGATTCAATTTAACTCGTGAGCTGTTGGATCTAACTAGATGGATGAATAAGATTATTTGAATTCCACCAAACTCCATTACTACAGAAACCCACATTAGTGATGACTAACGGATTTCGGCCCTGTCACCAATGAGTTGTCAGTAATGACTTGTCATCAATGACGAGCGCTCTAACACAACCCATCATTGACGACTTTGCAGGACCAAAAAAAAGCCCTACTTGACAGTGCCGGGTATGGTTTCATTAAAATGACTATAATTTTTGCATACAACGCCCGTTTTGGCTCCATAAATTCATCCTCTGACATACTTTCGAGCCTTCAAACCAAAAACCACCTCTTTGACCGTCTGTTGAACTTCTCTCCGAGCTCCAAATGCAATAATTTTTGCGGATTCCAAACAGTAAGGGAGTAGAGCTGCTAGAAAAAGATACAAGGAAAAAATATTAAAATAAAAAATTTAGGCACTAGTAGGAATCTTCCGAATCCAAGCGTAAAAAGACACAAACCTTACTGTGGGAGGACATTCCTTATCTTGAATCCAAGCAAAACTCTCGTGTTGCCCCTGTCATGTTCCTACATGAAGAGTGATGGGAAGAGGTGATGTTGCCTTGTGGTGGATTTCAATGGGAAGGGTGAGAGGAGAAGACAGGTGGAAGGGAGAAGAAGAGGGTGCAAGGAAGAAGAAAGAGAAAATTTGGATCTGGATCTGAGTGTAGAGAGAGACGCACTGAGGTCAATTATATATCTCACAGCACTCTAAAATTTGGATTTCAGCGTTGGCGAGAGTCCTCCAAAATACCATTGAAATTCATTTGAATTAAAGAGGCCTATAATCTTCCAAGCGGTCATTTGAAATATCGGAATTGCTATTGGTTAGTTGACTGAGATTTTCTTAAGTCTCAATCGATGGAGCATAGCCATCAGATTAACCTCGAGATTTGCTTTTTAAAAATTCTTCTATGGGTATTTTTTCTTTTAATTTTTGACCGTACGATAAATATCCAATGGCTCAAACGCCTACTGAGATCTTGCTAAATCTCAGTCATTTGATGACTGGCGAGACCCTTGAAATATTGTATGTTGTTTTTTTTTACCATAAGATTGCAATAGACCTACATTTCAGCTCAATTCCTGCCTTTTTCTTATTTGTATGCTTTCTTCAATTTCTTAAAAGGACCACCAGGGTTTAAGGTTTCATTAAAAGCTTTATTTCCGCTTGACCGGATGTAATGTACCCAATTTCATACGCGCCCCGTTGAGTTTCACTTGTGCATATTTAACACAGCCCAATAAATTGATAATATTAGTAAACAAGTGAGAACATGTGTATACGTAAAAAGCGATCATATATGCAACGTAGAAAAATAATGGAAAAAGATGGTGCTTATCTTACAAAAGACGATACAATCTTTTTTTGTAATGCATATATGATCATATCTCTGTACAAAATTTTTACATGTCCCACACTATGAATTTTTAGGGATATGTTCCTTCAAAAAATCTACAAGTGCAAAACCCTTGAATCAGGTATATATATACGAGGATCTGAGAGATATAGATGTTCTCATCTTGCTTATTATTTCATACTCGAAATCCTTTTCACCGAATTTCCAACTTTACAATAAATAATTTCGTGGATGCAATTTGGAAAGCGTCGCCTTGAAGGCTTTGTCTTGCAATCACTTCGTACCCGAATATGCCGCTCGCATCCTGGTTCTTCCGTGGCACATGGTAGTGAATGATCGACGCTTCCATTCTTTTTTCTTATCAGATTCTCCCTCGACTCTATTTATACTTTTCTCGCAACTTTAATCTTCTTTTCTTAATTAAAGTACTGTACATGTGACGTGAACACGAATTGCATAAATACTTCTCAATACATACTCAGTCCTTGATGCTTGATGCACTAATGACTCCGACTCGGGTGTTATTATAGAACATGGGAATATGTAAGAACACTCGCTTGATGCTGTCATGACTCGCGAGCTATTATACCTAGCTTAGTGTGTAACCGTACAATGGTTGAGGCCATATAATAGGCTTGTGTATTCTCGTTTTTAATTAAAGGAAAAGGGCAATGTATGATGCGATGATTAAGACATCTAGCTAGAGTAGTACATAGTACTCCTTTTGTTTGAAAATGTAAGACGAATATATTTTTAAGATTTATTTTTAATAAATAATTAGTTTAATAATATATAGATTATGTGATTAAAGTTTAGTATTATTAAATTTATATTTTAAAACACTTTTAATGATATTAATTTTATATCATATAATTTACATTAGATTAATTATTGATTAAATATAAAATTTTAAAATAAGTGGTCTTATATTTCCGGGAAAAGGGGTATTTGACTCAATATATATTTTCTATTAATTATGAATGAGAATTAACGTTGGTCGAGAAGGATACACAACTATACATGGAGACTCAGCCATCAGCTAGCTCAGCCACGTTCATCCCACGTGGGACGAGTAATCAGCCATGCAGTAATAACCGTTGTTAATCCGCAACGTGCCACGATCCCAGTGGCGGATGGACACATTATTTATTCCCGTAACCAAATTCCAAAGTTAAAGCAGCACATAGGGCGGTAACCTTCAAATGCAGAAAAGGGAAACCGCCCCCGGCACAGACCCCACCGTCCAATCGGAGATCCGGCAGGAATAGAAAAACGCCCTGCGCTTCCCGTGACCACGCCACGTCTCCACACGACGACTGCTCTCGCTGCGCGGACTGGCGCACAGGATCCGTGCGCGGAACGGCCACCGGGCTGTGCGCGCCCACCATCACGGCACCAGCTGTCCGAAGCGAAACCGGTACGCGCGCGTGGATGGCTCGGATCCTCTGCACGGCGGAAGCAGCTGCGGCCCATGCTGTTGCGGGTCCTTGGTGGGTCCGCGGCAGCAGCGGCAGATTGGATTCTCGGGGAATGCTGGGGCCAGCGCCCAGCGGCGGTCGGTCTCCGTCCCCCAGTCCACCAGTTGCGACCGTCCGCGTCCGCGCGTCGGATTGCGCCGCCGTCGCATTTCGGCTAGAGCAACACCCTCCTTTACACAGTGGCTTTGCTTTTGAGGGTGGATACAAATTTCTACGGCATCGCTCACATGTCATTCGCTTTTGCAGTTTTAAATGCCATGGAACATATGAATTTGTTCTAGTTAATGAATTGTATGTATATAGATCACTACGAGCAAGAATTTAACTACGATATCCCCACGAGAAGGAAAACAAAAGATGCTTATATACATCCCTACAAATAATTCTTTTGACATTATCCTCATAGAAAAGAAAACACATGGATGGAAAACAAGTGATATGACTGTTCAATACGCCTTTTGTTCTTCAAGCACAAACTGTAAAAATTAAAGTTTCACGTGAATTTTATCTACTGGCATTTTTGTCGCTTTGTGTTAAAAGTATCTCAAAAATACTGTATCGATAAATTAAACTTATGAGTAGATGGTGTCTAATGTCCACGCAAAACATTATTACAGATAGTTGTACCAACTTTATATTCAGCATCTACCTAATTGTACCGGTGGAATAGTTTGATTTTACCGTATGCTACTAGAGCTTTGTTGGTACAAACGGAAAACATCTACTCATAATTCCTACGGCATGGATCCATGGACTGCTTCGAAGAAAGCAACCCCAGAGCAACCAGCCAGAGAAACCACCCAAACACATACCCATACCCCTCGGTGGGTCCCACTCACCAGCCATACAGTTTCCGATTCGCCTCCATTTCAATTTCCTCGCTGCGAAACCCACCAAACGAGCACACGACCACAGAGTGATCGGCATCGTGGCGGCGAGATGGCGGCGGCGGCGACGACGATGACGTGGCACGAGGAGCTGGCCACGCTCGTCGGCGACACGGAGGTGCCCCTCCCCGGCGCCGGCGGGGATGCGGCGCCGGCAGCGGCGGCAAATTTGGCGGCGGTGGGGGGCGGGTGGTACGGGGGGGAGGAGGAGGAGGGGGGGAAGGTGGAGGAGGGGTGGGCGCAGCAGGCTAGGGGGTTCGCGGAATCGACAGCGGAGATGCTGCGGGAACTGGGGCTCGGGGTGTGGGACGTCGCCGCGCAGAGCCTCGCCGGCGCCGAAGACAGCGAGCTCGCGCGTCGGCTACGGAGGCCCGCGGCGGCTGCGGGGAAGCGGCTCAGCTTCATGAACGAGTACCTCCCGGAGGACCGTGACCCCGTGAGGTGCTGGCTCGTCGTTGCCGCCGTCGCATTCCTCGCGCTCCTCGGTAATCTCCGCTGCTCTCTCATCCTCTGCTCCTCTAAATCAGTATCTCGCGTGCACGTCTCTCTCTGCCTCCGGCTGACCGTGTAGCGTGGGGTCTTGTCGTCGCGCATCATGATATGCGCCTGTACCCGTAGTATTTGCTCATTTGAGGGGATGGATCTAACTGACTGACTGTGGGAATGCGAGAGTATGTGGTGCTTTTTTTTTCCCGAGGGTTTGCTTTGGATTCCAGAATCATTCTCCCTCTTTCTCTACGCGGATTTTGTTTTTCTGAATGTTTCGCTGTAGTTGGTTAATGTCTGTGATATCCGCGACGAGAAAAAGTTGGAATGTGGGATCCATGCCTAGTGTGCTGGGGCAAACATTTGTTGACGAGGTAGAAAGGCACCACAATACACCATTCTGTTTAATCTGCCGAGTCAACCTAATGGCTAATGTTATGGCCCCATGGGTAGCAATTGTTTTAACTATGGAGTCAACCTAGCTGCTTATTTTGGCTGTATTGACTCTCTTTCTAATTTCTAATGGATTATTGTAGCATTCAGTGGTCGGTGTAAATATAAAGCTTCTTGCTTGCCAAGTGGAAGGTGTTGTTCACTGTCTCAATGTTTGGCAAAAAGAAGGTCAAAATTTATGGTTATTTCATTCTTGTTATCTCTTAGCAGCATGGCCTTCCACTAGCTTATAGGCGAGCATAAAGGATGTAAAATATCTATCCAGCAGTGCCATCCCAAATGCTTATGTCAAATTTACTCTGCTCTGATTGCACAATCATTTTGTGGTTGCGACAAAAGATTTTCTCTTGTATGAAGTGGTTCATTCACCAGCGAAATAGTCTGTACATGTAGGAATCAACACACTACTGCTACTTTGATTGCTTCATTAGTGACACTATTTCTATGCAGTATTAGGTGTAGGAAGTGGCGATGAAACTCCAGTGGAGCAACCAAAGAAACTTTACATAAGTCCCCCAAACGCTAAAAGATTTCAACTTCCTGATGGACGGCATCTGGCTTATGAAGAACAAGGAGTTTCAGCTGACAGGGCAAGATTTTCACTGATCGCTCCCCATTCTTTTCTTTCATCAAGGCTAGCAGGTAAGACCGACTGTTACATTGTTTCTGGACTATTACATTGGCATAGCCATGCTGCATATTTGATCTACACTGTTCCTTTCTATGCAGGAATCCCTGGAATCAAGACATCTCTTCTAGAGGAATTTGGGGCACGACTTGTGACCTATGATCTTCCTGGTTTTGGTGAAAGTGATCCTCATCCAGGCCGAAATCTCAATTCTTCTGCATTAGACATGCTTCATTTGGCTGCTGCCCTCGGGGTTGTGGACAAGTTCTGGGTTATAGGCTATTCTGGAGGTGGCATGCATGCCTGGAGTGCTCTTCGCTACATTCCTGACCGAGTGGCAGGTAACCTACCGCAGATGCTTTGCTATGTTCTTATGGAGTACCCTATTTATAACATTGTCCCATTTTGTATACATCCTCCCCTTACTTCGATAAATTAGCTTGATGCTGATATCACTGTAGGTAGGGCTATTTTTATGCTTGTGAGTATCTGAAGTATCAACGTCATACTTTTCTTATGCTTGTGACTTAATACACTAATGTTGTTCATAGTTTTAATTCAGGTAAGTTTATTACCAACACGACTTATGAGGATAAGCAGTATTCCAGATACTCTTAATGCAAATTACCATGTTTTTGACTTGATAAGAGTGGAATGGTTATTGAATCAGATGACCAAACATCCTCTAAATTTATCTTAGAGAAAAATTATGATTGATTTTTCACTCATTAAGCACAAGTTCATTTGGATATGCTTCTAGTTTAGAGCGCCTTATGCCTGTTCCTTCTTTGGAACATTAATTTGGTCAAGTTATAGTAATGGCTGTTTTTAGTTCCATGTTTATCACAACTTCATCTAAAGCTGTAGTTCCGTTCAGTCTAAATCATTTTTGCATATTCCAAGAGCATAGTCTTGCATATTTTTTAATACTGGAGTATCAGTGATATACTATGCTTATGATCGAATGCTCATGGGTGACATATTGCCCTAAATCCAGGTGCAGCAATGTTCGCCCCTATGGCAAATCCATATGACTCCAAGATGACCAAGGATGAGAAACGTAAAACATGGGACAGATGGACAACTAAACGGAAACTAATGCACATTTTAGCTCGGAGGTTTCCATCACTACTACACATCTTCTATCACCGAAGCTTCCTTTCTGGAAAGCAAGGACAACCTGAGAGTTGGTTGTCACTGTCATTGGGGAAGAAGGTATGCTGTTATCAGTGTTATGCACTATCTTCAGGTGCCAATGCTATCTTGCGATGCTGTTTTGGAAAGATAAGAACTGGCGTTATGTACCATTATTTGCTGTACTATCCCTGCCCTTATTATCTATAGGTGATTTGTAGTGGGGTATCTTGTACCTCAGACAATGATACAAGAAAGAGTTGGCAATGTGTTGTAGTTAAGAAAAGAGAAACTTCTGATCTAGATAGAAAAATGCAAGATCGCCTTTAAAAAGAATGTGTGTCTCGACTCTCCCGTGATCTTATCTACCCGATATAAGACCCAGTCAAAATGCTCATAGACTAGTTTGGCTAATTTTACATTCTATAGATACAGCATGCTGGGCTTGAGCTCTCGAGCGAACTGTTGTTTGTATACTGTTATTGGCATTGGTATGTCATGCCTGCACTACAAGCACCCTCTGACTGAACCCCCAGTGTCTGTTATTTTGTCCCTGTATACCATAATTGCAGCATCAGTTCCACAAAGCACAGAAACATCCTTGCCATTGTTTTGCTGCATGGAAGTGCTAGTAACTAATTTGTTCAATGCTGCTTTATGCTAACTTAAGAATCCTTATACCTATGTCATTCCCTTGACAAAGGCCGAAACTGATGCTGATTTTCCAAGCTTGAGCATTGACCCTTTTTCATGCCACATGATAATCCTTTGTGCATTACTCAGGACAAAACTTTATTGGAAAGTCCTGTGTTCAATGCCTTCTGGGAAAAGGATGTTGCAGAGTCTGTGCGCCAGGCAGATGCGCAACCATTTGTAGAGGAAGCTGTGATGCAAGTATCTGACTGGAGCTTCAGCTTGTCTGACATTCAAATGCAGAAGAAAGAGGATCAGGGATTATTTGAATGGATCAAGTCTCTATTCAATCAGGCTGAACGAGAGTGGGTGGGATTTCTGGGCCCAATACACATATGGCAGGTTTGTGGTCTGTTCACTAAAAATGAATTGATGAATTCAAATTGATTTGGCATATTCATGTACGGATCCATGTTCAACTTGATTTCAATTGAACGAGAGTGACTTGCTGTTCGTAGAAAAGAGAAGAAAACATATTGTAGTTATGTCATCTACGCTAATACACAATGGGGGTAAACATCAGTCGGAGGGAGGTCAGGCAGTGGCGACTTGAAGTAGAATGGTGCTAGATGAAGGAAGGCATCTATTGAGGGGATGAATAGATCTGGAATAGCCAGCCAAGGGAGAGGCCAGAGCTAGACTTTAGGGATTTGGGGAAACTTATGCAGCTGGCCCTAGCAATGTTGCGGCTACGGCTGCTCCCTTTTGATGCGCCATCTCCATGGGGCCCCTCATGGGATACACGTGACAACTTCACCCTACCTTCACAATAGCTCATCCTCAAGCTGTGGTGGCATTGAATGTCCAGCTTCTTTCATCAGCATCCTTGTAAAGAACTTTAGTAGTTCAATTTTTTTGAAAAATGAATTATAGCAGCACAGGGAAGAGGTTGCATTTGTAGCTAATTATAGTTGAAATGGTCTTGCATTGCATAATTTAGAAAACGCAAGGTCTAAGTGTTGATAATAACGGGAACAAGTTGCATATGTACTAAAATGAATCTCAAACTGGCAAGGGAATTGATAAATGGGCACTGTTATACAGCAATGAGCACTGGTGCGTTATCATTGGACGCAATAAACTGCTAGTGTCCAATATATTGCTTGATGAATCATGCTTTCCTCGGTTATATGTTTCACATTCCTATGTTGCTGAGGTCTTCCTGAAGCATTGAACCCCCATTTATCTTAACAGGGTATGGATGACCGGGTGGTGCCGCCATCAGTAACTGAATTTGTCCGGAGGATAGTTCCAGGAGCCACAGTACACAAACTTCTTGATGAAGGCCACTTCTCATACTTTTGTTTCTGCGATGAATGCCATAGGCAGATATTCTCCACTCTGTTCGGCATTCCCCAGGGCCCCATCAATCCTGTTCCAGAATCCAGTGAAGTGACCTCACAACTCACTGAAGAAGCAACATCTCCTGACGAAGTTACAGAACAGGAACAAGACACATCAGGGTTGGCCTGATCACGTTCAGCTTCAGGATCAGCAGTACAGATACGAGACATTACTACGACTTTTAACACAGACCTCACAGAAAGATAGGCTTTTCTTCACCACTTGTCAGGCAATGCTGACAATAGGTGGACTGAGCTACTTCTATTGCGTGAATATAAGCAAAGCTCTGGAGTCTGGATTCGCGGCGAATGTGCTGGTTCACGTTAATGTACAAAAAGCCTTGAAAAATTTGCACATCACCTGCTTGGTGCTCCTTAGTATAGCTCAATATTGACATTTGATTAACCCTTGATAATGCGACGCCCTTACGTACTTCTTTTGCACATTTGCTTACTCTGTGATGCAACGGGATTGTTGTATTAATCTCCCAGCTATGCAGAAGTTGCCTTCTGTTCCAGCCTTCCTGATTCCTGAAATACGTTTATGACAGTTAATCTGGGTTAGGTTCTGGTGAGAAAACATTTCTCCCAAACGCTTGCGAAGTTGAAAAGTTTTCTGCACAATTCTACGTGATGAGCACGGTTCCCTCAATATCTCTTTGGAGAGCAATTGTGGGTCCAAAGCTACTGGCCTTGAATGACCTGGTGTCCAGATTTGCTGTTCATTGGATGTACAATGCTTTGATACACTAGTATGGCCCAGTTTTGAACGAGGCAATTGTGGAAAATCGAAGTGCCTTCAAAAATTAGAATTTTTTTATAGATACGTAGGGAGTGATCTTGACAAAAGATAACACCAACAAATTATTTTGAAATAGCAGCAAAAAATATTGCTTTTGTAACAATGATGCCATACAACATTTTTTTATACGGCGAGTTTATTTGTTTCACATGGCCAATTGTACAAGTGGATTCTAATATGAAAATCACCTAGTAGCGTTAACAATATGTTTGCGAACCACTATCGAGGCTCGCACAAATTTATGGGATCATATTGTGGTTGGGGTAGCTGCTATTTTTTTGTCAATTTGGCTATGTCAAAACGAAGTCGTCTTTTATAATAGAAAACTAGATCTGAGCATGGTCTATGCTCCAGTAGTAGGAGACGAGGGATGTCGTACTAGCTGCATGTAAGATTTTGGAGGTTGTGGTTCAGGAGCTATTCAGTAAGTAGGGATGAAAACAGTACGGAAAGTCTTCACTTGTTTCCCAAAAAATAGAAATGAAAGCATTCACGCGGAAACGAAAAATCGAAACAAGAATTGTCTGTGCGGAAACAGAAACAGAAACTTTATCCAAAAACAGAAATGTGAAGAGGAGAGCTATTTCTGTCGGAAACGAAAATTACTGTATAAGAAAAACAGAAATTTTCCGAATTACATAAGCCCACTTCTTAGATTCATGGCCCGGTCCAAAAATATGGCCCATCCGAAAGTCCGTAATTTTCTCTCCATTGGACTACTGGAGTTGCAATTTCCATAATGACCAAACACTGCCTTCTGCTCGATCCCTAATTTTGCGTCTCCTCGATTTGCACTGCTGGCGCCGGCATTGATACTGGTTGCCCTTCGCCCACTCGACCACGCTGGCTCGCTGCGTCCTCCTCCTACTCAACTAGGCCACGCCCTCCGCCCTCTGATCACCTGGCGACGCCACGCCCCCCGCACACCAGGGATCCAGCGATGCCGCACCCACGCCGGCGACTACCCTATCGGCGACACCGCGCCCTCCACCACCGGCTGTCGCTGTCGGGACCCAAGAATCTTAAGTGAAATCACCCGCTAAGTCGAAACGTCAACCCCGACCTCAACCCTTGGGTATCAATTCCAATAGGAGTGAAGTGATATGGCTTCGAATAGCCCGAGATGTCAACGGCGAACTTGCTCCGGCAAACTAATGCACAGATTAAGTAGGGTGATATGGTCTCCTCACTCTTTTCTCACTGAGCCGGAACATCAATCCCAAACTCGTCCCGGCAAATGAATGCTCGGCTGGAGTAGGATGATATAGTTCCCAAACTCCCAGTGGAAGAGTCACTTCACAGGGGTGATTAAACCTAACAATTCTATGATATAGACTCTGAAACTCTACTCGCACCATGTGCTTTAATAACATACACGCAATGCACATGAGGCAGGTGAGAACAAACAAATATCACAACTGCAACTCTACGACTGAAACTGCAATAATACTAGTTGTTCTTTAAAACTTAACAACATAATTCACACAAAGAGTTGATTACACAACGGAAGATTAAACATGGCTAAGAAGCCAAAAAAGTAAGGGCAAAAGATGGCAGCAAAACAAACCAAGCTGTCGAACCCTAGGCAGGACCACTGCCTGAGATTCCCAACAACTAGTCGTCGTGAGCATTGATCTCTATATAGAAACAGTCTGTTGAGGGAATGATTTTCTCTGCACAAAATTATCCATAACTGCAAGGTGAGTACAAAAATTGTACTCCGCAAGACTTACAAGAGAAATTAGTAATAGATGCAACATATTTCAATAAAGGGGTAATTGTGGACTATTTTGTGGAAAGCTGATTATTCTTTCGACAATATTCTTTAAGTAGGATGAAATCCGACTACTGGATTACTTTTTAAGGAGATAAGTCGAATCTTCACGATGAACTCTATTACAGACCACCACACACTTAACCCTTGATTCTTCCTCAACCACCAGGGAGGAAGCAATCGCTAACACCTCAACCTTAGAGTTGGCATGTTTTAAAGTATTGTTGTAGTTGTCTAATTTGATGTGGATTCTCACCAAGTTGTCCATAACCGCGGACCGTGTATAACCCTTACACCTATATTGAGGCACCACATCAAATCATTTTTCACTCGCCCAGCGAATGGAAACAGCAAACTATGCAGCTCATAACTCAAGTCTAAACAAATTATTCAGTCGTGGATGGTCCATTATACCACCCGTGTAGAAGTACGCAGATCTTGGTTCAAAAGGACACCGGGAATCGGTCCTTGTGGGAAAAATGAGACAACTCACCATGCTCCCAGCCATGGCCTCTCGTCTAAACCCGATCATTATTAATCAAATTTATTAGTTACTTCCCGGTGAACACTCACCTACCACTTAACACATCCAGAGTGTTGTGTTTTGTCTGCAATCCAAAGAATTACGACTTTTACATGACTAAGCATGTCTAAGCATTATTAACTATATAAGTAACTTAGAAGCAACAACTATACTACTCTAAATAGGTTGGGATGTGGTGGTGTTGATTGAGCGACAGAGTAAGTTATGCAAGGAATAAAGCTATCACTTAACACAAAGTATAAGTTGAACACATGCGATAGGGTTTTGGAAACAATTAATAATTTGCAAATAGTGGGATGATCGCAAAATGTTCAAAGGGTTGCTTGCCTTGCAGTTCGGCTATTAAGCCTTGTTCCTGCTCAGAATTATACACTTCGAGATCTTCCGGCTCTATCAGGAAGAACGAAAACACCGAAAAAAGGAGATGCGATAATGAATATCACAATGATGAACACCAACATGATATGAAATGCATTCCATGGTATAGAGGATTCAAAATGAAGACTAATGCAAGTGGAATCAATTTAATCGGAGTCCGGACGCTCGAGATATCGCGATCCGATGACTTCCGACTAATCGAGAAAACCCTAATTTGAGTTTTTAGCCATTTATATTTTTCCTAGCATGCAAACATGTATGAAAATGACATAATTGAGTAGATCTCATTTTTCTAAACATTTTGATATATTATTTGCATTTTTCTAATTAAAAATGGATTTTCTATGAATTTTCTAAGATTTAATCAATTTAAATACATTTTTTTGTATTTTTTTATAAATAAAATTAATATTAAATAATAAATATTTTTATTACTCATCTCTGTTCTAGCCTTAGAGACTAACATGTGGGCCCCATGGTCAACTTTGGTCAAAGTTGACCGAGTCAATGACAGGTGGGGCCCACTTGTCATATATCCATTATTTTCTTTATTCTTTTATTTAAATTCTGCCGGGTGGGTCCCATATGTCATACACAGAGTTAAAACCGAATTCAATTAGTGCATTAATTACTGTCATTAATGTGTTGGATTAGAATTAATTACTAATTATTAGCACTAATGATATCCGAACAGTAATTACCAACATTAAATACACTTAGCAATAAATGCTATCATTAATGTATCGGGTTAATTAATTTAACTGGTCCTAATGGCGCAATTAAGGGGGCAATTAATGCCCCCAATTAACATGGTCGGGGCTCGGCCGCGTGGCTCGGCCCAACCGGTGGCTCGCCCGGCGCGGCGCCATCGGCAGCAGCAGGGGTCCGAGGGGGCGGGGCAACGGCGATGGCAAGGCGGTGGTGAGGGCTTACCCGACGGCGAGATGGTGAGGCGGCGCGGGGAAGACGGAGCGACGATGGATGGAGGTGGGGCGGAGGCGAGGTCATCGGGGAGGCGGGCAGCGACGGCTGGCAGCGGGTGGAGGCGACAGGGCGGCCGGGGAAGGGAGAAGAGAGAGAAAGAGAGGAAGAGAGCTCGGGGGGGGGGAGAAGAGAAGAAATAAGGGGGAAGAAGAAAAGGCGGCGGGTGGAGGCGGGGAAGCAGGAGGTAGCGGCAAGGGAGGCCTGGCTTGCCACGGCAAGCAGCTCCGTGGCGGGGCGCTGGCGACGGCGGGGCGGATAAGGCCAGGGGAGGCGGCGATAGGGATGGGGAGGCGGCAGGCCAAGCGGGCCGGGGTGAGAGGAGGCCCAGGCGGGCGAGGCAGGCCGCAGCGGGGAGAAAAGCTGGGCCGCTCGGCCTAGCCGAGAGGGAGAGAGACGGGGCGGGCCAACGGGAGAGAGAGGGGGAGCGGACTGGGCTGCCAGCCCAGTCAGGGGAAAAAGAAATGGTCCCCGAGAGAGCCCATCCGGGGGGATTGTTTTCTGATTTATTTTTCTATTTTCTTTTTTTGAAATTTGTTTTACAAATTCAAACAATTCAAAGACCCATTTAACGATTCAAATTCTGATTTAATTTTTTTGAATCATGCACATGTCATGATGCACAAGAACAAACATAGATTTAGGGATATTACAGTATTTAACCTGTTATCTTTAAATGTAGGGATTGACTTTCTATTTTAAAGGTTTTCTTGCCCTTATTACGTAAGGATTCGTTATCCTCTAGATTCTTAGGTTGTTACATCAACAGCTCCGAATATTTAGGGTATTCGTATACTGATACTACCTCATATAGGATATTAACGTATTACTCACTGTGATCTTGTTTGATAAATTTTTAGCCACGTTCGTCTTAAAAAAATGGAAGAGGAGTGAAAATACACAAAGCGATCTGAGCGTTGAATTGCCACCAATGGGCTCAGATCGAGCCGGATGGAGCCCCACCACTTAAACGCCAAAATCCAGGACACTAGGGTCCCGTGATCTTGCCAAACCCTGCCCACAGCGGCCTGTCTTTCGCCGGCACCGCTACCGGCTATCTCTTCATGTGACGCCTAGTCGCCCAGCCCATGTACTGACGCTTGATGAGGAGGAGGCCCAGCCCATGGTAGCACGATTCACAGACGTTTAGACACTCGCCATCGGCACACACCCAACGGCGAGAGGCCAGAGCCCTAGCCCTAGGCGGCATGGCAGTAAGCACCCGAGCTCCCTGCGTGCCGCAGTGAGCGCTGAGCAGCCAAAAACGGCGGGGGAGCGCTCTCGTGTGGAGCAAACGACAGCAGGCGGCAGCTGATGGTTGCGAAGCTGTGGAGAGCGGACAAGTAGACTGGTTTGGAAAAAGAAGAGGCGGATAGTAGACGCAATCCGCAAACTAAGATTCAGATTTTCATCTGATTTCTAAAATTTCTTTCTTTTTCCAATATTGTGTCAAATCGGTGAATATAATCGAGTAGATAGTAGCTAATTTGTTTGACGCATTTATTTTTTCCTGTTGATTTGTTTATAGATTTGCAGAAATGGAGAACTGAATTTTGAACAAGACCTTTAGATGTATCATTCTTATGCTTTCTCGTGTTAGCTTTGACCCAATACCAAACAAAAAGAGGAAGGCATATCCAAACTGATTTGTGAATTGCAAATGTTGGCTTCATTATTGCATACAAGTATATTAGTTGTGGTCCAGACTCTCTGACTAAAATTTAATCCTTGGTCCGCCACTGCCAGGAAGTTGCATATATGATGCAAAGAACTGTAATGTACTGTAAATTCATGGGATTTTCCATGGAGCTAAAATGCTGAAACAGGTAAATTGCTATCATATTGCATTATGATATATGCTAGTGCACTGCATAATGGTCATTATAGCTAACCCAAGTAGAAATTAGCTGACTCCGTAGACACTATGGTCCCCTTAAAAATAGCTTATTAAGAGCTTATAGGTAAAGAAAAGCTAAAAACTAAACCTAAGAATTAGCTTATAGATGGCTTAATTTTTAAGCTTGTTTGGTTTCCTATTGGCACTGAGAAGCCTCAAATTTGACACTTGCGAGCTTCTTCTCCCTTACTTTACCTATATCCCAAATATTACCCTCGAAATCCACTGATATTACAAAAAAAATATGGAAAACACTCCTGGCCGCCCGACTGATCGACGCGCTTGGTCGGATGTGTGCACTGCTGTCTGATCGAACTCGATCCAACGCTCTAGATCACACTCATTAATTACCACTGCTGCCACCACACCATTAGCCTGGTATTTTTTGCTCTGGAAGCGCGTAGCACGTGCAGTGTATGAAAGTTGTCACCATTTATAGCCGTACGTGAATATCATGTCAGAAATCTAAATTTTAAAATATTTTATCTTTTCAACCGAGTATCCAAAGCACAATCCGTTTGAACCGTTGGGTTCCTTGCAACTAGACCTTTGAAACAAACATGAAATACTGTTATGTTGGATCCACAAAAGTTTACAGCTATAACCGTTGAACTCACATGTTGTAAGCCTAATGCTTTTATGTTGCATGCGTACAAATCATATGCTGCAACCATAAGACTACTGCTGCAACCATACATCTCACATGTCGCAACTGTAGAGCTATCATGTTTCACCATATAACTCTCATGCTGCAACCATGTCACTATAATATTCTCATGCAGCAGCTTTTCTTTAAAATTCTAATGCTACAAACATGCAGCTGTAATGCTGCAACCAGGGAAGCATCTTGTTGCAAATATGGACCTCTTATACTACAACCACATATTATGCTGCATAGCTAACACTCTTATGCTGTAACCATGTATCACATATTCACAACCTTGTAACCCTTATACTGCAACCATTGAAGTCACATGTTGCAAGCTTAATGCTCCTATGTTGCATGCGTATAAGCCATATGCTACAATCATAGGACTAATGCTGCAACCATACATGTCACATGTCGTAATCGTACAGATATCATGTTGCCACCATGTAACTCTCATGCTGCAACCATGCCACTACAATATTCTCATGTAACAATTTTTTAAAAATTATAATGCTGCAAACATGAAGTTGTAATGCTGCAACCAAGCACACATCTTGTTGCAAATATCAATCTCTTATGCTACAATCGCACAACCTAGTTATGATACATCCGGAGGAGCACCCCATGTTGCCACACTGTAAAATTTTTATTGTAATAGAACACAAACTTTGTTGCATTAATCGTTTTGCCATGTTGCATTGAAAAAATGTTGCAACAGATATTGAGACTTGTCTCAAAAACACCACTGTGCTACACCACGCATTCTCATCTCCAAAAGTGACGAAGCGTGATTTGGATCTTGTTTTGAAGGTCTCGTTGCAAGAAACACAATAGTCCAAACGGAGCATGATATGAATGCTCGGTTGAAAAGATAAAGTATTTTAAAATTTAGATTTCTGACGTGATATTCACGTACAGCTATAAATTTGAGCGTGAGATTGAAGGCTCACGTACAACTTACTAGCTGGTCACATGATAAACAGTGGCATCTGCTGTAATTCTTTAGAATTTCCTAGTGCGGTGTCATATATCGTAAATATGTGATCCAGTCTAGTCTGTTGATTATGGGTGATCCAACGACGATAGCGAGCGAATCATACGGCTGGCAGGCGGGCCGACCGGTGCGTTGGATCGCTCGACCGACGCCTAGTCACCGCTAAAAAATATTGCCACTATAGCCCTAAAACAATTTCTCCCCATCCCCCAATCCCCCAACCCACCCACCCCCTACACCCCGCAGCCCAGCTCTACCTGTGCCCGACGCCACCCTCCCGCAGCGGCCGTCCTCCCCCCTCGGCCGCCTCCTCCCACCCCGGCCGCGTTCGTTCCTTCGCCCGAGCCTCCCTCCGGCGCCGTGCTACCTCCCCGCGCCTGCCCTACCTCCCGATCTGGTCGCTGACCACCGCCTCCTCCCCGCGCTGGCCTCCTCCCCGCGTCGGCCTCCTCCCTGCATCGAGTCCACCCTGAGCCAACGCCGGCAAGGTCTGCCCCTCCCCGCGGCCCTCCTCCTCACTGCGACCGTCCTCCCTGCCGGCAAGGTCCTCCCCGCCGTGGACAGTAGCCGCCGCCAAGCTCCACCTCCCACGGCCAAGCTCCGCCTCCCGCCGTGGACAGCAGCCGCCGTCGAACTCCGCCTCCCGCTCGACCTCATTCATCGCCGCAGGGATCCCGAGCCGACGCATCGGAGCAGGTCGCCTGACCTCCCTCCAACTCCATCCTTCTCACCGGACCTCCATCCTTGCCGCTATCCTTCCCGTCGCCGGCTGAGTCCGAAGGTATGGCATGGCTGTGTGTGAATGACATGGTTGAAGATGGATATGTGTGTGTATGGCATGGATAGTTATAATTCATCCATTTTGCGAATGGCATGGACAACTGAAATGAGCATGTCAAATTGATGCAATATGATATATCTCGCTCCTCTAGATCTGATCAATATGATATAGAATTGATGCAACTAAACTGAAATGAGCCAAAGTCAAATTGCACAAAGCATGTCCAACGAATTATCTCCATTTGTTTGATAAATTCTGAGAAAAAACTCTTAACATGGATCGAACGGCAAGTAAAAAAGAATCTTCAGTTAGACAATGGCAGTAATTTTTTTATGCAATCTGCAATGGTTTAGTGCTAAGATTGTTTCACTCTCTGATGAATTAGCAACGTTACTTGACAGCATGAGCATGAACGATAGAACTGCTAACCTTTTTTCTGGATTGATTCAGTTAGCATGTGAAAGATTGATTCAGTTAATATTTTGCAAGTTGTTGAGATAGATCACCAGGTTTCTTTAACTGAATATGTTGATGACAAGTTGTTGCGATTGAGATTGCTGAGAATGATATAGATCATTTACACATGCAACCTGTGGAGCAACATTATTTTTTTACTGTTCTTGAGGGAAAAGATTGTTTGTTTACCATGGAGTAACTTCAGTCTAGGTAAGAATGAATGGACAGACATTCAGGCATTTCATCAATCCACAATCTTTCAAAATGCACTCGAGATGGTATTACGGCGAGTTTGCTAGCAGCGACATGAATGGCTATGTGCAATTCAGTTTTTTTTGTTGAAACAAAAACTTGTAAACTTGTACCGTAGTTTATGTAGTGTCAACATGTGCAAAGAAACTCGCCATAATAATTATTCCACCTATTAAATAGCAAACAAATAAGTCCAAGGGTATTTCAAACTTTACACTCTTCACTATACACAGTAAGTTCAGATCCATAAGCCGTTCCTAATAGGCAGAGCTTATTTTCACAGGAGCTTCATCCTCTTAGGAAACAACTTTTTCTTCAGCTTAACAGTCCCAGACAGTTCAAGCTGTTCCTAAGATAATTTTACAACATAGCTTATTTCTAAACTAGTGAGGATCCCCGTTGCTTGAAATAAATCTTAAAATACCAGTTTTCCAAGCTTCTCCACATCCCCATTTTAAAATTACCCTCTATGTTAACAAAAACTACATCAAAATGCCATTCGTATATATATATATATGAGAGTGGATTTTATACATGTACATGTGGGTACATGAGTTAAGGATTTAGGTCAATTCTCATATTTATGCATCTCAAAAAATTCTCCAAAAATTCATAGATGTTCATCATGTTATAATGTACAAACTCACAAAATTTCATGCAAAAATATAATCAAGAGTGCCCTACACAAAAAAGACAAAAAATTGTTACTACGTTGTTTTAAAAATAAGTTGAAATTTTTGTCTTTTTTGTGTAGGGCACTCTTGATTATATTTTTGCATGAAATTTTGTGGGTTTGTACAATATAATATAATGAACATCTATGAATTTTTGGAGAATTTTTTGAGATGCACAAATATGAGAATTAAACTAAATTCTTAACTCATGTACCCACATGTACATGTACATTTGCTTTTCTATATACTAGTAAACGTGCACGTGCAACGCACGTGTAATCTTATGAATTTATTTGTCACCTTTTTGCCGCCTCGCTCTTCCTGAATTTTTGACTCCGATGATCGTGAGCGATTAATGCAAACATCCCAATCACATATTTCAAACATAGGAAATTTATAATTTACACATACAATTTTATCTAAACTCAGCAACATCACTGCTCCTCTGAGAAAGTTCATGAGCGACATCAACTACAGTAACTAATTTCTTTTCATAGGTACACGATTTCGTTTTTATGTTCCCGATCAACAGTTGTAATCAGACATTAGTCATGTAACTCGTGTGATTCCTCTGCCAAGTTTGCAACACGATCATGAGCACAGGCATCATATAGCAGCAGAATGCATAAAAAGAAATGCATTGTTGGGAGTCACATAGCTAAAAGCAGAAGAGTGTGCAAACCTTTAAAAAAAAGAGTCCGAGTCCAATTTCTAGAAGCAGACCTTTTCACCATTCGGCTTCTCTCTTTGTGACTAAGTGGCGTGAATCGCATACACACTGAGACTTTGGAGTTGGACATCCTGGCATTCAAATAGGTGTCAAATATGGGTAAAAAACAATTCTTGAATCTGGGTGAGCATATAAAAGTCTGCCATCGGTCAGAGTAACAGAAATGGTACTTTCAGAGCGCAACGTTACCAGCATGAGGCAATTATCCTTGCCAAACCAATGGCACACCATTCTGATTATTCAGACTGAATTTAGTACGACACATAAAAGCCATGAGCTATATATACACACATATGTTTCAGATATGTATTCTCCTATAAATTTCATTGATGGAATAATATAACAAGAAACAAAACAGCAAGACTCTCAAAAAAAGAAACCAACAATTCCTATAGGTTGTAAGAAATTGTACAGATCATGAAGCTATATATGTGGGATAGCTCCTAGTTCATAACCGGGTCACGGAACTGCTGAAGCTGCTGCATAACACGAACATACGTAAATCAGAAAAAGAGAGAGGAGCAGTATCGTAAGGAGATGAGCGATATATGCAGTAAGAAGATCAAATAATAAGACATACCGGCCTGAAGGAAGAATAAACTTGTTTCATCCCTCCAAGACATCCCTGTACACAATGTTCTTTGTGCTTTTTCCCGTCTTATCTACTATGTCTTTATTTGGCTTGGCCAAAATCCGAGTGGTCTGCCTTGACACACCCCTTGACAGTGCAACATAAAGCTGGCCATGCGAGAACACGGGGTCGGGGAGGTAAATACCAACAGTTGGAATCGTTTGCCCCTGGGCTTTGTTGATGGTCATTGCAAAACTCAACCAGATCGGAAACTATTTCCTCTTGAACTTGAAAGGAAGTGAAATGTCCTCCGAGGGCGACAAAGGGATCCTCGGTATGAACACTCTATTTCCAGCATGTTGTCCACCGACAATCTCGGCATCGATTGCATTATCTTGGAATGCTCTAATCATCAATCTTGTTCCATTGCACAGTCCGTTGTGAGGATCGAGATTTCGGAGAAGAATGACGGGACAATTGACTTTGAGTTTCAAAAGATGCGGAGGCAAGCCATTTGGAGTGATGGAGTTTAGATAGTAAATTGGGTAGTTATTGCGTGCATCGTCCTCGACAGAGTCAAAGCTATAGTATACCTTTTCTTGGCCAGGAAACCTGTCAATCATCTTTGTATTTAGATCATCCACATGCTCATTCTTGGTTGAAAGAATGGCACGTGCGCTCATGTACGATCCAGATGCGGCGTTCTCATGAAGCGATGGGAACACATCTTCGATAAGCTTGTTCACTGGTTCTTCGGTGGGAGTGTAAGGAATAACAATGTCATCCGGAAGACGCACGTAATCACCACCAATTGTCTCTTCTGTTCCATCGCCAATTCTCAGGAGGTAACTGGAGAACCACTGGTCGGTTTGTGCCCTCATATTACGCGTTAGGCGTATCTTCCTAATCTTCTCCCATAAATAAGATCTTTGTAGCATAGCATCAGTGATCTGCGCTCTTGTCCCACGCGTCACCACGGGAAGGACCTGCCTAAAATCTCCTCCAAACACCACGACCTTCCCTCCAAAAGGCAAAGCACATCCCATGATGTCCTGTAGGGACCTATCAAGTGTCTCAACAGTCTGACGCTTCGTCATGGCAACTTCATCCCAGATTATCAAAGATGCCCTACGGAGCAGCTCTGCGGTACCACTCTGCTTGGTGAAATTGCACATGCTGGTGCTCGTGAGCCTAATTGGAATTTTGAACCTGGAGTGGGCGGTGCGTCCACCGGGCATGATAGATGCTGCTATACCAGATGTAGCTGTTGCAATAGCTATTTTTCCCAGAGAACAGACCTTAGCAAGGAGTGCCTTGTACAGATACGTCTTCCCCGTACCTCCCGGACTATCGACAAAGAAAATCTGGCTCTTGTTGTTGACGACGTGAGAGAGGATTTGATCAAAACCAGCACGCTGCTCGGTGTTAAGAGATGTAAACAGATTTAGATGATCTTTGTCCACAGTGAGCGACAACTCCTCTTGAACCTCTCTCGATTGACCGCTGGCAAAATCATCATCAACAGGATCCAAATCCGGGAGACCATAACTTTTTATATCCTTCCCCATCGAATGCACCAGATCCCTAATGTCTCTAAGGACCATCTGCTCCAGTGCGGCCTGGTTGGACTGGCTACGACGGTAGTCCTCAGACATTGACTCGAGGTGCTTTTCCCACAACGATCGGATGTTGGTCGCCTCACAGAACACCAGAATAGTTGCGAAAAGCCTTCTTAGAGCACATGGCATATGGAAAGTCGCAGCCTCAGTCAAGCAGTCATCAAGAGACTTGTCCGTCTCTATGAGACCTCTTTGCTCACACGCTTCTCTGAAGGTCGAGCACGGCTTTCCATGCACACTTTTCAAATCCTCATATGAAGTTGCACCTCTGACATGATTCATGAGCACTCTGAGGAAGTACCTCTCTCCTTCAGCAGGATGTGCATATACAATTCTTCCAACCTACCCCCGTCCCCTTAATTTTCTTCTCTGCCACTTCTTCTTATCCTTAATCCACCTGTAGAATTCTGGGAACTCTTTGTACAAGAAGTTCCTCGCATAAGGATCCACTTGGTTCATCTTGAAATATTCAGTGAGCATGGTACTGGAAGAAGAGGGCCGATTGATGACATCCTCTAGATTATCGCCTTCTTTGAATGCGACAGTATGCATATTTTCCAAGTGAAGCTGTAGTTGGAGAACAGCGGGAGAGACACCGTACATTTGAAAAGCGCAAATCCTGTAGATAGACTCCGGTGGCGACACGAACCTAGCATCCCTGTACTGTTTAATCTCATTGATTACTCCACCATCATTATCAGCTGCTGGGTCGACTGAGAATGACGCACGATCATGTCCTTTATAAATGTACTTGAATAAATATTTAACTGCCTTGATGCTTGAGCAAGCTTCAACATTGATGTGACAATTATACAGCATAAGCAGACCAGGGTTGTATGGGACAACCCATCTATTATCCAGCACTGCTCCTCTGACCTTCACTTGACGACCATCAGCCCTCCTCCTATAGATAGGATATGAGTCCTTTCCTTGTTGCGTAGCATCACAGAAATGCCGAGGATAGCGAAAGCGACATTCTCCATCTATCATGCAAGGACAATTTTTCTTGAGAGCACCACAAGGTCCATGGAGCATATGTTTGACGACCAAAGCATGCAGTACAGGGTACTTGTCCTTGTCAGGAATTTCTGCTGATATCACCTTGTCGTACCCGTCTGGGTTTGTTAGCTTACTATCCGAGCGCATGATCAAAAGCATGTGCTCATGTGGCAGCCCCCTCTTTTGAAATTCGGTAACATGGACATATGCAGCAACCTCACCAAAGTACTTTTTCCTGATCAAAAGATCTTTCATACTCCGCAATTTGGCCCTGTATACTCTCGCCACAAGGTCTGGACGGTCTTGCGGTGTCTGCCCGGGTTCAAGTCTTGATGTAATCTCCTCCCAATGCGGGTTGCAAGTCATCGTGATAAAGTAATCAGGCTTCCCAAACCGTTGAACTATCGCCATCGCATCAAGGAATCTTCGCTGCATGTCTCGATCACCTCCAGGAAAAGTTCGCGGTAGCACGATTCTCTTGCCAACCTGAGAACCACGTGTCTCGCCAGCATCAATGACGTCAACAACACCCTATGAAACAAATGAAACAAACCATCATTATCTAGTAAATGAAAATAGTTTCTATTGAAAGCTAGCCGATGCATGTGTATTATAGCAAGGAAATTTTGAAAACATGAGAACATTATGTTACCTGGTATAGATCAGCACGAATGAGCTTCTGATTCTTAGGTTTGGGGTAGAAATCAAGTCTCATGGTCTCTATCTTGATGTACATATCGACAGCCCATTGCTGGAACGCACGTCCACCGAACAATATAATGTTAAAAAGTTTTTTCCTGACTTGTAGCTTGAAACAGTAGTATTCCCTTGCACTAACAAATTTTCTGGACTCTCCAACTTCATCGTCCTCCTGGTTGTCTTCATCATCTGGAAAATGGTTTCAAAGAATGAGTAATCGGTGATCTCAGTGAAGGAAATTGTCAAACACGGTAGAAGCTTTGAGATAATTACCTGCTACCTCATTTGTGTTTTGTTCGACATGTACATTTGAAGTACGATCTAGAACCTGGAAGTCTTCACGCTCGGTGCCATCCTCGTTGTTCGCTTGAACGACGGAAGGTGGTCTGTCATATGGCATCCAACGGTTCCATCCCGTCTCCCCTCCCGGGAAGAATAATGGATATGCCAAAGGATCATAGCAACCATAGTATGCTCTGATAAATATAGGACAATCCCCTTTGCCATACACGATAACTTGCCTATCAAAAGTGTTTTCAGGGTCGCTCCCTTCAACCCACATCGCGGCCACCTGGGAAGCTGTGGGGGCATTGTATCTCCGCTGGTCCAGTCTTATATCTGTGTTTAGTGAAATTCTATATTCTGTTAGGTTTGGAACAGAGCCCATGCTCTTAAAAATCTGCACATATGGGTTGTTCTCTAGTATTTTTAGAATCTTCCGTATAATATTTATATCAAGATCTGGAGACCGCTTCACTCTATGTTCCAAGGTTTCATCTGTATCATAGATGTAGAGCTGCAGATGTCTGGGTCCTTGACCACCAGGTACCAGATTGTCCATCCTATAATACAACCCCCTTGTGCACGGAATGTATATACACCAGTTCCCGCCGGATTGCTGACCTTCTGGTCAAGGGTGACTCCGAGCCTTGTGAAGGAGAAGTGGGTGTTGAAATATCGTATGTGCTTTCTGAAATATTTTGCATCCTCATCATCCTGACTTGTAAACAACCGCCGCAAGTCTTGAGGAACTTCAAAGGTAGCTATCTTGACCTTTCCTTTTCTATAACAGAATGCGGGACCCTCATACTGGAACCTCATTGCTCCACAATGGTCGCAGTCTTTTTATGGCTTCAAAACATGATGTTTGGACAGTAAATTATGGTAGATGATGTCATAAGGATCATCATTCAGGTTACTCGGAGCAACATCACTTGTCACTCTGTACGAATCGAACTCCTCACCTGCCAAGATTTAAGTAGCAATAACATTGAGCTTCAAAACTAATATTAGACAGGAACAATGAAATTTAATTCATGGTATATAAGTAACCTTGTCCACTAAAAATCCTACATTCCTCATCATCATCATGCACTGTCTGTTCCTCTTGTATGGTGTCCAAGTTATCTATGGTGTCCAGAAAAATGTTTAATCGGATTAACATATTGGATACTGCTAACATTATGATAAATGAAGGCTTCATAAAAATGTGGTATGAGTAATTATTCCATTTTACCTTCCAATGCAGCATACTGTTCAGTTGGCTCAAAAATCCCTGTAGGATCACAGTCTTCATCACTGTTTGTGTTACCTGCAAGATGCATAAAATTCAGAAGGAATTGCATAATTAATTGGTGAATACCAGAAGGCGTTTGTAGAAAATTAACATGGCGAGAACTAAAGGATCTGAACATGAACATTAATATACTTGTTTGGTTATTGTGGATCCAGCTGTCGCAACTACAATGTCATTGTGGTGAGATGATGTCCCTGGTTTCCCGAATGCATTTCTTATACTCACGGTTCTTGTGCAGCCATGCATCCCTCTCTTCATACGTCATTAATGAGTATCGTTCCCTATCACGCTGTCGTTTCTTTCAAAAGAATCACGATTTCGTTTCTTCTTATAATTTGCACTTTTCGCTAGATAGCTTCTTGCCCATGCAACCCTGCAGAACTGGATACATTTTGCAATTCTTCGACGAATCTCATATCTCGCACGTAAGTCAAATTTCTATGTAGCCAATCACTATCATCATCGTCAAGCATAGCTGACTCGATTAATGGCGTGTGAAGATCAATACTCACCGTGCTTGCATTTGCACATTTTCCTGCAGGCACACATGAATCCATTAAGCCATAGTCCATTATTAGAAAATGAATAAAATTGGGTGTGTGTACCATTTGTATGTGTGTTGGTTATGTTGCTAAATGGGGTACGTTGTGAACTCGGTAGGGAAGTTGCCGATCTCTGAAACACCTCCACACAATTAACACCACTCTGGGTTGCAGCCTTCTTTTGTTGGTGATCAATACTCACCATGCTTGCATCTGCACATTTTCCTGCAGGCACAAATGAAATAATTAAGCCATAGTCCGTTATTCCAAAATGAATCAAATCGGGTGTATGTACCATTTGTCTGTGTGTTGGTTATGTTGCTAAATGGGGTACGTTGTGAACTCGGTAGGGAATTCGTCGATCTCTGAGACACCTCTACACAATTAACACCACTCCGGGTTGCAGCCTTCTTTTGTTGGCGGGCTATGCGTTGCCTCTGTAGATACTCTGCTTTTTTATCGTCGGACAATCGAGCATACCACCCTTGACCACTCTGTTGTTTTTGACCCCGACGACTCTGATTATTAGAATTGTTTATTTGGCCTGTAACTGGGGCATGCTCACCGGAGGGCGAAGAAGATGTGCCCGGTTGGTTCTCCATCTGCGATATCCCTGCAGGTGGACATGAGAAAATATTACAATAGTCCATTATTACGAATTTGATCCAAATAAGGAGTATGTACCACTAATTTGTGTGTTGGTTTCTTTGCTCAGTGGGGTAGTTTTGTGAAATCCGTAACGAAGTCTGCGATGATTGAGACACGTCGACAATATGAACACCACTCTGGTTTGCATCCTTCTTTTGTTGGCGGGCTATGCGTTGCCTCTATAGATACTCTGCTTTTTTATCGTCGGACAATCGAGCATACCACCCTTGTCCACTCTGTTGTTTTTGACCTCTACGACTCTGAGGATTACAATTGTTTGTTAGGTCCGTACATGGGGCACGCTCAGCAGATCGCGAAGAAGATGCGCCCGGTTGATTCTCCATATGCGATAGACTGTTTCTGTACGAAATAAACAAATTTGCAAATTAGAGGCAGTTGTCAACAATTTAGAATATGCAGAAATAAAAACTGAATTGAAGAAATATGGTCTCCTGGACCCCTTACATGACTCACCCATCTGAACTAAATTGACGCCAGAACATTCATGGTCACATTCAAGTTCTGAAATCAATTGGAGGTCAGGAAAATTTTTATAAGCTTTGGAAGCAATCTAAAGGACACGTAATTGATGAGTTTCAACTTTCAACTACACGCCTAATAATAATCGTGATAATTACCCATGAGTCTATCTAACTTGTCCACTGTCTAGTTGTAAAATATTTTGGAGTTAAGTCAGTTCCAAACTTTTGGAACAATTAAATTAGATATCTATGAGGTCTTTCGACTTTCAACCAAACATAGTGTAGAAAAAACAAACAATAAAAGTATAAAAGATGCAGCAAGAAGATTGTCGCACTCTTATGACAGAAAAAATTGTGGTTTAAGAGCTATTACTATTAGTAGCAAGCTTAAACCACTGGCTAACAGGTTCGGCACCAGAATATAAGAAGATCCATCACTGATTGGGTGAAAGAAAGCAAAAAAAACATGTCAAAAATTCGACCTATAACAACATATCCCAGCCTCCGTTTCTCCTTTTAGATTGTCTACCTTCCGTGCATGACTAACCCTCTCACCTCGCACTTCTCTTCCACCCAACACAGATTATTCAACCTTTCCCTTGCCACTCTCCAACCATGATATGTTGGGTAATAAAATGCCTCTGCGTGTAAATGAGAGAGAGAGAGAGAGAGGTACTCCTACTATGCCTCTTACTGTTGCATTAAAGAAAATAGTATAAAGGTAAATGTCAATACTACTTGAAAGCAGTGCGTTGCAACGGATATAGATTTTAAAAAGAATGATAGTATCATAAAATAAACTATAATAGTCATTTTATTTCTCAAGTTATATAATAATATATCTTGTTTAAAATTGCTATGATACTATCCTTCAAAAGGCCGTTTAAAATTGCTATGATATAATAATTTTTTCAAGAAGGGTTCCATCTTCTGTTTCTTGTGCAACTGTAATATCAGCACATATACATATTAATTTGGACCAAAAATATACTATAACATAACATGGTAAATGTTAAGCGTTCTTTTGCGAATATGGAAAAGATCACATAACTGACATAATGAAGATACGATGATCTCTCAGTAACATTGACAAACTAAAATATTTGCTACTAACTTGAGCTGCAGGTACAGGTACAGGTACAGGTACAGCTATGAATAATACGGTACCAAAACAAAACAGTACAACAGATGCTCCCTAAATTGTCTTACTCGTGACAAATTTCAACTAATCATTTCATCAAGCCCTGAGTCTGTGCAAGCCTAAACAGTTCAACAAAATAGCAGAGAACAGAGACCTGGTAAGAAACAGTGAAATTTGCTTTGAACTTACGATAGCATCCAAGGTAATGGAAGCATTAAATCCTTTAGATGAGCAAGGGGTGGCGGCGCGAGCAAGGGGTAGGGGCGCGGCGCGAGCAAGGGGCAGGGGAGGCCGGGCGGTGCAGGGGCAGGGGCAGCCGGGTGCTGCAGGGGCAGGGGCGGCCGGGTACTGCAGGGGCAGGGGCAGGGGCGGCTGGGCGGCGCGCTGGGAAGCAGAGCAAGGGGCAGCGGCGCGGCGTGAGGCAGGGGCGGCGCGGAGAGGGAGAGGCAGCGGCGCGGCGCGGTGCAGGGGCTGGCGGCGCGGTGCGTGGGCGGCGGCGCGGAGAGGGAGAGGCGGCAGCCGCGGCGCTGTGCAGGGGCGGGCTGGCGGCGGCGCGGAGAGGGAGAGGCGGCGGCGCGGCGCGGTGCAGGGGTTGGCGGCGCGGTGCGCAAGGGCAGCGACCAAGCGGGGCGGGGCGGTGCTTCGCGGCGCGGCGCGCCGTGGGCGGCGGGGAGGCAGGGCGTGGGCGGAAGAAATTGCGCGGCGTGGGCGGCGGGGAGGCAGGGCATGGGCGGAAGAAACGTGGGCGACGGGGAATTAGCTCATCATTAGGCGAATCGTGGTGGTTAGATTAAGCAGATGAACGGTTATGAGTAGGGGGGTACGACTAATGACAATACATCACTGGTTAAAGCTGGATCATTGGATGATGTCAATCTTACGGCTGACGTTATTTGGATCAGCCACCCTCTGGGTCTTTTTATATTTATATTAGTTCAAGATGTTTCCAGACCATGATAACATCTTGCCATGTTGTATGTTCGACTACTGGTGTCAACAAATGGCTTGAAACTGGCACGCGGCCTGGTTGGACTTCGGCTCATTAATAGATCTTTTCTTAGAGCGCTCAATTAATAGATTGAGCAGGCATCTTACATCACGCTAAATTGCTAGGCCATGGGCCACCGGAACTGGAAATCCTATAGATTGGGAGCGATTCTGGCAACCAGCGCGCACGCGCTCCTGACGACCCAATAGGCCCAGGCGGGATGACCGTATGACGTCAACGGTCTTTTATTTAAAAGAATGAAGTTTCGAAATGCAGTATCTCTCGGACATTTCAATAACATTTTCTTATGATATTTTTCTTATGTTTTTATTATGTACTACTCGATAAATAGATTTTCTCCAACGTAATCTGTACTGTTGGACACACAAAATTGAGATGAACACAAGCGACTCCATTGCATTCGTTTTTTTGACCTTGAATAATTTCTCAAATTAGTGAAACATTTTTCGAACCTAATAGAACATCTTTCAAGAGCTAGTGTAACATTTTCTATTTTCTCATAATAGTGGAACAATTTCCTTTTATTAACAAAACTTTCTTCATGATTTAATTATATTTATATCTAAATAGATGAACACGATGAACACTTTCCACAAATGACAGAACATTTTCAAAACAATGTTATTTTACAGCAAATCGTTTTTGTGAATTATCAGAACTATTCTCATGGACATTTCTAAAATATAGTCCTATGTTTAATATGAACATATATATAAAGAAATAGTTAACTTACATCTTGCTACTCTAGAGTACTAATTTTTTTTATGAGAGTTGTTACGAGTGACTATTAAAACATCTCTTTCAGCACTTTTAGTATTTATTTATTTTATTTTATTTATATTTATTTGAAAATCAGTAAGAGCGGCCGGCAAAAGCAGCAGCCAAACGGGCGCCCTGCGAAATGTCTGAGCAAAGTGGAAACGGATAGCCGACCTAAAATAAAAGGAAAGTGAAAAGAAAAAAAGACAGCCAACTCTGAAACACTATCTGCACGATCAAAATCGAATGGACGAAATCATCTCGCAACGGCAACCATCAGAGCCGTCTCCCTCACCCCGTGCCCCTCTCTCACCCCCACGGCAGCACCGACGCCGGCCCTCCCTCCCGCCACCGTCCCTGCCCTCTCGCAGCCGGCCCTCCCTCCCGTCGCCTGAAGCCGGAGCTGCTGCCCTCCTGCCATCGCGTGCACGTCCCCTCCCGTCGCCCCCTTCCTGCGCCAGATCCAATCCGTTGCCGGCCCGCTGCCAGCAGCCCCTGCCCTCCCGCCGCCGGCAGCTGCCTCCCTCACGCTGCCAGCTACTCCAGCACCACGCAAGCCCTCGCCAGCACCTCCCCTCCCCTTTTGGCGCCGCCCAGGAGTCCCCGGCCGTCCAACCTCGCGAGCACCGGCACCGGTCGCCCTCCCGCCGTTGGCCCTCCGTCCCACCGCCTGCAGCCAGAGCACCGGTGCCAAGTCCCCTCCCGCCGCCACCCCTCCCTGCCGGCAGATCCGTCCTTCCCACCGCCAACCGAAGGCTCAAGCTCGATCCGAAGGCAAGAATTCTACTCAATGTTTCTCCTTTTTGTGCATGAATGCGTGGAGATGAATTTATGCGAGTGTAGAAGATGAACGCGTGTGTATAGAAATTTTTTGAATGAAGATGAATCTGTGTATGTATGAACCAGCGAGCAAACTTTTTGAATGAAAATTTGTGAGTAATATTAGAGGATGAATGCGTGTATACATGAATCAGTGAGCAACCTCTTTGACTGAGAATTTTGTGAGTAATATTAAAAGATGAATGTGTGTATATATGAATTTGTGAGTATTATTAGAAGATGAATGCCTGTATATATGAATCAATGAGCAATCTTTTTGACCGAGAATTTGTGAGTAATATTAGAAGATGAAAAACTGTATGTATGAATCAGTGAGCAATATTACAAGATGAATGCGTGTATATAGAATTTTTTTGAATGAGACTGAATGCGTGTGTATGAATCAGTGATCAATCTTTCCGCTGATGCAGACTCTTCCGTACGCAGTAATATTAGAATACTTAATGTGTGTGATACATGAATCAGTGAGCAATTTAGAAGATGAATGTGTGTATATACGCGCATTCCACTCAGTGAGAGCATTCGAATGCAAAACTGTGATTGCAGATAAGGCCTGTAGTTACGGAGGATCGCATTACTAGCGTAGTTTTTTGTGCAAACCAGACTCTCCAAAACAACGATTACATCCATAAACAGCAACAAACGATTGCAGGGGTAATTCAGACTTACACCATTCAGCATACACAATAAGCTCAATTCCATAAGCCATTCCTACACATGTAGAGTTTATTTTCACAGGGTTATTGAAGTAGGTTATCTGAACTAGCTTATGCTTAAGCTCAAGCCATACCTAAGGGGCCTATACAGTGCTATCTGGACAGCCGGCTTATGCACAAGCCTAAGCTATCCCTAAGGGGCCTATGCAGTCAGTGTTGACTTATTTCTGTAAATTAGACCAAAACTGTGATGTTCTAGTTTTGATTATCATGATATAGTGTTTGCTAAAACCTATCTGCTCTGCTGTCTTTTGGGTTCTGTCTGAATACAAATGAGCATATTATTTTCTCTGCACTAGTGGTTGCTTGGAATGATGTCGTACATCTGGACATGAATGCATGATTGTTTAAGATTTTCTCCTGTTCTAATCATTGTGTTCTAATCTGGGCCATTAAAGTTGAATTGAATGCTGTGAATAGGCCCCTAGGAATAGCTTCTTAAGAGCTTATAGGTGAAAAAAAGCTAAAGCTAAACTAAGGCTAGCTTATGAAGGGCTTAATTTTTAAGCTTGTTGGTTTCTTGTTGGTGGCAGGAAGTCTCAAATTGAGGCTTCCCGAGATTCTCCAATCCCTCACTTATGCACCCATCGGGTTCCACGGGGTAAATCTATTAAAAAAGGCCAAATTTAGCAGAGGGAGCTGCTACAGTTGGGGGGGAAACTGCTTTAGGAAAAAATGTATTAGTAGCTTATATGCCATGGGTTTGCCCTCAAACTTCGAACATATTACAAAAAAACTGCCAACCCGAAATACTAAATTCTATTCCCCAACCCTCCCTCACCCTGCCCACCCCGAGCCCCTTCCTTCCCCATCGCGCTGCCTCCCCACCACCTGCCGCGGGCTGCCACCGGCTGCAGCGGCCTGCCACCGCCTGCCGCGGCCTGCCGCGGCCTGCCACCGCCTGCCGCGGCATGCCACCCGCCTGCCGCGGGCTGCCGCGCCTCCATCCTCCCGACCCTCCCCTCGCCCCGGCGCCGGCGCCCTCCCCGCGGCCAGCATCCGACCGCCGGTCGGCCGTCCTCCCGTGGCATCCGCCCTCCCCAGTACCCTGCCGCGGGCTGCCACGCTGCCGCCGTCCCGCCCCTCCCTCCCTCGGTCTCCCGCGTCCAGAATCCGCCCCTTCCTCCGCCTCCGCCGTTCGAGCTCCGCCTCCCGCCGTTCGAGCTCCGCCTCCCGCTGTCCGAGCTCTGCCTCCCGCCGTCGGAGCTCCGCCTCCCGCGTCCGTGCCGAGCTCCGCCTCCCGCATCGTCCGTGCCGAGCAGCGAAAACATCGGCCGGCAAGGCCCGCCGTCGCCTCTGCCGGTCCACCCCCCGCCGCCAGTCCCCACACCCTGCGGGCAACGTCCAGCACGAGATTGGCGGCGGCGGCCTCCAGGTGGTTTTTTTCCCCTTTTCTTGCAAATGTTTGCTTCTGTAAATGCTGAGAAATTGGAACGCTGAGATTGTTGATTTGGAATGCTTCTGTAAATGATTGCTTCATGTTAGTACATGTTGGAACGCTGAGATTGTGATTTTGGAATGCTTCTGTAAATGCTGAGATTGTTGATTGTGCTACTGATTTTGTTGACCTTGTGGATTGCTTAATTGGTGAAGTTGAATGTAAGGTAGTTGGTGAAGTTGATGTATGAAGAAAGGACATGCGCACTGATTTACTTAATTGGTGAAGAAAACTATTTGATGTAGAAGGTGCAAATCTATTTTGATGTCAAGAAACTTGTAAACTGACTTTTCTTATTTAGTGCTACAACTGTCATATTATTATTATTTGAATTTCACATTAATTTTCTAGCTATTTGTGCAAATAAACTATCAAAACAACGATTTAAACTATTAAATAACAAACAAACTCTTGTAGGGGTAATTCAGACTTTACATCCTTCAGCATACATAATAAGCTCAAATCCATAAGCCGTCTAAGGGCTCACATAAATATCACTGGCTATTTCCACCGCAGCTTATGAGGAGCTATTTGGACAGCTAGCTTATGCACAAGCCCAAGCCGTTCCTAAGGGGGTCATAATTTGGTGTGCTTATGAGTGCCTGTGAATAATTTTGTGCTGTCAATCAAGTCTACAACTCTTGGTATGTTGAATCCTAATTCAATGTAAACAAGATTAGCTGGTTCTGCATGCTAGTATCTAACAATATGAATGCAACATAACCATTTATACCAGAACATCCTAATCATGCAAGAACATATCTTTCTTCCCTGATGTTCCCTATTATCAGCTGTTATTACCTTAAATTAACTTTCTATTTTTATGGCAATTACATAGCAAAGATCAATTTCCGTCATGATTACAACTCAGAAAGTTGATCCAGTGGAATCGGCTGCTAAGATTGGTCAGCAAGCCTCACAATTCAAACGTTGGGGACGAAAACATCCATTTGTTCGATATGGTCTGCCACTCATTTCTTTGACAGTGTTTGGTGCAGTCGGTCTAGCTCATCTTATACAGGGAAGGTAAATCATTCACCTATTCTGCACTGGCCAAAATCTATGATGCTAATAAATCTCTCTAATTGTATCTAGGATTCTAGGCATCCTTTTGTTTCACATATTTGACAGTACCAGTTCATTTGCAATTTGCAGCAAAGAAGTAACAAAGGAAAAGGAGGATATGGAATGGGAAGTCGTAGAGACAACAAAAGCTCTGAGCCGAACAGGACCGGTGGAAGGGGCCTATAAGCCTAAGAAGCTCTCACTAGAGGATGAACTGAAGGTTATGTTGTGTTCATATGTGAAACAAAAATGATTGCTTTGATGAGAGATCTGCCATGTTTTCATGATTGGTCTGATTGACGAGCTCCTGCTTCTCTGTATTATAGGCTTTGCAGCAAAAGGTGGATATAGACAACTACGACTACAAGAGAATTCCAAAACCAAATGAAAAATAAGTGAAGTCAAACATCATTTACCAACCTGAGTGAGAAATCGCTTGAAGCTAGTCTCTTCATCTTGTTTTTTCATGAGTTCTGTTGGATGCTGTCCAAGTGTCGAAATGAGATTGGGAAGATTATTCATCAGAACTCTATGCTTCGTCAGCCACCAGCTGCAGAGAATTAGTTTGAGGATGCTTCAACCGTAGGAATTTGTGTTTGTAGTGACAGCCAGCCAGCCATGCCTCTCCTTGCGAGATTTGTTAGGTGTTTAAGACTTTGAATACTGCCCTCAACAATGGCCAACAAATTGTAAACAGATTACTCTGACATGTGACTAATCAGATTTTGTGTGACATTTCCTGTCGGAAGCGAATTGAGATATATATTACGACCAATTGTAATTGTTGGCAAAACACTGGACAAAAAATGGGGGAACTTCATATTCATGCAACACCCGAAACAGCTAATTTTCAAAGTCTCCATCCCGACTGGAGAGTTTCAGACGATCTAAGAGCATCTCTAGCCCTTCCTATAAATTCCTTTAACTCCCTAAAAACTGAAATTCTAGGGAGTTATACCCATCTAACCCTTCTCTTAAAATTGGTTGACTTCCCTAAAAAATGAGGATGGCCCCCATAACCAACCCACTTCTGCTCAAATTTGAGGAAATCTAGAAACTCCCCTATCTTCTCCCTATCCCTCCGTTTTTGGGCGGGAACAAATTTCGCTCTTCAACCGCCGCCCGCCGCCGCCGCGCAATGCCGACTTCGGTGCCCTCCGCCGCCCCCTCCGCCGCGGGAATGGATCCCAGCGCCCCCTCCGAGTCCCCCACGACCCCTCCACCAGCTCCCACGCCCACACCGGCGACGGAGAAGCCGCCACCCGCCCCACCATGGCGCCGGCAGGGCAAGGTCGTGCTGCCTGCCGCCACCGAGGCCGTGGCGTCGCCTCCCGTGCTCGCCGCCGCAGCCGGGACCCTTCCCACGCCCTCCGCCGCGCTCGGCCTCCCTCCCATCCAGCCGGACACCGCGCGAAAGCGCCGCCGAGGCCCGCCCAAGCCGAAAGATGGCGCGGCCGCTCGGAAGAAGGCCGCGTCGCCATCGCCGCCTCCGCCACTCCCTCCGGCGCCTCCGGTGGTTGAGCCCACCCCGACACCCCCTCTGCCGCCCCCTCCGGCGCCAACTATGGCCACAAATGCCGGCGAGGCCGACGCTGCCGATCCCGCTCGCGAGGTGTTTGACACAATGCCCGCGAGGTAAATTTTTTTTCTTTTCTTTGTGATGCATTGCAAATTTCTTTAACAAAATTCAGGCTTATGATCCCATCCTATCTCTTATTTCTATCTTATGTCAAAGTATTGAAAATCTATTCCGTTGTTGTTGAAGCAGTGAACCAAATGCCCCTTCAAAGTTTTTTGTGCTCGTTTTGAAAGTGTTCCATCATAGTGTAACAGCCACAACTGAATAAACTCCTTTGTACTTGTACCTTATTGGCTAAACAACCATCTGTAACGTCATAATATATCAGTCACTGAGCAACTTAAGCCCATACATAATAGAATGTTCGCTTCCTACAGATTCAAATTTAACATATAAGTATACTGATTTCTTTTCTTCATTCTGTGGCAAGCATAGTACCTTTATTCCAAAAAAAATTGTTATCTGCAGTCCATTGAAGTATGTTGTGGTGTGGTAATGTTTTGTCCAGCATGAGTTGTTGAGTTTTGGCAGTTTAATGATATTCAATTTTTATGTTTCTGTATTCACGTATATTTGTAAGAAACCTTGTCCATATACCCCACAGCCGAGATATAAAAGCTTTGGTAGGCTTGAACATGTACTACATTTGACTAATTGAGCAATTTAGGATGCTATATTTGTTCAAGTTTGGTGATGAATATTTGCAGCTTTTCTATTGTAGTGGCCAAAACCAAACCGGATGAGATGCGGGAGTTCATGTCCGCGTTATTAGATGACTCTCACGTCATTGGGCTCGAGGACATTGCATTCTCGCTTGTAGATGATAGCCAAGAAGTGCCAAGCGAAAGTCCCGAAGTGGAGGAGATTGAGCCACATATCATGAAGAAGAAGCAAACAAGGTCGGCGAACTACAAAGTCGAGGAGGATGAAGCTTTGTGCTATGCTTGGATGAACGTCTCTCTTGACGCCACAGGTTGGCGCCGATCAAAACAAGGAAACCTTTTGGAGGAGGATTGATGAATACTATTCACGCAATGTCAAGATCTCCTCCAACCGAACACAAGGTTCTCTCGCCCACCGTTGGAGTGTAATTCAAGATTGCTGCAACCGGTGGTCAGGTTGTGTTGACCAATTGAACAATGCGCCTCCAAGTGGAGTTCCAATTACAGAGTATGACATATACATCTAAGAGCTATACAAGCAAAAGAACAAGAGAAATGGGAACAAGTCATTCACTTTGTTGCATTGTCACACGATCCTCAAAGGAAATGAGAAGTGGGCGAGGAGAAATTATGAAACAACGCTAAGGAGGTCAAGATTGAGCATCTCATATTCCATTGATCTCGAGGATGGTGAGGATAATGAGAGGGGAGAAGCATAGCAGAGAGAAGCAGAGAAGGAGAGGAAAAAGAATGGTGGAGTGGGTGCATAGAAAGAGGAATTCAAAGAAATGATACAAACAAAGAGGGAGTTGGTCCTCGAACGCAACCAAGAGAAGATGGCACGGTGGATGGAGCTCAAAGAGATTGAGTAGGAGAGGTTGAGGGTGAAGGCTAGGGCTGAGGCACGCTTGTTGGAGATTGAGGAGAAGAAGGTGAGGATGGAGGAGCGTAGGCTTGCTATCGAGGAGGAGAGGATGAGGGTGAAGGCCGAGAAGGAAATGAACAAGAAGAAGGAGCAAGAGCAAAGGATCATATTTATGGATGCTAGTGGGTTGGATGCGACGGCAAGAAGCTATTGGGAGCTCACTCGTGGAGAAATATTGGCTTCCAAAATGTCAAGATCAATGTTCTATGGTGCTAGTGGTGGTGGCAATGGTGGCGGCATCTAATGAACTATGTTGGTTGTGGTGGCTATTGATGAACTATGTTGCATGTGGTAGCTTTTGAATGTTATATGTTATTGCTTTTGGTTGAATTCGCATGTGCTTTGAATTTGAAATGTTGTTAAATTGTGCAATTTGAAATGTTGTTGAAAATGTGTGCCTTAGATATCGCAAGGTTTGAATTGTTATAATGTTGAAATGTATTAGAAATGATGTTTATGTATGCAAATGGGTGTGAGAAATAGCAAAGAGAAAAATTATAGGGGGTTAAGTTTAGGGGAAAGACTAGATGTAAGCCTCTCTAACCCTTCAAGTTTTGAGGAGTTAAATTTAAAGAGGTGGTATAGGGAGTTAAGTTTTAGGAGAAGGATTAGAGATGCTCTAAGTTAAGTGATGTGCACCTCTGTCCGATTGCTAATATACGTTTCAGATTTACCACAGCTCTCGCTCGAAACTTGAAAGCACAACCATTTCATCCCAGGGAGAACGCCAAAAACCTAGTGGACTAATATTTAGTTGTACTCTTAAAGCTCCTTCCTCTCACCCGATGGCTGACGTGATGGCCACCGCCGCCGTCGGCGGAGAAACTCCGCCGTCACAGGCGATCTACTCTTTCGGGAGGCCATGGCTGGAGCTCAACGAAGGCCTCTCCTACACCGACACGTTCCGACGCACTTGTCCACCTCCCCTCCCTTTCTCTCTTCCTGGTTTAGTATGCGTTCTGATTTCTTCACACGCGAGTGGATGGAGACTGGAATGCTGTGTTGATTTGATGGTGGTGGTACACGCCTCTGCAGGTGGATTCATAGGATTCGTAATGGCCAGGTAGAGCATGCAGCATCTAGTAGTTAAATTTCTCTTGCGTTCTGTTTTTCACCTTTTTGTATTGGGTATCATAGTATGGCTGATTTAGTAATATCTGCGTATGAACTAATACAAATTACTTTTTTGTTTACTTGTATGTTGCAATGATTGGATATATGTTTCGTATGAGTTGCTAGCTTTGAGCCTTTGAGGTTTATGGCTCCTTCATAATGATGTTTTCCTTTTACCATTTTGAGCTATGGTGCGTTTTCAAATGCATTGCATAAGAAAATTTATGTGATATGTATAGGCTAACGAACATGTTTTTCAATTTTATGGCACATGTTTGTTCGAATGCAATGAAGGCTTTGTGATTTTGTTTGTAGATAACAGTTGATGGTCAAGTTGTCACTGATCCAGATATGATTCTCATGTAGCTTTCTTCTTCTATCTGCAGTATATATTTGCATCAAGCGTGTTATCATTGTTATCATCCTTTATAATTTCGTTTATGTTTGTAGTTACCTTTTGAAACAATTCCATAGTAATATGATATGTATCTAATTTGGCTTTTGTTTTTCAGGGATGGTTGCAAATTGGTATATCATCGCCTCGCATGGCAGGAGCCATTTGCACCACATTTGCTCGAAGTGCTTTATGAAGATGATGACATGGTATGCAAATCAACCTGATATTCTTGCTAAATTTGCACAGAAAATATTGTTTAGAACATATTCTTCTAGCCATTAGCATTGGTAGCCTAGCTGATTTGCAAGGTCTGGATTTCAAGTCCCATCTGATTTTCATCTAATATTTGAAAACCAAATGTTAGATTTCGATTGTCATGATTGTCCATTGTTGCTATGGTAGTTGCAATTGCAAATCAAGTATTTATTTTCAGTACAGTATCTAGCTCCCTTAATTCCTATGAATCTTTGTTAAAATTAGTAATAACACATAAAGCTACATTTATAATCATAACTTTAAGTCAGCTTAAGAAGATTTTTTCAGGTTTCCTTTAATAAGCCTTCTGGTTTGCAAGTTCTGCCTAAAGGACTCTTCCAGCAGCGCACTATTCTAGCACAGCTTCAATGGAAAGAGTGGAAGATGCCCTCATCAAGCTGCTCGAAGAGAAAAGATGTGCAATCACATCCTGTACCTGTTCATCGATTGGGAAGGGCCACGTCAGGTTTGTTTCGTTTATTCAGTTCAGTCATACTCACGAGCTCTATTTCATAGATAATCAGTTGAGTAATGGAAACAAATATTAGTTGTTCCTGGCATTACTTTGATATGTCCCAATATGTGAATGCCAAAATTTCTTCCTGTACCAACACTACTGTCTCATAAAAGCATATAAATCATAAGTTGCTTTTATATAAACAGCAAACGATGTTCACTGGTGATGATACGGTGGCCCGATCTTTCGGTGAAACAAACGTATTTATCAATTTGGTGGAGATTGACCTTGACAATCCGATTATACTGTATTTGACGATACGCTTTAGTAATCGCTAACCCAATCTTTGATGGCACGATCAACCTGAACAACGAAGTTTGAGTTCTTGCAAACGACCGAAGAACCAACAAAAACTGTGATAAATTGCAATCTAAATTGCGAATATTAAATTGGCACAAGGCTAGAAGAAATAGTTTGGAATTCCACTAGCGATCTGAACAAGGCGATAATCTCACACGACTTGTAGATGTGAACTTGTAGCAATAGCTAAACAAATCAATGAAACCCATCTAATCCTAAAGATTCGAAGTGTCTTATATAAAGGGTGGAGAGGAGATGCTATCACGACTAGGACTCCTTCTCTCTTACGACTCAAATATCTCTAGGTTGCAAAATTTAAAAGATACATGACCCTTAAACAAATAAGGTGGCGCAACACCATAAATATATTATGAACTAAAATACAAAGTGGAGACTTTTGTATTTTGTCCAAGTCTTCATAATCCATCATGGTGGCTTTAAAATCTTGAAATAGCTTGGCAGCGACTCAACTCTCTCTTCTTGTTCCTTGTAGCACTGTCATCCTCTCTCTGACTTGAGCCCAAGTTCCTGAGTAATAAAACATCATCTCCTTTAGACAGCATCATGGAGTTCATAGAAAATGATGGAGCTCCAAGAAATGAATTTACCTAACAATTAAGTTGGCGTGTTCGAGCTCATGTCACTGGACCCTGAAATGGAGGAGAGATGATTGTATTGGAATTAGGATGTCCTCACAACTGGTATAACAAAGAGATTTTTTTGACCATAATATAACAAATAGCTCTTCTGCAATGAAGCCTGACTCTCCTGCTGCTTTTCTGTAAAGAAACACTACTCAGAAAAATGTTTGTCACCACTGCACATTGCCACATTCGATGACCTGCGGATTCCATGGTAGGTCTACTGCTGTGTGCCAAGACAAAGCTTGCCAAAGTTCGACTTGCATCTTATTTTGCTGAAGGCGCTATAAATGCTTGGAACAGAAGGTATATAGTGGTATATAGTCTTTTATCTTTCTAATTTGAAAAGAACAATCTCCCACTATTTGTACCACCCAAAACTGCTTAAATGATTAACATAATTTCTAGGGATGAAACAGAGGCTGGCAAAGAGCGAAAAATTTCAAAATTCTATCAAGCATTAGTAACTAGGATACTTGAAAATGATGAGGTGCTGTCCTTTCGCCCCCTCATATCTATGAATTAGTGAATTACCCTATTCTGATATATTTCTATTAAGTAGCAAATTGCTATCAATGGGGCTATTTTCTTGCCTTTCAGTTGTATTGATTGCGACGCTCCCCACCTCTTAGGGATTGTGTATATATGGGATATGGCCAATCTTGGGCACAACTATCTATGTTATAATTATTTTGTTTGCACCTGTAGGATGTGGTTACCCAGTCCATAGGATTAGTTCATTATCCTGGAGTTGCAGAGGGACTTTATGTGGCATGTTCCTCAGGTACTATAATTTTACTAAGTCAAGAATGAGCTTACTACAATTGATAATATAGTTTATATTGAGCAAATCTTGCTTGAGTTAGCATGTAGTTTTATCTTGCATTGTTAATTTTCAGGGAAGCCGGCAATGAGCAAAATATGGGTTCTTGAGAGACTTGCATACCAAAATCAAACACTGGTCCAGGTAGGATGCTTAACAATATATTGGTGTCCTGTCCCACTATTACATGTTCATTTGGATATGCAGAGTGTTATAACACCAAATTATTGTTTCTTTATATATGTCACTTTGAGAGTTTTCATTTTTGATATTTATTTTTCTTGATTGGTGCAGGTCGAAATTCATTCAGGACGGCCCCACCAAATACGGATACACCTTGCATACGTTGGGCACCCTCTTGTTGGTAAGTCAGACATTTATTTACTGTGATGGGACATAATAGTACTTGAATTCTTGCCGTCCAGCCTTGGGTCAAAGCATTTTGCATAACGTCAGAAAAGTTTTTTCTTCTAAAATATGGACATGGCAGATCCCAATTTCATTAAAATTTAACAGAGATTCCTGAGTTCAGATAGTAAAGGATTTCTCTTTTCTTTTATGCACCAGATGATCCTCTCTATGGTATTGGTGGGGTTCCGAAATTTGATGAACTGGAATCTAGTAGTACTGATGTTTCTTTTGCATATGATGCGTAATTCTTTTCTTTCATTTCTGCTGAGAGGCCTCTATATATATTTTTTCCCGTTCTTGTATTTAGGTTATGAGAGGCCTTTACAGCCTGTTCCTGGAGACTGTGGGTATCACTTACATGTGCATTGGCTGGTTCTTTATCATCCAACTACAAATAAGGTAACCATGAGGGAATCTTTCTAAATTTGGGTAGTATTCTCTGCCTGACTTGTGCAATAGCGTATTACCTCAAGAATTGAATTAGATAAATGTATTGAATGGGTAATTAATTACAAATTTGTCATTTTTGCTGATAGGACATGATTGTAAGGGGAACAAGTTTGTAAGAAAATAAGAGTAAACCTTACTAAATGACAAAGGGTGGTTTCTCTCTCTCTCTTTCTCTCTAAAAATGAAAGAATTAGATTTACTCCTGTATAAGGTACTATTTTGTTGGTTTGCTGATAGACTAAACAAAGCAGGTATGATATCAAGACAAAGTTAAAAGAAGCTTCAACAATTGCTGTGAGAGGTTAGAAATTTTCATTTAATGAAAGAAAAAAAGAGAGAAAGATCTATATTGCTTATTTTAGTGGGTCTAGAATATAACGGTTCAGATTAATTATATATATACATACATACATATGTATGTATGTATAGACACACACACATATATATACATGGTTGTTACAGTCATGTGAGAAATAAAATATTTTCAATCATATCATTATAATTTATTTGTTATATATATATATATGTATGTATGTATGTATTACAATTTTTCAATATATATATATGTATTACAGTTCAGTTTGTTGGAATGTTTCTGATTGCATACTCGAAGACTTGGTAGTTTGGCTGGCAGAATAAACTATACGATTAACTGCTTGAACATCTTTTCTTCCTTTCTTTCATAGAAATGTCGACCATAGATAAATTTTTTATTAGGCCCTTCCCTGTTCTGTTCACAAAGTAACAAAGACAATGATTATATTTGGTGTTTTAGAGGCCTAGCACTCAAATTAAAGAGACATCCAGATCAACAAGTTAAAAGTAACTTTTTATGCTGTGTTTTAACCGACATCATTGTAATTACTCCATTCCTCACGTTTTGTGTATTGGTTTTGTAGCTGGTGAAGATCACTGCTCCTCTGCCGCAAATCCTAGAGACTCGAGAGGAACTAATGTGCTAAGCAAGTTGATAGATGCATGTATGGAGTGAGCAATCAGCATTAGTTCACAAACTCTATCTGTATTCTATACACTCTACAACAGAACCAAATGAAACCTTTGGCTCCACGATGCATCGTCGTGTGTATCTATCATCCTTTGCACGGCGCCGTGTGTTAATGTGAGTAGCTTGCCAGTACTACGAGTGGCCATGTTTTGCAGAAGCCCATGGAGATGGGAGTGCTGGAGGCCAATGGATGCTTGAGCGCAGCACGTATCAGCCTATGAGGTGTTTCTTACACGATACACAGTGTCTGTCTGAGTTTTTTGCGCGGCTAGTGGTGTGGAAGATACAAAAATCGTACGGTTGAGTTTAACTGGTCACTGGACGCTTCTACGGGGAAATTATGAGGGACTAGTTTGTTCTGTTTGTGTTTTTGTATTGTATGGCCAAAACTAAGTATTTCATTTATGCAAATACTACATGCATTTTTGCTATACTATAACATCACATGTTGCTAGTTGTTACCCGTCTCCAACTCCAAGCATGTAGAAACGAGAGTACTATGCCCAGCCAACTTGAAATCCGACAGCTCAATAGCTTCATTTCTGAACTGGTGATTCCAATTGTGATCGCTAAAACCAGAACAGATTGAATTTGAGCATGGCAGTCAAATCATTACTTTCACTTTTATAAATATGTTAAATGATGGCGACTGTCCATATATCTTTGGGAAGACCACTATTTGATGATAGAAATAATTAAGATCTAAGTAAATGTGAATAGTCTAATTAATATAAATAGTAGTATAATTTTTTAAGATATATAATTTTTTTAATCCGTAGGAGTATTATGATAGTTACTATGGTACACGGAGCGACGCAGTTACGACTGGTCTTGTGCTGAACGCGTAGGCTTGCAGCACCCTCCAACCATTCCACCCCAAAGCAAAACGAAACAATAGGGGAAGGGGACTGCACGGCGGCACGGCTCTCCGAATAATGGACGGCTCGCCGGCGACGCGCCTCCCGGAGGCTGACACTCTCCCGGACGGCTTCGTCGATAGCCCCTCCGGCGACCAGGCCCCTCCTCTCTCCTCCACCCCCGCCGCTGGCGATCCCCCACATCCCGCCCTTGGCACCGATCACGACGCCGCCACCGTCACCGACGGCGAGGAAACCCTAAGCGCTCCCTCTCCCCCCGCCCCTGACGCCGATGCCCTGCAGAGCCTCACCCTGAACGACGCTTCGGAGCCGGAGCGCGCTCTCGGGCAGCAGGGACCCGCCGCCGACATAGGAGGTGGTCTCTCTCTCCGAGCGCGCACATCGTGAACTTCCTGATCTGATGTGTTGTGTATTATTAACTGCAGTCATATCAGTTACAGTGCATGTCGAATGTGGAGACTTAAGCGCGTTCTTCCACGCCATTGGAGTGTGGACTGTGTTTGCTTACCTTGTTTTGATGTTCTTGTTACAGATGCTAAAGATTCATTGAAGGAGAGCTTTGTGGTAGAGCCAGCAGATTCTCTGGTCAATCAAAAGGTTGTCAAAGCTGAGTGTTCTCTGTGTGTGCCATACTTGTGTTGGTAAGAAGATCAGTGTTGGTAAATGGTATTGATTTCCTTGACTTTGTAGGAGAGTGGCGAGCCAAAGCGTAAGGTCGTGAAGCGGAGCAGTAAGCTAGAGAAGGACAGAGAGCTATTGGAACTTGCCCAGAGGTATCATAGAGTGGTAGCAGAAAGGGATGCAGGCAAGTTCCTATTATGTGAAATTATTATTCCTACTACACGCGTGTTTTTCCAACAGTTGAATGTAATGTATAAATCCATCTGTTACTCTTAAATATTTATAGATTCGCTGTCCAAACAGGACACTGTACTTCGTTTGGTTGGGACAATGTACTCTAATATTCATGTTAATTCACTGTAAAAAAACTGATTACTGTGGGTTTTTACTCTTGTATGCACATGGTACTCCTAGAATTCTTCTACATAACATTTATCATTTGCATTTGGTCTCTTGCAGCCATTGCAATTAAAGAAAAATTAGAATCTCTTTGTAGGGAGTTCCAGCGTCAAAACAAAGTGCTAAAGGTACGTTTAAAGAGTTTTGAGCTGTGAAATGAGTCTAGATAAGAGTTTTTTGTACTTCTGTTCGTTTGTGATATCTTTTAGAATTTTTGGCTCAGGAAGAGTGCCAAAGGGTGTCAACAGAGGGGCAGAACATGCGAATGGATTTGTCTGACAAATTCAACAATGCTATGAAGGTCAATGTACATTATATGATAGTAATCTGGAATAAATGTATAGTAGTGTCTGTTCTTATATCGTTAGCAGAAGTATACATACTTTTCTGGCCTTTATTTATCATTATATTAATGGTATTTTATAGGCTGTGAGCGTCAAGCTTGAGGAGCAGAAAAATGAATGCATTGCTCAATTGGAAGACAACAATCTGTAAGAATACTAATCTTAGGCATGTCTTCGATGTTAAGAAACTTCATTACATCTTTGATGGATACATTTATATTCTTCATTGACTACTGATTTATTTTTTAACTTTTATTTTTCATTTACCGATTTATATTTTAAGTTTTATTTTTCATTTACAGATTTATTTTTTAAGCTTTATTCGTCATTTACATTTTTCCCCCGATGTACATTGATGGTTGCTGTTTTGTAGGCTGAGAAATAAACTCAAAGACCTTGCTGATCAATATAATATGACTCAGCAGAAGTATGCTCATCAGGTATGCTACATATATCCTATAATAATTTTTATCCGTGAGTACCTCCAATATTTTCACAACCATGATTTATGTGTTTGTTGTGCTTTCTGTCAACTTGTGTTTCTCATTGGCTCATCATACATATAGTTGAAAGAGAAGATGCTGGAACTTGAGCTTGCTGATCTGAAACTTCAACAACATCAAGCAAAAGCAGCTCAGGAACAAGCCCAAATGAAGTTATATGCTGAGCAAGTTTCTCAACTTGTCAGTACTGAGAAGAACCTGCGGCTGCAGCTAGCTGTTGACGGCGAAAAGTTTCAGCAGTTTCAGGTACTTTTGCAGATAAGATCCTTCTCTTAATTCGAACTCTCCAGTGTAGTCTTAATGGGGATGTTCCCGCAGTAGATGAACATGTAAAATTGTTCAAGTATTGTATCCATGTTAATGACGGATTATACTTATAAGGAATACTTATAATGTAAAATTTTCCATTATATCGTTTCAGGATGCCCTGTCAAAAAGTAATGAAGTCTTTGAAACTTACAAGAAGGAGATGGAACAGGTGTTCTATAACTCATCTGTGTTCATGCCTCAGTATCATTGTGTCTGCTTTGGACCTTTGGTTGTTGTTAATTATCTGTTTACATAAATAAAAGTCTCTTATTATCTTTTGCATCAGATGGTGAAGGTGATAAAGGGATTTAAGAAAGACAATGAAGCCCTGAAGAGCAAATGCGAGAATTCAGATATTGCTCTTGTGAAGCTCGTTGAGGAGGTAATGCCTACATTATATATAAGCTAGTTCTATATAAGCTAGCTGGTATGTTCCTGAACAAGGTGCCTGTTGAGACCACATAATTTCTATAAGCACCTGCCTGCTTTTGGCAGCTCACATTAATCTCCTTCACCATGTATGAATAATTACCTTCAATTTTATGGGTTATGCTGTTCCATTTGTCTCCACTTGCATACTAGGAGAATCTTGTGCAAGTTGATACGCGTGATGCTAACTTGAACCTGTTTTTGGTCATTTCTGCAGCGTGAGCTAATGAAGAAACAAATAGACAAATTTAAGAATCAAAAGGAGAAGCTTGAATCCCTGTGCCGGTCACTACAGGCAGAAAGGAAACAGACCCCTGTCAGTATTGCTGATGCCACCTCTGACCAAGCAGATCTTACAACAAGTCAGGAGTCATAGTGCTTGCGTGCTTCATAGCTTACTGCTACCTAGGCTACAGTCACAAGATTTCTGAAGCCTGAGAAACGGATATATATGATATTTCTATCCTATTTGCTTGTGGGAGCTGGACATGTACGTCACAAATCCGACTGTCGGCTTAAATGTCTCGCCGTTTGGGTCATCCCTGAGTGGAGAAAATCGAAGCCTGTTTTGTTTTCTCAGAACAAAGAGCCGTTGATCTGTCTAGCCTTTTGAGATTGTATAACCAGTGGTGCATACCTTTTGAAATTTATATGCCAAAACAGATCAATCTTGACTATTTCTTCCTTCTGATGTTACTGAATCGTAGAATATCAATCTTTTAGAAGCGATCGGATGTATTCATGCTTATTGGTTGGTGAAGTGATCAACATTCTACTACTTTCGGTTTTGCCTGATAAGGAAGATACTCCTTTTTTCCCCTCTCCTCCAGGGAGGCCAAACAAATAAATACAATGTTACATTCTTATTTTCCTTGAAAAGACGGAATATTTTCCAAGTTGTTTAGGAAATTCTAGCGGATACTACTGTCCATGCAAACATAATATTCCATTTATGTATTCAGTATATGGTGCAGATATACTTTAAGTCATCTTACAGCTACCAAGAAAAAGAAAGAAACGGTGAATCTGGAGACATGAATTCAAGTATACTTCACTGTGATCATTTTCTAAATGTAAACAAAAATCAACTCATCACCAAACTATTTTAATAAAAAAAGGTCTGGTTTAAAAAAAAGGCGTATGGCAAGGCAAAGAGAAATGCCACAACTCCAACGGGCATATCTTCTAATAAAGTTGTAACATGTGCCCGTGTGCAGCTTCAACGAAGTCAATATCTTGCCACACAAGTTCTTATCCCCTTGAGATAGACCAAGCATACAATCCAAAGGCAGAACCTGCATTGGCATGAGAATATGAGCAATAGTTTGACAGATAATAAGGCGAGGTCAAGTGATTCATCTCCTGCAGATAAAAGTAGAGCCAATTCAATATTGACACAAAAATGTGTACTATGGGATGTTGTTAGGTCACAAAGATGGTAAAACCGTAAAAGGTAAATCGTTCATGACACAACATTAGAGTGGGCTATCTTGTGTATCATAAAATCAGTTACAATAAATGGAGGTGAAGTTTAATAGACGATGACGCTTTTAAGCTTTAGGAGTTGATAGATATTAGACTAATGATAGCTTCCAATATCTTTTGTAGTTATATTTCGACCATGTCAAGAATATATGGAACAAGTTAGTACATTCTTAACTAAATTTCCATTCAACAAACTGAAAGCATTTAGATTGACTGTTGTACTAAGCATTTCTATTTTTGAGATCAAATGCTTCATGTACAGCAAAGTGAATAATTGTGATTTCAAGATATAGTGCTTAGTGTTTGAGCAACATCTGTGAAATGAGCAAAATGAAGTTAGATATGCTGTGACTTACATGCTCAATCAGTAGCAACTTTCTTCCTTGCTGCCCTTGCATTATCATACTCAAACTTGAGTACATCTGGAATATGCGACGTATCCTTGATATACAACCACCTTCCAATTGCACTCTCCTCGATCATTGGGAAGTATTCAACAAGAATGGTGTTCGCAATCCAGTACCAGATAGCACCAAACACAAGGCCCACTACTGCTCCGGCAAAAACCTAATGAACTCATCAAATTGAAATGTCTTTCAGTTTTCAGTAGCAGTCATGATATTTTGCCTAAAATTAAAGTGATAAGATGAAAACCATTTTCCAAACAAGTAGGTCTGCAGGGAGACCACCAACTTTTCTGAAGGAGGATATTATTAGCCAGATCACGTTAACTGATTGAGGAACAATTTTACCATTAAGAAAAAAGACCCAACTTTCAAGAACATATCCACATGATATGCAATTGTTATATGGACAATATCCATATGCAAACAGATAGGTCCAACAGATGACAAATATTAAACATACACAACAGCTTGAACGCATAGTTCTGCTACAGACGTTGGATATGGAAACTTTGTTATGCAGATAAATGTGCATCATTACATACAGATACGCACAACAAGTGTCCAGGAAACTTTGGGCGGTGGTAGTGCGTGGCGGGGCGGGTCAGCTT